>CM053608.1:114792934-114839207 GCA_028646535.1 Procyon lotor
GCCGTGGGGAGAAGACTGAACAGGGGGGGATGCTGATGAGCTCAGCTTTGGACACTTTAATCAAGGCGTCCGCAGAACCTGGAGGACCACAGATGGACAGTCTCTGTGCATAAAGCTTGCTGCTGTCCGACCAGCAAAGTCTCATTTCTTTGGTCTCCGTCCCTGGAATGAGCAAATTGCTTTCCCGAATAGAGGCTTCCTTCGCAATAGCATTTATTATGCTGGGGTTTTACCTGTTTCACTTTTATTATAGTAATTGGAGGTCTGGGGACTGTTTGGAGAGCTTTGAAGGAGTATCGTTCTTTTGCTGAAATGTGTAAACTCTATCAGTACTGATTACATTTTGCAAGATGCAGAAAACCCTTGCTGATTTAAAAATTAAAAAAGAAAGAAAAGAAAAACAAAAACAGCTATTCACTCAGCCCCTCTTTGCACATTTGGGCAGATAATACCGTGAATGCTGGAGCATAAACAACAAATTATATTAAACAAGCCACACTATGTACATCTCCACTGGAAACACGTTAGAAAATGAAACTCAACAGCTGCCAAATGTACTAAATGATCAAATCAGAAGGAAGCGAATGTCTTTTTTGAAGCTCTCAGAAAGGATTTACAATGAGAGTGTTAAAAAAATCAGGAGACTACGCATTTGATGGTGACCCTAGAAACATCTAAGGATCTTTCCACGGCATCTTTGGCTCATGTTTTATTAAAACCTTTGTTTCTTCAATTACATCCGATGATACAAAGCATTTTGTACATTAGAGGGAATCTGAGGTCTTTTACCCATCTTTAAAAAAAATTCACATAAAAGATATGACATCCAATTTATTCTTTTCTGTAATAAAATAAAACTTCACCCAATACATCATAATAAAAAAAATAGCACATCTGAACCAGACCTGATGATCTACCTCTGAGAAACACACAAGTCATCATTTTGATAATTTTGTCTTCCTCAAACATCAGCAGAAGGGGGTCTTTTGTAAAAATTAACTATGCTAAAAGTCTCTTCTCCTTAAATTTCTTTCTGACAATTTTTTTTAGATCAACCAGAACCATAAAATCTGTACACATTGAGATCTCACCATCTCCTTTTTTCCTTTTGCCTCTGATGCCTAAGGTCATGGTCAGGCCAAAAACAATTAAGCAGAATGCAGGTCAGTTCACCGGGTGATCAATTTACCTATTCCTTTGGGTCCTTGCTCCGAAGATTCCTAGGCTAACACTATGGCAGGAGGATCTTCAAAGAATATGCATGGGGAGCAACGTTTCTAGAGCACAAGACAGAAAGGCCTGCAGGAAGGGATTCTCAGCTCCAATATCGGCCAGGAGACTACATGACTACATATGGGGACAGATTTCTTTGAAGAAGAGGGCAGATCTGATGTGGAGTGGAAGATACTGGCTGGAGGGAAAACCCTGGGCTGAGAGTCAGGTGCTGGACTGCAGACCTTGTCAGGTCATTAACCAGCTCGTGTGTATGCAGTGTCTTTCAACCTCTCTGGACCTCAGGTTTTTCTTCTGTGAAGAGGGTGTCAGTTTGTCTTTCAAGTTCCCTTCATGGGCTTCCATGACAGTCTTGGTGGCTGAAGAATCTGCTGTGAATTGATGTTCCCCTTTCTATGAAGGGTTACTTTTTTCAATTTGGACGTCTTTTCTCCTTCCTTAACATGGCAGGCAGAATAACGCCCCTCCCCCAGGGTGTCCACATCCTAATCCCTAGAGAAGGAATGGTGGAACTTTATGTGGAGAGATTACTCTGGGTTCTCCTGGTGCAAAGGCCCTGCGAGGATCCTTATAAAGAGGGAGGTATGAATGTCTGAATTAGACGGGGGGGGGGGAGATTTGAAGGTGCTTTCTTGCTGGCTTCGAGAATGGAAGAAGGGGCCATGAGCCAAGGAATGCAGGTGGATTCTAGAAGTTGGAAAAGGCAAGAAAACAGATTTGCCCCCAGAGCCCACAGAAGGAAGCTCTGCCAATCTGTTTTAGACTTCTTACTTGCAGAACTATAAAATATTAAATGTATGTTCTTTCAAGCTGCTGAATTTGTAGTAGCCACAAGGAAACTGCTACACCTAGAGAGGGAGAGTCTGTCTCCTCCCTCCGGTGACATGGCCCAGTAACATTGTAACAGCTCAGCTTCTTAGCACCTGTCCAGTCCCAAGGACCCAAGGAAAGATTTTTCATTTACAGGCTAGGAAACTGCTGCAGAGGATGGACACTGGCTGGGGAAGAGAGCGTAGCACTCAGTCAAAGAAGGAATCTTCCTGTTCGCTTAAATCCATGTCTATAAACATCCCTTCTCTGAGGAAGCAGCCAACCTGCAAGGTGCAGGGGTTTGGTTTGCATCTGGAGGCTGAGCCAGGGGAGGCAGCATGGTCTTCAGATCTTGTTTGGATTTGTGTAGTAGCAAGTGGCTCAGGGCCCAAGAGCAATGGAAACACAATTGCAAAGCTGGTATGACTGCAGCAGGAAATTCACTTTAAGGAATAGATTTCAGAAACTGAAAAAGTCTGTAATAGTTGGGTGTCGATGTGTTGATCAATATATCACTGGTGGGTAACAGGAAGGTTGGGGGTGTGTCTATGTTCATCTAAGCAACTCACCCAAGGAGCCCTTGGAGAACTCTAGCTAAGGTGCTGATGAGGCTTACATGACATAATGCATTCAATTATTAAACAGTCACGTCCGCCAGCGATGGCTGGCAAAGGGACATTTAATGGTGCTCTACGAGGGTTATCATGGTGGTGGAACTCACAAATCTTCCCGACAGTAAGCCTCCACATCCACCACGCCCTGCATCGCTATGATAGCCAATATCCATACCCCAGAGGAGGTAGGACCAAGCCACAAAACTCACGCTGTCCCAACAGAGAGCTGTCAGACGTCGAAGGCAACACTTGGTGTTGGAGGGAATCAGATTCCTGGAGAAATCGATTTGATGTTGAGTCAGCATTTGAAAGCACTTAGTAAAAGTGCTCCAGCAAAGATTTAAGTCTTGTTGGGAACGGAGTCAGTTCAGGAGACATTCCAGAGAGGACCACATTGCGTGGGATAAGGCGGGCAGGCCAACACTCTGGATTATGCACATAGCCACGCTGCTCATCCCTGAGATGACCACAAGAGGAATGTCAGAATCTAAACTGCTCAGCTTCTAAAATGTATATAAATTCACAGAGTAAAGGCCACTGTTCTTGGTCATGGATCCCTTCTGTTGGCTTCATGCAGTGCTCTGGGGGGTACCTGCAAGTACAGGTCGCTACCTGCTGCAAGACTTGCGTTCCTCGTCTTCTGCTCCAAGGTGCTGGTGGCATGAGTTTAGCAATCTTGGGGAGAGGGCATCCCCGGGTGATGAAGCCCAGAGCTTGGAACCCCAAGAACTTGACTGAGTGTGTTGTTTCTGCCATGGGCTTGCTCTGTAATGCGAGGCCCTTACTTTGCTCCTCTGGGCTTCAGTTTTGTTGATCTTAAAATGGAGATTAAAATAGCACCTCCCTCTAGGGTGTTTATAAAGGAAAAAAAAAGGAGTTAGTGCCTACAAAAACCTAAGCAAAGCATAAGTGCCCCATGCAGAATCAGCGTTTGATGTGTCCTCATTATTATTAATAATTCGTCTCTCTGTGGGTAATTTCTGCCTATGAGTGATGATCGGGTAGCCCGAAGCCGTGAGTTCAGAATCGTCCCCAAGGGCAGCTGCTCCGTGGAAGAGCTGAGCATGATCTCGAAACCCTAACTACCCTAATATTCACTGAGTCTTGAGCACCTGTTCTGTTTTCATGGTTGGCAGCTTCCAGCAAGTTCTCTGGCAAGAGCTGTTCCATTTTGTAGTAGAGATTTAAACTACCTTCCCATCCTCTGCAGGGCCAGACTGTGCCTTGGGGCCTGTGGGCTGATTAAATAAGAAAACTCCAGGACTGGAGAAAAGTCTGTCCTTCCTTCCTCCCTCCCTCCCTCCCTCCCTCCCTCCTTTCCTTCCTTCCTGCCCTCTCTTTCAGAAGGCACAGCAGGTGCCCTTTCAAAGGCAGAGAACATGAATGCCCCCATCTGTCCCTACTGACAATATCACCAGTCCTCAAGGGTCCTGAAGCCCAGCGATCACCTTCCAAGGCAAACGCTGCTCTTTCACGGACCAAAGGAGCCCACAGGATGCTGGGACAGGATGCTCCCTAGGCGTGAGGACAGGGTCCCGCTCCCCACAAAACGAGCACTTGGCTCTCCATCTCCCATTCCCAGTTTTGTATGGCACAGGACCTGTCCTACTCTCACAGAAGCAAACACTAACCTCCTCTTCAGTGGCACGCCAGGATTGCGTTTAGGGGGAGGAAGTGGTCCTGTCCTCGTCCCTGACTCTCTGGGCAGTAGAGCCCCAAATGCCCGCACAGTCTGACAATGGCAGATGGGGTCTTCCAGGGAGGGAATAGCAACAACTCTGCTCGCCGGAATGGGCTGGCTCGGCTTCCTCGGGAAGACTTTGTTTCTTCCTTGACGACTTGTCTGAAAGATGATGATTCCTCCATCTGCTGGAAAGCTGTCGAGTTTGGCCGAGGCACAAAAACTTATGTATTCCTTTGCTTCTCTGTGGGCTAACATGCTTGATGGGGGTGAGGCGGGTGCGGTAGGAAAGATCATCAGCCCCGCAGACCTGGCGGGGTCCTGGCTGCCCCCAGGGTCTGCTCCCCAAGTCTCCCCTCGCCCTGCCACAGTCAGAACAAATGCCTTCTTTTCAATGACTCCTTGGACCTCACCAGGCAGATTCATAATTTTTACCTCATTCAGTCCCCCTGAAAATCTCATGGCATGGGAAAATAAACTCAGCAGGTATCGACTCGTACATCTCACATCCGTGCAGGGTACAGACACCTAAATATAAGAGCGGCTGGTGGCTGGCGTTTATTCAGTATTTGCTATGTGCCCAGTGCTATTTTAAATGCTTCCCCAGACTTTTTTCTGGTTCTCATTATAGTCCTGTGAAGAAGTGTGTCCCTATCCCCTTTTTACAGATGAGAAAAGTGAGGCCATTATAGGATGACTCACTTAGACAGGATCACCCAGCTGGTAGGTGTCCCAGTTCAATTTCAACCCAGCTGTCTCAAGCCAAAGCTCCTGTTCTCCATTCTTATGATGATGCGTCCTTTGCAGGACTCCAGAAAAATCTCATGACAAACCTGTAATGTAGGAATCATTATGTACATTTGACAGATGAAGATGTGGGCCTTAGAGAGGATAAGGAACTTTTTCATGACTACACATTTTCTGTCCTTGAGAATATGGGTGAATCTAATCTAAGACCTCCATTCTTGAGTCAGGATTCAGTTTTATTTTGCTCTTCCATTGGCTTTCTGTAAAAATTGTGGGCCCTTAGAGATATGTGTCTCCGTTTCTCAGACTTGGTTTCAGGCCATGGAATGGTGGTGGTACAGTGACTTCTGGAAGAGACCATGAGCCCTGAAATCATTCAGACCCTGGATCCGGGTATGGTGAATCTGTGGCAGACACAGGGGCCACCTAGGTCCAGATACCACGCGCACACACACCAAAATTCATCTACTGAGGGAAGATGTGTGGCTTAGGAAAGCTTTTAGAAGAGAAACTGATGCAACTAGCACTACCACTTCCTCATTCTTTCTCTCTTAAGCCCAAGTGTGATGTCTGGAGGTTCAGCAGCTATGTTGTGACTATGAGGCTGTCAACTGGAAATCGCAAAGAGGAAAGAAGAAAGAGCACGGTTGAGTTTTGGATTGTCTGTCTCTGGACTAACTGTGAGAAAAACAAACTCCTTCGCTCCTCCTTTTTTTTTTTTAAAAGCCCCTCTTTGTTGTTGTGTCTGTTCCTCTGTGAATGATACAAGCTCTAAACACCTAGACTAGTTATAGGAACGCTGTATCCTTGTGTCTGTTGGGGTAAGCTTAGTTCCACACCGTCTCCTCTCTTTCCCTTCTGCCCAACACAGCTTCCCATTTTTTTCTTCATCCCTCAGGGTCTCCTGGGACATGTGGGTACTTTGTCTCCTGCTAACAATGTAGGAACAATGCATGAAGGGCAGCTTCAACCATATATTTTAATCTCTGAATAGGAAAACCTAAAGTTCTTTTTTTAAGCTGAAGATTTAAACTGAGCATTCTGCTTTTATGTGGCAATGTCAAGAAAGCCTACATTCCATATTTGGGGTTGTACGGATTGCCCTGGAATTAGAGGGGATTCCCCCCAAAACATGTTCTGCATTGGTCTGTTCCATATCTGCCACGCTGGCTGCTGAGACGGATGTATGGTCTGTTGTTCATTCCCTCAGCCAAGTGTGACCAAGACCCCCTGCTCTTTCTTAATTCGGTGGAGTGATTGCCTTGATTAGTTAAAAAAAAAAATTCATAGTGTTTCCAGGAATTATAGTCTTCTATTTGTAACAAATTACTGAGAATTATTCTATTTTAATTAAATGTTGATCATTTTCACCTAGAGAACCTGGACTTCAATATATGTAAATCGAAGTGGAGTAGTGTAACACCAGGAGTTTTTGTAACAAACACACACTCACGCATTCACACATGTGTGTGCACGCATGCAATGCACGCATGCATACTAGGTTGCCTAGAATAGTTATTTAACTAGTTTCAGAAGTGTGAGTGGGATCCAGGAAGCACATTCAGGCGATGCTGGTGGAATGTCTTTAGGAGAGTTCCAGAAAGACTGAGGTGGGCCAGAGGCAGCCTGCGTTTGATTTCTGATTCTGCTGCTTCCCCACTGGGTAGCCTTGAGTGGGTTACTGAATGCTTCTGGACCCCCAGTCCCTTGCCCCTGGAACACTGGACATTGAGCAGAGGTTTTTTTGTTTGTTTTTTTGTTGTTGGGTTTTTTTTTTTTTTTTTTTGGTTTTTATGGCCCCGACATTCTATGACTCTAACTTCCCTCTACGTATTACACTTCTCTAGATTTTTAAAGAAATGGTATCAAGAACACTGACTTTCATTTAATGAAAAATAATCTCCTTCATACTAGTTATAAAAATATAATCAGGAAAGGGGCACCTGGGTGGCTCAGTGGGCTAAAGCCTCTGCCTTCAGCTCAGGTCATGATCTCAGGGTCCTGGGATCGAGCCCCACATCAGGCTCTCTGCTCAGTGGGGAGCCTGCTTCCCCCTCTCTTTGCCTACCTCTCTGCCTATTTGGGATTTCTCTCTCTCTCTGTCAAATAAATAAATAAAATATTAAAAAAATATAATCAGGATGTACTCTAGGCACACTTTTTTAAATTATATGAAGAAATACGTGACTTTGTTTATAACTCTGTGTAGGGGACACCTTCTGAAAGAGACCCAGAAAGCCAAACTACAGAAGTCAACATACACAAATTGAACAATATCAAAATGAAAACTTCTGTGTTTGCCATAAGACAGAACCTGGAGACCAGAGGACTATATTTGCCTACATGAAACAGATGAAGGACTGATATCCAGAGTGTACTTGTATGCCGATATTGACAAATCAGTTTATGTTTCCGGGCTCACCTCCTGGATCCTTTCTCTGGGGCATCATAGTTTTGCATTTGCAATTCTAGCAAGACTGGAAGTTGAGGTCTGCTTAAGTTAATAAAACTTCAGTTTCCCCAAGTGTAGGAAAGCTGGTTATATATATACATATATATATGATACATAAAATATATTGATATATCATATATATATATATATTGATTCACAGAAGAGGAAGTAAAAATAACCATTAAGCATATGAAAATTGGCTCCACTCTTTCCTCATCAGGGACGCTGAGATCAAAACTTGGAGATCATGCATTGCATAATGTGCCAATGAATGTAAAGGGAAATAGGGAATAAACACCATGCAGGGCGTATAGTTCTGTTGCCATTTTGGGGGGTAACTTGTTAGTGCTAGAAATTAAAATCTTGCCTATGATTTCTTTTTCTTTACTTTCTCTCTGGCCTCAAATGTTAAGATTTGGATTAGTTATAATCTTGGTTTGTGGCTCACTTTAAATATGGTTCCGTGTATGTCCTCATTCATTCGTTCACATTTACTTAATAAGCATGTGTGAACTCATCAGCGATTGTAAAACTAGAACCTTGACCGTGACTCTTACTGAGTCACCATCCCCAGGATATCACGTCTCTCTACATCTATCCAAGGAAAGAACATGTAAAATCATGTGTTCCTCATGGTGTCCTTTAACTGTGTAGACACATATTTATCTCATCTACATGAATTCCTAAGAGGTGTATTTTAAAATTCTCTCTCTTTTTTTTTTTTAACTCACCATAAAAGGGCACAAAACCATCCAAAAAGAGAAGAAGAGGCCTTTTCCAGGAACCATCCATACACAACCAAGACCAGGTCAAGCCCAAGGAGAATCTGGTTTCATGGCTATGTATTTATAGAATGATTTCCATTTGAAAATTGTTTTCCACATATTTTAGGAAGCCACTGTGGGAGACTTTTCGGCAAGTGGAAAAGAAAAAATTTCATGCCTCAGTGAAATTTTTATTAATTGAGAATTACTGTTGAGAATTTGGGAGAGCTTATGTGAGATTTGAAATGGAAGGAGGCTTTGAAATGTTGACATGAGGATTCCATTAGAAAGTCCGAAACGGCCTGAAAAGACATGTTAAAAATAATTTTAAAAAACAGAGAGAGAAAGGAAAGGTAATTACCAGATAAGGAGGGTTTTCCTTTCTTTCTTTCTTTTTTTTTTTTTTTTTTAATGTGGCGGGTGATAAAACAGGCTGGTTATTAACCCTGCAGGTAGAGGGACAACCCACAGATGGTAATTGGGAAAATGAGTGCTCAGGACAGTCATTCTTCCCTTCTTTCCTTCTTCTGAGGAAATCATTGCTTAACTGAAGCAAATCATGAGAATCTTTACAATTTCTTGAAAGAATGGGTGATTCAAGAGGCTTTTGTGACTCTAAAACAGTGATTTACATCATTTCCTGAGGAAAGAAATTTGGAAGAAGATTAAAAAAATTAATGCCAATTTAACTATTAGTGTGGAAAACGATCAGGACTGAATAGATGTTTACCAGCCACGCTGTGCTTTTTATGACTTTAGAGGCAATGTCACATCTTGGCTGACTTGAGAGTGGAGTTCCATTAGGACACGCAATGGTGGAACGTCCCAATGTAATTCTGGGAACACTGCAAAAGATATAACATCCTGTGTCAGAGCTTATGGTAGGGGAAAAAGAAAACAAGGAAAACCAGGGGGAGGAAACAGATTTCCAAATCTACGAAAAAAAAAACCTGCTAGAACTGATAAATGAATTCAGTCAAGTCACAGGAGATAAAATCAATGTAGAGAAATCTGTTGGGTTCCTATACACCAATCATGAAGCAGCAGAAAGGGGAATTAAGAAAACAACCCCAGTTACAACCACATCAGAAGCAATAAAATATCTAGGAATAAACTTAACCAGGGAGGTGAAAGACCTGTACTCTGAAAACTATAAAACACTGATGAAAGAAATTCAAGATGATGCAAAGAAATGGAAAGACAGTCTATGCTCATGGATTAGAAGAATAAATATTGTTACAATGTCTAGACCACCCAAAGCAATCTACAGATTTAATGCAATCCCTTTCAAAACACCCATAGCATTTTCTACCTAAAAATTTGTATGGAACCAGAAAAGACCTTGAAAAGACAAAGCAAACTTGAAAAAGACAAACAAAACTGGAAGCATCATGATTCCAGACTTTAAGTTACATTACAAAGTAGTAGTGAGTATGGTACTGGCATGAAATAGACACATAGATCAACGGAGTAGAATAGAAAACCCAGAAATAAACCTACAATTATATGGTTATTTAATCTTCGACAAAACAGGAAAGACTATCCAATGGGAAAAAGATAATCTCTTCAACAAACGGTGTTGGAGGGAGATGCCTGGGTGTCTCCCTCCTTGGAGCAGCTGACCTGACTCATGATTTCAGCTCAGGTCATGATCTCAGGGTGGTGAGATCGAGCCCCGAGTCAGGCTCCATGCTCAGCGGGGAGTCTGCTTAAGATTTTATCTCCCCCTCTGCCCTTACCCCCTCCCGGCTCTCACACTTTCCCTCTCTAAACAAAACAAAACAAAAACCACGCGGTGTTGGGAAAACTGGACAGCCACACGCAAAAGAATGAAGCCAGACCACTTTCTTTCATCACACACAAAGATAATCTCAAAATGGATTAAGGACCTAAATGGGAGACCTGAAACCATAAAAATCCGTGGAAAGAGCACAGGCAGTAATCTCTCTGACATTAGCTGTAGCAATGTTTTACTAGCTATGGGAAAATAAAAGCAAAAATGATCTCTTGCGACTACATCAAAATAAAATCTTCTGCACAGTGAAGGAAACAACAAAACTAAAAGACCTACAGGATGGGAGAAGATATTTGCAAATGACATATCTGATAAAGGACTAGTATCCAAACCACGCAAAGAATTGACACAACTCAATCCCCCCAAAACAAATAATCCAGCTAAAAAATGGAACATGAACAGACATTTCTCCAAAGAAGGTCAGATGGCCAACAGACCCATGAAAAGATGCTCGTCATCCCTCATCATTAAGGAAATGCAAATCTAAACTACAATGAGATATTACCTCACACCTGTCAGAATGGCTAAAATTAAAAAAAAAAAATGCAAGGAACAACAAGTGTTGGTGAGGATGTAGAAAAAGGAACTCTCAAAAGTACAGTGTTGGTGGGAATGCACATTGGTGCAGCCCCTGTGGAGAGCAGCATGAAGTTTCCTCCTAAAATTAAAAATAGAACTATCCTATGATCCAAGCATTCACTATGTGGTATTTACACCCCCCAAAAAAAACTAATTCAAAGGGATATATGCACCCTTATGTTTACAGCAGTGTTATCTATAATAACCAAACTACAGAAACAGCCCAAGTGTCCATTGACTGATGAATGGATAAAGAAGATAGGGTATATACACACAATGAAATATTATGCAGCCATAAAAAGGATGAAATCTTGCTGTTTGTTGCAGCATGGATGGAGCTAGAAAGCATAATGCCAAGCGAAATAAATCAGTCGGAGAAAGGCAAATACCATGTGCTTTCACTCATATGTGGAATTTAAGAAACAAAACAAATGAGCAAAGGCGAAAAAAAGAGTGAGGGAGAGGCAAACCAAGAAACAGACTCTTAGCTCTAGAGAACAAACTGATGGTGACCAGAGTGGTGATGGGTAGAGTGTGGGAGAAATAGGTGATAGGGATTAAGGAGGGCACTTACCATGATTAAAAAAAACAAAAACAAAAACAAAAACAATCCAAGGAAAATTGAGCTATGTGACCTATGTTTCCATTCCTAAAAGATTTGTATTTGAAAAGAGACAGGTTTATTTCAGTAATGGTTCACCAGAAAAAACTTTGAGTCTAACAATGCTGGACTTAGGGCACTGATCTCAGCAGATAATGAGAAAGGGGATAGCGCGAACAGTAAACTCAGTTTCGGGCAGGACCTTAGCACTGCTTATATACAGTATATGTAGACTGGACTGAACAGTCCTGGGAAAGAGTCACATAAACTGTAGCTGGACTGAATTTACATGGTTTCTTAGATACATAAAATAAATGACTGTGATTTTGTAAAATCATTAGGTTAAGTCACAATGTTTTCACCCTGAGTACAGAAAGTGAATTATCAGGGATTTTTTTTTTTTTTTTTTTTTTTTTTTTTACAAGCTGCCTGAATGATGGGCATGTATCATTTGGCTTAGCTTTTAAAGATCTTATTCTTAATTTCCTTTTATAAAGAAAACAACTATGTGCTCGTTTAGCCTTTCTTTTAGTATGAAGTGTACCTTATTGAATTCTTTTAGTATTGTGTGTATGGGTGATTTCCTTTCTTTTTTTTTTTTAAAGATTTTATTTATTTATTTGATTATTTGACACAGAGAGATACAGTGAGAACGAGCACACAAGCAGGGAGAGTAGAAGAGGGAGAAGCAGGCTCCCCACTGAGCAGGGAGCCCGAAGCGGGGCTCGATCCCAGGACCCTGGGATCATGACCTGAGCTGAAGGCAGAGGCTTAACTGACTGAGCCACCCAGGTGCCCCAAGATGATTTCCTTTCTGTATCAGCCTTCCACTGTGTAATTCTTTCAGGGACATAATGTCCTTGTGTGTGTGTGTGTGTGTGTGTGTGTGACATCATTCCCACTTGGAGAGTGATGAATTGGGTGTCACTTCGAAGCAGCCACAATGTGTCATGTTAGTACTTTTGCATTAAGTTGCCAGTTAATTAAATAACCTCTGTCTTTTACTGCAAAAAAAAAAAAATCTTGAGTTTTATTAAGTTAGGAAATTTACAACCAATAGCATAATCAATAAAACATTAACAAACATGTCACCCCCAACAAACCTTTTGTATTGATTTTCACATTCTTACAAAGGCTGCCTGTAGACTTGAAATAAAAACACCACGTGATAATGGGTTTGTCACCACGTGGGCCACACACACCATTCTGCGGGGCGGTTGTGAAACTCTGGGGATTGCTGTTGGTTCCAGTTATTTGGAAAAAATCTACTTACGGATGCTTTTGGAGTGGTCTCCCTGCTGGAACGAGTTTCCCTCCCAAGCCCCCCAGAGAAAGAGAACTAAGAGCAGGGATATCATTGGAACCTCTGTCTGTAGGTGGTTGTGGACTGAAGGAAGAGCTGAAGCCATTATCTTGCTAATCTAGGTAACAACAATGTAGGTTTCCGCCTTAGTTGCCTGAATTTTTCAGGAGGCTATAATTCTTTTCAGTCTGAAATATCCAAATGATAGGCTCACATCCCCCACGTGCACATGCGGAGACGACCATGTTATAGGGCTCAGCCCGTTAGGGGCCAGAAATGGGTGATGGAACTTGAGCACGTTGTTTCTCCTGCATGGCTTTGCTGCGAACCAGCAAGAGCTGCAGATATGTCCTTGAATATGGATAAGGAAAGGTCTGTGTGGCTCTCTGAAAAGGCAGTCTGTGGCCTGGATTTGCATTTCTGAGATTGGACGCCACCTGGGTGGGCTTCGGGAAGGATTCGATCTCGTGGCTCCCTTGTACGGCACCATATGGACGTGAGGTTGGCTTCCCTAGAAGCAGGAGGACCTGCAGGTGGGGCGGCAGCATCAGTCCCATGGGTGGGTGGTTAGGTACCTCCACGTACACTCAGGAAGCCTATTGTAGGATCCTGCCCTTAGTGCTGACTTCATAAAAACATCCCAGGGCAGAAAGATGCACTGTGGCCAGTAGCACACGCGGGGCTCCCCCTGACCAGTCTGGTTTCTCATTTAGAGAAAACCCTCATAGGATGTGGGAGCGGGGTGGGTGGGAGGTGGGGACTTATATATTTGAAGAGGGTTCCTAACTTGTCTGATGAAAGTATTATTCCTTGAATTCTGGAGTTTGACTCTCTCGAGATCACAAACGTATTCTTTCACTCATTCATCTATTTGTTCATTGGACAAAACACGCCGTGCTCCTACCAGAGGCCAAACACTGGCCTTACATCTTTAAGCACAACTTTGAACAAATCCTTGGTCTATTTGAGGACCTAATGCAGTTACAAGGAAGTATTGTTCTTTTAGCTTTTGGAAGCAGAGGGAAGGTAGTTGGTGGCGAGGAAGGCAGTCTGCCCCCCGAGTTTGGAGAGTCAGTGCACCAAACAGCCAGGTGGTCTGGACCACCGCTCGAGAGATGTGGTTGCCTCCCTCTGCCCTTGGGAGGGTGCCCTTGTGAAAGGCTATCCTGAAAGACAAATTGTCCTGTGCCTAACATCAGCCATCTCTCCCATACCCTGTAGGGGCGCAGGTAGTAAATTGTTAGACTGATGCAAGATGGCTGCTGGGAGAAAGAAAAGACAGGTGAATTCTATAGGTTAAAATGGCTCTGTGGGTTCACTTTTACTCAACCTTTTATCTGTTGGGACTCGACGCTGTTTCCCTCAACCTCTCTTCCTATTTCCAGTGGGAACCATGGCAAACCGAAAGGCTGAGCCCCTTATTAACAATGGTTTTTGTGATGGATAGCTTTTCGTAGGAATAGTAATAATTCAGTTGGGTTGGAAAGTGGAAAGCAAGAGGCTTCTATCCAAGCAAGAACCTTTAGGGGAAAATTGGAACAAAAGCTTCCCAGAGAAAGGAAATGAGACAAAGACTGCACTTGTTATGTGCTGGGTGCTATTTTAAGTTGGATTGTATATACCGTAGTGGGTTGAATGGTGCCCTTCTCTCCCAGAAAGATATCTCTAGTTCTTAAGCCCTAGTATCTGTATGTGTGACTGTATTTTTTAAAAAAGCATCTCTGTAAATGTAGCTAAGTTGAGGATCTCCAGATGGGATCCTCCTGGGTGACCCAAGCAAGCCCTAAATCTAATGACAGGAGTCCTTGTAAGAGACAGAAGAGGAGAACACACACAGAGAAGTCCAGGTGGACACTGGGGCAGTGATTGGAAAAAGCCGAAAACCACCAGATGCTGGAGGAGACCAGGATGAATTCTCTAGAGGGGCCAGGCTGACCCCCTTGATTTTGGATCTGGCCTTCAGAAGCGTGAAAGACTAAATTTCAATTGTTTTAAACCACCCAGTTTGTGCTAGTTTGTTTTAGCAGTCCTGGTAAAATATTATAGAAGCTAATTCACTCAGTCTCACGACCACCCTAGAGGAGGCACTATTACTATTATCATCCATCTTCCAGATAAAGAACCTGAGACTCAAGAACAGACTCAAGGACATGAGATCTTTGACCTTCGACCTGGGCAAGGTAGCCCTGGGGCTGGAACCCAGGCCGATTTGGTCCACAGTCCATGTGCATTATCGGGGGGGCCCCAAACTGACACAACTTCCTAAGCTATAGAGACCAAATGTCTGCCTCTGATAAGCTCCTTCAGCTTCGACTTCAACTTATCTTTTTAGTGCCAAATGCTGAAAACACGGACAGCTCAGAAAAAAAGAAAATGCTGAAAACGTCCACAGTCCCACCTCCCAAAGGGAACCATGGTTTACGTGTAATTTATACACACCCCTAAACCACACACCCACACATAGTACTTGAAAGTGGCGTGTGTTAGCATTCATCATGATTCCCAGATTTCCTAGTAAAATTTCAAAAACATCTCACAGGATTACCATACTGACTGTTTATTTTGCCGACGAAGGCCACTGAAGTGGCCACAAAACAACGAACAAAACCTACTATCCAGAAATCACCATCGTTGTACAAAAGAAAGGAAGTTTAACCCCATAAAAGCAAGGTCATAATGTCAGAAGAAAGAACAGTGCTATAAATTAAACTTATTTAACTTGGTGGAAAATGCAATACGTTGAGTTTTCTCCCCCACTCCCAATGCCATGAGCTGGTGGAAATGTCCTTGGAGATGAACAGCAGGCTGTAGTGTAGACCGGTGCAAATATCTGCATGCCTTCAGAGACTTTAGAGTTCTTGTTGAAATGCAGATTTGACGCAGTGAGTCTGGGTGGGCCCTTGCATTCTAGCAAGCTCGCTGGTGATGCTTCTGCCAACCCAAAGATCATCCTTTGATGCATGGTTTTCAGACCCCTAGACAGGGGCACATCTTCGTGTAGCAGGATTTTTTTCCTTTCCAGAACCCGCTGTAAATATTCCCACATACTGGACAACTCTTCTATCTACAAGACGACGTTATACCTAGCCACCCGAATGCGTCTTGATTTGGTTATCCAATCTCTTCTTCTTGATTGTGTGTTTTTCTCTTTCTTCTCTCTTCCTCCTGCTCCCTCCTATTAAAAACAGGGCAGCGATGAACATTCCTATACCTACCTATCTGTGCACTTGTCTGATCGGTTCTGTAGGAAATATTCTAGAAATGGAGCAGCTGGTTCAAAGGAAAAAGAGCATTTGACAAGGACATTTGCAAAGCATAAACATGTTTCCTCTCATCCTAACCCAGCCCCAGAGGTCAGAAATTAGAGCCAAATGGTTGCCGCATGCCTAACTAGCATCAACAACAAGCAACCCAGTCATGCAAAACAAAAGAAAGCAACATAAGAGAATTTCTAACAATTTTTTAGGCTGCTTTGCGTCTACACTGTTTAAGTAGGCCTAGGAGAAAGCAGAAGAAACCATAGAATCTGCAGTAATTCATGGGCTCAGGGGACGATGAGGTCTGGTATCAAGGTTAGTTCATGCTTTCTCTTCCTTAAAGCAACGATTGCCTGCTTTCCTCCTCAGACTAACCTAGAAAAGGTTTGAGAGAAGGATGGAATATTCTGATGGGCATGGACTTCACTTGCTTTTTCATAGCCCAGATTCCATCTCTCAAATACTGTAGAGACGATGGGGCCTGGAGCCTGCAGACCGGCCGGGAGGCTCTTCACTGGAAATCCATCAGAGAACACACCCTTGTTCTCTCTGGGGAGGTGCCTTGGCCAAAGGCAGTGGGATGATCCACAAACACACCTTGAGCTCCTGCCTCTCTGAGTCTCCAAGGGGTGTCAGTGAATACCCTGTAAGAATAGCTAACGGACATCCAAGTGAACAAGTACTTGGGAGTAGAAAGGAAAAAATGAAATACAGAGGACAGAGAATTTCAGTACGCCCTGGTCTTTGATGAAAGGGAGGGCAAACATTCAGGACCGCCAGAAGGACGTTCTTGTTTCCACTCTATTAAAGGAGGACCATTTTTAATTTTATTATTACCTTTGCCTTGCTCTGTCCCAACTGTAAACGCTTTGGGACATGACGCTGGATTGCTCATATGAACAAAGCATGTTAGTTGGCAAAAGGGAAAGGTGAGTGTACTTGGGTTCTTCAGCAGAAATGACCAATCTGCGACACAAACATTGTAACGACACCCTGGTCCCTGCCCCCCACTGCTGTCTTCCCATGCTGGTGCCATCTCTCCCCCTGCCATTGCTAACTGCTCTTTATGCTCTTTGTAAACCCATCCCAGATCCTGGGGCCTGGAACTCAGGGCTGCTGGGTTATATACTTCAGGAGGCACGGGTTGTATGGAACTCTCTGCGAGTGTAACACACGCTCCGGCCAAAGTAATAAAATACTGTGTAATACAGAGTAATAAAATACAACCCCATGTTGTGCATGGGGCATAGTAGGCATGAAATAAAAATTGTTGGCACGAGATAAAAATTGTCGAATGAACCCAGATATGACCTCTGAATCCTTCTTGACACAGCCCTCCAAACAGCGCCTACACACTGATTGGATTTGGCACGCAAGAGGAACCTATTTGCTATTCCCGCTTTCAAGAAGAGGCTGCCAACACAGAACATATTTAATCAGCTTTGCACGAGTGTGTGTTGGGTACATGCATAATGTGTATGCAAATACAGTTTGCTTAGAACATGCAATTCTCTCCCTCCCTAAACACATGATTTCATGAAAACCACACCTGTGACTGCTTATTGGAACGGGAAGGGGTCCAACTTATGTTCTCGAATTTATAACACTTGCTTGTGAATTTCTAAACCGTGCTTCCTGTAATAAACTACAGTGCCTGGCAGAAAGGTACAAAATATTTATATTTGGGCCTAACGACATTTTCACAGTCTTCCACAACTAGAGTTGATGATACCCATGTTTGTGGACGTGGCTCTTTTCTTTCTCCTTCCCAGGCTAGTGTCTTCCCTGTCTCTCCCCCACGGCCCAGCTCGTTAGACCGAGAGAAGAAGATACTATCCATACTCAAGTGGACGTGGAAAATGCCATTAGTGGTTTGCATTTCCATGCAAATTGACAGGAAAAGGGGCACAAGAAAGAGAGGCAGAGCTGGTGCGTTTTATTGTCTCCCAGGATTCATGATGTGATAGGAGACGCAGTATTTTACTTGCCATGGAACATCTGAAAGGGGTGTTGAAATCCTGATATAAAGACAATTTCAGAACACGCAGCCTTTCAGTCCTATTTCCCCATTTTGCCCTTTTCCACAAACTAGCATGTAGAAACAGTCAATTCCCAATCTATCACGTGGAAAAAGATTTTACTTTCCCGTTTGTCCTTCCCTTTCTTTCCACACCCCTCAGAAACCTTTGGGATTTGTGGAAAGGTTCCTAAATGATTTCATTTCATTATTTTCCAAAATTTACACTGGATTTATAGCTTTGACGGTGAAATTGTCTAGCCCTGCGTCTGTGGCCTCTTGTGCTGAAGAACAGAAGGTAAACTTCTTCTCTTGGCCAAAAAAATAAGCAATAACAGGCAATGGTAGAACGAAAGGAAATTTTTGGGATAGGTGAACTCTGGTTTGATCCGGGCAGGACTGTGGCATCACGTTATTAAAAGAGCCTCAGCCGGACACAATCTGACACTAAATTTTGTGATGAGGTTGCCACTACCCTATGGGAAATGCAAAACACTTTTCATTTATTCTATTTTGGGAGACTATCACAGGAAACAAACTTAGAGTCCTTTAAACACAATTGGAGTTGACAGAGTTTTGTCTAGTGAAAGACTGGGTGAAAGCAAGAGCTTAAAGTTTCCTATCCATTCAGACAACCTTTGGCAGCAGTTGATGATACGAGTTAAATTAATCAAAGTGGGGAAAAAGCGAATGACCCATTTGGGAACAAAAAGAGCTCCTTAATGAAAGAAACGGAGTTAAGAAATTTATAGAATATTGGCTGATGTGCACTTTGGAAATCATACGTTTGCAAAGTCCCTTTACGTAGTTATTAGTTGGAGTGGAATTATCCCCAAATGTGGCCCCGGAGATGTGATAAGGTGGCGTGCATTGGAAGACACAAAGCATTGCTCCATCTTTGGGTTGGTTTTCTCACCATTTTCGTTAATGCTTGTTGACTCCTGGCTTCCTTCTTCCCTGGTTTTCAGACACTGAGCTCTTGGGAGCAGTGATCTTCCAGCCAGGCTTTCTGAGAAGGTTCCCGTCCAAGAGAAACATGAATTTTCCGAGCCCATTTGACAGACCGTTGATCTGGGTAGAACTCTTGCTTTTCCAATGGGTAGAGAGGAAGCCGAGAACGTGACAATGCCCAGTACAGGGAGAGGATTCCAGGTGTCATGGGAACACAATGAAGAGGCCACTTTGCACACGCAGGGGCCTGGGAAACTGTCCTCAAGGTGGGGCGGGAGTGGGGGGTGACAGGCAGCGGAGCGTGGCTCTCCCATCACATTCCCCCCATGACTGATCACTGACCCCTTGATTTGGGAGTCACGGCCAGTGGCATGCACGGTCTGAGAATCAAGTTTCTTCTCTCTCGTCTCTCTGGACTCCTCAGGGCCCGGAAAGCTCTCGATGCTGGGTTTCGTCAAATGTTGGAAAGAGCACAGGTCCTGGTGAGCATCGCCCCTGCTTCTCCCCTTGTAAGAGAGTCCCTGGGTCCCTCACTGAAATTTGCAAAACGTCCACATTTTTCCCTTATAAAATGAAGTCATAATACTTCAGAATGCTGTTTCAAGAACTAAACAACCCAGCCAGGTAGAATGCCTATCGTAGTCTCTCAATAAACGTGTGCTGTTTTCATTATTATATACTAAGTGAATGGCTAATAATAATGGATCTATTCTGTGGGCTCAGCACTGTCCTAAGCATTTAGAGGTGGCTATCCTCCTCCCATCAGTGGAGAAGAGCTAGTGCTGAGACAAAGAGGAAAGTGCAGGGGCCAGAAGAGGGACTGTGGCTGAAAAGAGAGACTCCGTCTTGTCTGATTACCAGAAGACCCAGGAGAAGACGAGACTTTCTCGTTGGCAGAAGCCGGGCCCTCTTTTCATCCTGGCCAGCCAGCCTTCCCAGACCCCGGGACCGTGCAGAGTGAGGATCCAATGAGCTGACTGAGGCTGCTGCTAACCGAGAATTTATGGAAGATTTTATTGCTATTTCCAACTGAGAACTTTTCTTCAATCATTTATGGAAAACATAAAAGCCAGTGGGAATCAAATAGGATAAAACAAGGTCGGAACCACTCTTCCAGATGCTGCGCACAGCTGTTTTTTGCTTAAGCAGTGGGAGTAAGACAGGAGGATATTAGTTTACTATTTGGGTCAGAGACAGCTCCGTAAAATCTCTCCTCCATAATTCCTCTCGTCCCAAATAGAATGTGAGGTCAAATTTCAGACCCTCAACCTTTTTGTCCGTCTTCTTCTTCTTCTTCTTCTTTTTTTTTATCTCTTGGGGCTGGTATGAAAAATAGTAAGGATTCTATTCCATAAAGGAAAAAAAAAATTCTCTCCCTGGGGTAATGGATATTACAATTCCAGAAATGAGATGGAAGGTACCGAGGGCTTCCTTCTGTGCCAAAATGCGGGAGGTTCTTTCCTCTGACTCCGTTTCACAGAGCCAATGGAGTCTTAGTCTTGGGAACGAAGAGAAAAGTGGGAACAATCCCGCTCTCAGTATTCATAACTCATGTGTAGGCTGAAAGGTTTTTTTTTTTTTTTTTAATAAGTTGATGGCCATCCTTTGAACTTCTAATGCTCCTTCGACTCAGGGGACTCTGGGGGGTTTTGAGAAGATCTGGACGGCCAGATCGCTCTTCCCTCCTCATGACCTACAGAGAGAACTCTCTCTGGGGACTCAGTACAGAGAAGGCGCCTGTCCATCCCGCACTGGCTGTCTCTCTGAGTCCAGAAGAGCATGACGCTTTCTGCCAGCAACAGAACCTTCCTGGCTGTCCGTATCCCTGTGTAGCTCAGACGGGACCACCCGAGGGGCTTGGCATCAGATCGGCACAATCACACATTTGGTGTTCTCATCAGCTGGTTTGAACGCAAATCCCAGGCCTCCTACTGGGAACACTGTCTCTTGGTAGGAAGCTGTGTTGGCCCATCGGGGCACCCTGCCTCCTGAAGGCAGAGGGAGAGCTTGGGTCTGCATTCTGATCGTCACCATGCCTAAGGGGATTGAAGAGAGGTCAGGGAGACCCAAGAGTGGTTATTTGAGGATATGAGCATTTGCTTTTAAAGGGAGAGAGGGGAAAAGGATGGAATTTAAAATGCCCTTGAGTCTGCTCATGGGAAAAAGTTGAGGCCCTGACGTGGAGCAGAAAAGAGGGCTTAGGAGAGGACCACAGAGAGTCTTCACTTTGTATTTTTTGGGAATTCTGGTGAGCTATCGGAAAAGAGAGGCCGAAGAAGAAAAAGCAAGAGTGGGAGAAGTCTGAGGAAGAATGATGAATGAGTCATTCGATTAGTAGAGTGGTTCTTAAACTTCAGCACACATTAGAAACAGAGGGAGGCAGGAAGGGGTGAAGCCAGAGCATTTTCCCAGGACGTGTGTGTGTGTGTGTCCGGGGAGGGGCGGTGCAATGCAGTAAGTCTGGGCAGGGTTTGGAGACCACACGTTGAGAAACACTAGATTAAGTGCCATAGCTGAGCAGGCAAGGGTGTAGAATCAAGAATCCCAGGAAAATCTTGTGTAGACACTAGAATGACCGAGGGGAGACCTGGAAGGCACAGCAGTGGTGGGTATCTTGCAAGTGCATGTGGCAGAGGTTACGAGGGTGCAGAAAGTCCCGGGGGGACCCGGGATAGGGGAGAAGGCATCCCAGCGCGCACATCATTTAATGGTCTGTGGGTGATTTCATGCACCAGCGCCCTAACCCAGGCTAACTGGTCTCCATTCCCACCACAGAGGAACTTGCTGTCTAGGAGCCAGTGGGCAGGGAGCCAGGGTCCTGGGTGTTCCGGCCAGAACCTCTCGGAAGTGACAGCGACACGGTTGGCACTGAGAACTGACCGTAGTTATTAATTAGGGCCCAAACAATAATGAAGGTCACACGTAATTCTTTCTGCGGGCTGCCTTCTGCCTGCGGAGCTCATTTCTCAAGCATCTCGTGTCTTTTCTCCTATGCGTTTTTCTTCCAAAGTCAGTTATATGTGAAAGAGGACTAAAGTGAGAAAATACATTTGTTTTTAGCCAAGAGATGGTAATAGTCGACTTTTCTTTCTGGGAGCAATGCTTAGTTCCCCTTTTCCACTGAAATATTTAAATCCATTGTTATATTGAGCTGAGATTTGGCTTCTTTATTCAAGTAAAAGTAGCTAAATATACACTTAGGAACTCATAACATCGTATATTTATGCTGGAATAAAGTCTAAGTTAAAAGAAAATTCTTGTGGTTTTTTTGGTTTGTTTTTATTTTATTTTATTTATTTATTTGGCAGAGAGAGAGAGAGAGAGAGATCACAAGTAGGCAGAGAGACAGGCAGAGAGAGGGAGAAGCAGGCGCCCTGCTGAGCAGAGAGCCCCATGCGGGGCTCGATCCCAGGACCCTGAGATCATGACCTTAGCCAAAGGCAGAGGCTTTAACCCACTGAGCCACCCAGGCGTCCCTGTTTTTGTCTTTTTTTCTTTTTTTAACCATGGCTAGAGTTCAGAAATACTATCAAAGTAAAAAAAAAAAAAAAAAAAGAAAACCCAAAACCCAACATATTACCTCCAGGAGAAAATGAAATACCATGATACAATAGATTAGGCTTATCATTTTATTTAACACTTTAATCTTGACCCACAAACACAAAATTACCTGAGTGGAAGCTGGTTTCTTAAAAAGAAGAGAGGTGAATATTATAATAAATGCCCTTAAAACATCCCTGCTCATCACACCAAATCTTTTTCCAATGTCTCATTTAGCTTTTGCTAACATCAAGTGGGCGGGGGTGGGGGGGGTTAAGTCATATCGCAGCTCCCAACTGCTGTGCTTAAATCGCTTCTGGAAGCACAGAGCCCTCTGTTGCTGCTTCAGATTTCACTGTGGGCAGGGGAGAAAGTGGGGAGAAGTCATTTGCATCAAAAAACACTAGCTGTCTATTCCCATTAGAAAAAACACTTGGTGTTTTAGTGCAAATTATCTTAAAAGGGCAGATAACTTATGGATGCAAAAAGGGTAATCCACAAAGATGTGTGCAATTTTGTTCAGTTGGATGTCCTCAGGGCAAAAACATCAAGGATAACAAGTGTACTAAATACAAATGACACAATCATAAAATATGACACCCATGATGAAAATACCCTTTCCAAGGGTCCTCTGCATTTAGGAGGGGAGCTGTCTTGTTAATATCAAGGGCCAGCATTTCCGAGGCAGGTTAACTCAGAGACAGGTTAAGACAGTGATATCTTTTCTTTCTTGACTGCATTCTTAGAAGGCTATGGAATTCTTTAATCAGACCAGCCCAGAATCACAGAGCTGGTCAGCGAGGAGATTCCTATAAGGGTTAGGAGCTCAGGCTTTGGAGCCGGGCAGATCAGGTTTGGAATCCCAGGTCTGATACGGGGATGATATCTATCTTCTTTGAAGTCTAGAGGATTTCATCTACAAATGGGAAATTGAGTTGTGGAGTGGATTAAAATCAGGACAAAACCAGAAACCCAGGGGTAAAGTGCTTAGTGCAGTGCTTGGCACAGAAAAAAAAAATGTGTGCATGTATGAGTTTTCCTTCCCTTAAAGCCTGATTACAGAAAAGATTTGAAAGTGGGAAATCACTAGTATATCATAGGAAGAGATTTTTATGGCTTCAGATATTGGTAATTTAACCAGTAAGAGGAAAACGAAATCTCATAGCTATCTAAGATTATGGACGGCATTGATAGAATAATTGTTCATTGCCAAAGCTTAGGTTTATCTACTTCATTTATCTGCGAGTAAGAGTTAAAAGCTATTGAATGCTTAATTGGTGGGGTGCCTGGGTTGCTCAGCCAGTTAAGTGTCCAACTCTTGATTTTGGCTCAGGTCATGATCTCAGGGTCCTGGGGTGGATGGAGCCCTGTGTCCAGCTCTCCACTCAGCAAGGAGTCTGCTTATCTCTCTCTCTCCCTCTGCTCCTCCCCCAGCTCATGTGCTTTCTCTCTCTCAAATAAATAAACCTTAAAAAACCCCTGAATGCTTACTTGGTGCCGGGTGCCATTGTAAGTGCTTTATAGGCATTGTTTCATTAACCCTCGCATCTTCATGAGCAGGTCCAATTATTCCCATTCCACAGCTTAAGACTAACAGGAACAGAGAAGTTAAGTGACTTATCCAAGGTCACACAGTTAGTAAGTATTGGAACCAGAATTTAAATTCAGATACTTATTGTAGAGTCTTCCTTCCTAGCTGCTATGTTTTGTTTATTTATTTTTAAATTCCTCACAACATCGTACATAGTGCTTTGTACCTAGTGGGCACTGAATATTTATTTAACAACTATTTAAAGGATGCAAACACGTGCTTTTAAAGTGGGGGAGAATGAAAGGGTTGACTTGTTTCTATTGGATTTTGTAAAAATAAAGTCCAGGAAACTGCCAGGCCAGAAGGTAGAGGGCATCTTCCCAAAGACTCATGGGATAACACTCAGGGCAGTGAGCCAGAGACTGCACACCAGGCTTAATTCTTTAGTTCCGACCCAGAAATGTGTTAGCTGACAATACGGTATCTACAGAATGATCTAGATGGTTATGATCAATGTAATTGCTAAAATTTTATGACATTATCATGATATGTTGGAAAAACCACAGGGTTTGGTCTTTGGACTAGACCTAAATCAGATACTTGGCTCCATCTCTTAATAGCTCCATGACCTTAAGTATATTATATAGCCTCTCTGAGCCTTAGTGTGCCAATATGAAAAGAGGGATAGCAAAAATATTTGCTCCCAGCTTTCTCATATGAGATGAATTATATGAAGCTTCTGTGTTAATAATAAAACACCGAAGAAATATGTATTTCTAAGGCAATCCTAGCTACTCCAACAGAAAACCCCATATCTCTGTGGTGTAATGTAATAGACATTTTATCCCCCCATGAGTCTCCCTAACCCTCAGGTAACTCTACTCTATGTGGAAACTTAGAGACCCAAGCTCCACCCTGTGGCTTCCCCATCTCCACACGTTTGCTGTGGAAAGGGAAACAATGTGGAGGAACTGCTGCAGGAAGTTCTTAGGGACCAGGAAGTGGCTCAGTGGGTTGCCACACCTGAGTGCAGAGGATGCTGGGAAATGTAATCTAGCCACGTGTTCAGGGACAAAGGGAAATGGTTTTGGTAATCAGCTAGCTAATCCACCCCTAATCACAGCCCTTTTCACAGGGCTGCTGTGAGATCAAATGAGTTAATGCATAGGAGAGGGCTTGGTTAATCATAAAACACAATAGAAATATTACTACAGGTGATTGCTTATGTAGATGTTTAAGCACAGAAAAATTCCAAATAATGGCAATTTTAAAGCTCTCATTAATTTTTTTTTTTTTAATACCAATACCAAGGGGTGCCTGGGTGGCTCAGTCAGTTAAGTGTGGTTCAGGTCATAATCTCAGGAGGATGGATCCCTGTGTCGGGCTCTGCACTGAGTGGGGAGCCTGCTTGAGATTCTCCTTCTCTCTCCCCCTACAACCTCTCCCTCCCTCTCTACCCCCCCAAAACAAAAAAATGAACAAAAACCTCAAAACCAAAAAAAAACCACGATTGTAGTAGAGTCCATTTAATCTTGTGAAAAGCTCACAGATCTTGGAGAAAAGTGGTCTCTGACTATGCACAGTAGACTCATCAGATAAAGAGATTGAGAGAGAAACTTGGAAAGGAAAGAATAGCAAAGGTCAACCAATGATATGGGTAATTTATTTTGCAAAAGAGCTATTGCCTCGTCTATGAATGCCATAACAACTCTTTCTGACAATAAGTGAATTTGCTATTCCTTCGTGTGCAATCAGTAAGGCTTTCTTTCTTTTTATTTGTTTGTTTGGTTAGGGCATTTCTAAGGAAGTGAGTGTACATTGAGTATCCCAATTTTACAGGAAAGAATTGAAAAGTGACACATATTCATTTTGTTCTCATCACTAAATATTGTTTTATTTTTCATCGCTAAATACTTTAGATTTTTTTAACATGTTATTTTTGTTTTAAGGTAAACCCAGAAGTGTTTGATGAATGCATAATGATGACAGGTTTTTAATACATGAATTAAAACATTTAATACACTTTTAATATATTCTTTGGTAGATTTGAATGATATGTGTATATTACATAAAGAACAATAGGGGCGCCTGGGTGGCTCTGTGGGTTAAGCCTCTGCCTTTAGCTCAGGTCATGATCTCAGGATCCTGGGATTGAGCCCTGCATCGGGCTCTCTGCTCAGCAGGGAGCCTGCTTCTCCCCTCTCCCTCTGCCTGCCTCTCTGCCTACTTGTGATCTCTTTCTCTCTGTCAAATAAATAAATAAAATCTTTAAAAACAAACAAAAAAGAACATTCTAAGCCATCTTGTCATTCTTCTTTGATGCTTTATTTTTCTTCTCCGCCTAGATATATTTATATGTTTATTTCCAGTCTATATCTACTAGAATAGAATCTCCATGAGGGCAGGGTCTTTGGATGGCTTTGTTTCCTGTCTGCCTGGTCCCTGGAATAGTGCTTGATACCTAGTAGATGATCAGTAATATTGGCTACCTATATGCATACATGGAAATTATGTCTTGGACATTCTGGACCAAATGATTTTCTACTATATATTTGCTTCTTCTTAATATAAAGAATTTTCATGGTTTTAAAAAAATGGGATTTTTTGGGGGGGAGCATCTATACCAAGATACTGATCATCTTTGGTAGTGAGAGGAAAATGGAATCTCATAACTAAGTTTGTGGATGGCACTGATTTATATCAATGGTTCACAATCAGAGCTTACGCACACCTGGTTCATTCATCTGAGCACAACAGTAAGCAGCCATCGAACACTTGCTTGGGGCCAGCTGACCTTCCAAGGGCTTCACACGCATAGTTTCATTGACCTTCACGACATCTTCAGGAATGCGGTGTCTGAGAAACACAGCCAGGTATGCTCGCTGGCTTCTAAGGAGTAGATGGTTTCACAAGAAAGGGGTGCCGTGATATTTGGTGGGGAGTGAGGAGTGTTGGGAGAACAATTTAAGGAACCATCAGTGCTTTACGGTTATTTAAAGTTTTTCCTTTTGCTATCATGAACCAACAAATAAAATAGATACATTGATCAACCATATTTATGTTTATTAACATTTTAAAAATGTTTACTAACATTTTTAAAACCTGGCCATTTTAAAAAAAAGATTGACTAATAATGCTTAAGAGACGGAACTGCCTCTGGAAATGCCTATGAACAGCAAGGGAGACTCTGTGGAAATGGACAGAAGACAAGGATTAAGATTTAAGGGGAAGTGTTGAGTGAAGAAGAGAAAGAAGGACAAGCTGATGAGGAGGCTGGAAGTAGGTGAGTAGGGGCCAGGAAGTCCCCATGGGATTTGTGGCAGCCGGCCTTCAAGATGGCCGCCAGCTTATCCCCGCTTCCTGGAAGTCACACCTGGTCTTCACACACCGGAACCGTCTCCCTGCTGTACCAGAGTTGGTCTCTGTGACTAAACAGAATATGGCAGGAACGATGCTTTGCCACCTTCTCTTTTCTTTTCTTTCAAGATTTTATTTATTTATTTGAGAGAGACAGAGAGCAGAGCAAGAGAGAGAGAATGAGTGGGGAGAAGGGCAGAGAAAGAAGAAGAGGCAGACTCCCCGCTGAGCAGGGAGCCTGACATGGGGCTCAATCCTGGGACCCTGAGATCACGACCTTAGCCAAAGGCAGACACTTCACTGACTGAGCCACCCAGGCGCCCCACTAGGTCACTTTCAAAAATTAGGCTATAAAAGACTATGGCTTCTGTCTTAGATTTTCTCTCTCCCTCTTTCTCTCTCCCTCCCTGCCTCCATCTCTCATTATCCATCCTTGAGAAAGCCAATGGCCACGCTGTGAGCAGCTATGGAGAAGCTCATGTGTAGAGGAAATAAAGATTCTGGCCAATGGTCAGTTAGGAACTGGTCCTGCTTATAGCTGTCTGAGCCAGCACTGACTGACCGCCAACTCAGGAGACACCCTGAGCCACGCCTCCAGCTAAGCTGCTCCTAGGTTCCCCAGGTAGAAAATATCTGCTCTTTTAAGTTGCTCTGTTTGGGGGTCTTTGTTATGCAGCAAGAGCTAGCTAATACAGTAGCACAGGGGCCACCATTATGCATAGTGATGCCCACTGTTTAAAGGCCAGTTCTTGGTGAAAAATGGAGTCTGATCCACTCCTATCTCCAGGCCCTGGGACACACTTCTTGCACTTGGACAACAAAGAGAATAGGAGAGGGAGACTCGAGTGCCTTGAGGAACTTGGGACTCCAAGCTTTCCCCTGGGATGATTTAGATGATTGAGGTGAGGATAGTCTGCCCTAAGACACAATTGCCAATAAATCTGGCTCAAATAGGCAGTGTGTCACCGTGCAAGGTGGCATTTCAGTTAGGACTGTCTGTTGCAACCAACAGAAAGCCTATGCAAATTGCCTTATGCACATCAGGGACTGTCAGGTCCGGAGACAGGTAGGCTTCAGGTGAGACTGGATCCAGCAGCTCAATAGCGTGCCCTGATGGGTTCCCGCCTGCTTCTCTGCTGTGCTCAGGCTCAGTATCACCCCAGCCTGGATCCTCTTCTGATCACAACACAGCTGCCAGCCGCACAAGGAGGCCGCCTGCTTTCATGTTTGCATCCAGCCAGTAGAGAGACCTTTCCTCTCCCCACCTTCAAACAGAAGTCATGATCTCCATGTTGGCGGAATGAGATGAGGCCATTGTCCAATTCTGAACCCAAGTTCTCTGGCCTGGCTGACTGCCTCTCCCCACCTCCCCAGAGCAGTGGGCTGGGATCGTGCAAACAGGGTTCAGGACTGGAGCAGGGGCTGGGCTTGATCACGGAGCAGAGGTGGAAGGGAAACTGGCGAAGTCCAGAGGGGCTCCGTCTGAACAAGTTGTTGGGCAGAATTCTCCATGTAACCCTGTGGCAGCCTCTCCTTGCAGGGGAGCACCGAGCTGTGGGCCGTGGGGTGAGGGGGTAGGTGTGGAGGAAGCAGCAACAATCACGTTGGAATTTTCAAGCATTTTGGAAATATTTGAAAGCTATCCTTCAGCCTGGAACATTCTTCAGTCTTAGTTATCTCCCTGGGAGCCCTTATTACCACTGCTCCCCTATGCTCCCACCCACCAACACACACACACACAGAGACACATAGGCAGATACACACACACACAGGTACATGGATACACACACACACACACACACACACACACACAGGTACATGGACACACACACACACAGACTCACACAGATGCACAGAGACACAGAGGCAGATGCACACACACACACACACACACACACACACAGACACACAGAGAAATATAGGCAGATAGACATACACACACAGAGGTACATGGACACACACAGACTCCCATAGAGCCTCACAAAGACACACATAGACACATAGGCAGATACACACACACACACACACACAGACTCACACACAGACTCACACACACACAGACACATAGGCAGATACACACACACACACACACACACACACACACACAGAGGCACACACCACAGGTGCACACACACTGGGCTCTCGAATCTTCTGGGAACGGTATGGGTGGACAGCATCCTTCCCTCTGTCCTTCTAAGCCCGTGTCACTATCAGGATCTTTCCAGGCTCCCACCAGCTCCAGGATTAAGTGAGGTGGGCTTCGGCTGCTAGAAAGCTCCCAGGGGATGGCGACTGCCGTCTTGAGATGAAGACAGGAAGCTCACGGCTGGGCTGGAAGGTGATTTCTCAAGAACCAGTCCGATATCGCCTTCATTTACATGCTATGGAAAGGGCCGCTTGGAGGTACAGGACATTCTCCTGTGAGCCTCCATGTGCAGAGACCGATCAGGACATGCCAGCTATGAACGTGCCACACAGCTGCAGACCGACCACCCCGTGCTCGTCCCCGTCTGTCTCTGGCCCCAGTTTCGTGAGACTTCCTGGCCATTTGGCCTCTCGTGGACTGTAGGGTGAGAAAAGACCACAGACTGGAATCGGAACTAGTCGTAGTGTTCAGTTCCCCAGCTTAAGTAAGTTACTTTCTCTCCTGGAGCTTCCATTTCCTCATTTGTCAAACTTCTGCTTTGTTATTTTGATGATGGTGGAGCCTCCCCCCAGTTGCGTTGAAGATTAAAGAAGGTGACGCGTAAGGATATGGAGGGTGTGAATTCCTGACTCCCGTGGGGTGTTGGAGTGTCGCCATTACAGGCATGCAGAGTAACACTGATGTCACCAGCAGGCACAGGAGGATGAGATGGCTAGGAACCATCCTGAAATTCCTCACGAATACAACGTTTTTGGTGAATTTTGGGCAATTCCTCTTTCCCTCTGCATTTTAACCGAGAGCTTGGATTTGCAAAATAGACCCAAATACAGAAAGCCCACAAATCCTGGTAGTTTTCAGGGTGGTAGAAACAAAATTGACTCTAGCCCACCTTGACTCCAGCCTTTCACTTGAGAGAAAACGTTCTCTCTCCTGGATGTTTGACTCGGGTGAGTCCTGGAAGATGAAAGCGTGTCACCAGCAGGGTGGAATAGCACATAGAGGGGAAGACAAGGCCCTGCTGGGGGGTGGCAAGAGGGGACTCTAGCCTCAAGGTAATCCTTTCTGTCCCGGGTCCTAGGAACCCAGGGAAGGAGCCTCATGAGTGTTAGCTGTAGGGAGAAATGAGAACAAGTATCACATGTGAAGCCTCCGTGCACAGACTCACTGGAATTCACCTTCCCTCTTCCTGAAGGTTCTCTCCCTGCCCCTGTGCCTGGAACCTACAGGGCTCCTATGTCTCCTTTGAGATTGTGAACAGTTTCTTGGGTGAGGCTCTTTGGTTGTGGTCGCTTCCACGGCTATCTTGCATCTCAACACAGGCATTTCCAAGAGGTCAGGCTTTGCTGTTGGGACATGAGTTGACTTACTGCTCCCATCATGACAAACAGGGCGTGGTCAAGTAGCCTCCCCTGCCATGGAGAAGGAAGATGGGTCTTTGCTCACCAAAGGGGCCATGCTTCATGGAACTCCTCATTCTTGTTGCATTGAAAAAAACTATCCCTTCTCTTAATGGGCATATTCCTGGCCCCAATATGTGGTACAATGATATATATGTAGGCAATAAATGGTCTACTCGGTGTCACACCCCAAAGGATCCCACTGCACCACTCTTCAAAATGTACTCCAGGACAAAACCAGGAACATCTCCTAGTACCTGGAATCCACCCAGAGAATTTCCTGGGAATCAGGCAGCAAGCTCTGTCCTTGGCTCTTCTTTATGGGCTTGCTTCCAGGGTCGCTGGCTCATCTTCCGATCCCTAGGATCCCCTTTCCCATCCCTTCCTGTAGATCAGTGTTCTCATGCAGGAGAGAATCCTTGCTTTTGTTCATGAGAGTTGGACAAAGACGGAATTTCAGAGCTGAAAGGGATCTTAGAAAGATATCATCTAATAATGCTTCCTTACTTTACTCAGAACTAGAGAAGGCGAAGCAATTTGTCTCTAAGTTCACATCTAGTTAGGGCTGGAGCTACAATCAATTCTCAGCCTCCTAGTGTGGAAGTCAGAGTTCTTTCCACTGGATTCTTCACTCATTCCCCAAGAGGGATTCCCCAAATGGTAAGTATTACCTCAGGGAGCCCGAAAGGGGGTTCATATGATATATATGTGGTCAGCAAAATGTGGGGCAGTTTTCAGGCAACTAAAAATAGATCGGAAGGGAAGGACATCATTATGTGCAATATTGAATTTATTGGAGGAAGTCTAATTTATATCCACAACACAGATTTCAGATTAATCTAATATAAACAAGTAATGGAGAATTAACTCTTCCACTGTTATTCTTGAGAATGTGCGTAACCACTTCCTCTTTCTTGATAATGGATGAGATTCTTTTTTAGTTGTTTCTGACAGCCCCACTATTTCAAGACGAAATGTGCAGTTTCTTGAGGTTGACATTCCTCAACTGATTATTTTCTGTCTACTCCTTAAATATGTGCTAATAATTTGTGTGCTTTAAAAAAGTATTTATTTTTCATGTATCTTTTTTCTGATCTTGGGATAACTGGATTAACCCAAGAGGCCCTAAGGGGAAGGTAGCTCTGGTGGATCCCAGGAGACACAGAGATTTTCAAGAGCAGGGACTGTGTGTAATCCCTCCTTAGATGATTACAGCCCTTCCCTATATAAGTTGCTATTTTTTTGTATTAAACATCATGCAAACCAAAGCATTCCCCAAGGGCTATGAAGATTCCATTTGGATCATTGAAATAATTTCATTCCAGGATCTCTAAGTCTTTGGTCACTGGGGATCTGATGGAGCATGTGGACACTTGGCACATGTCCATGCAGGGGCAGTGACCCCAGGTGTGGGGGAACCAGGATCCAAACTCAGCGGCTCCATCCCCCATGCTGGACACCCCAGATTCCCGAGTAGGAGGGCTCCGCTGCTATTTCTTAGCGACACTCAGCTACATATGCGGTGCTGTGTGGATTGGACACTTCCAGGAGATTGAGCAGGTGTGGTCTAAAGGGTGTGTGAGAAATGACAGGAAGGTCTTGGTCAGGCGTCCTTGTCCCTCAAGCTAGATCGTTTCTGGACACCTGCTGCCTCATGGATTCCGGGTGCTTCTGCCTGGTCACTGGCCAAAAGTCTGATCTCCTACCCAACCATCACGAGGGTGGTCATGCTGTCCCCTGAAGTACCTCCCCCCACTTGGGCAGATGTTTCTGCCTTCTTCTGCTTTACAACCACTTCTGGGTGATGAGATTGGAGAGTAGTAACTGATGTCTGGGCGGATCTCTCTTGGTGGCCCTGAGGAAGTTGAGCAAAAATCTGGTAGAAGTACAAAACGAGGTTGCTCTCCTTGAATGAAATTGAAGGCAATTCAGTAAGGTGACGTTGTTAAGAGCCACATGGCAGCTGGGGGAAAGCTAGGCTCAAATGCCAGATACGTCCATCACTGTGTGACCTTGGACAAATTTCAAAACCTCTCTGAGCCCAGTTTCCTTATCTGAAAGACAGGGGAAAGAATACATACATCACAGGGGATTGACAAAGAATGAGGGTAAAGAACGAACAGTGCTTGCCTCAATAAACATGAACTATGGTGATAGTTAAGTTTTGTGATAGGAAATATGACCCAATTTGGACTCCCTTATTTTTCAGATAAAAATGTGACTGTTATGGTCCGATTGCCACACAGCTAGTCAAGAATAGCTCTGTGGCTTCTTGAAACTCAGCTCAATGTTTTTGCACATGGTACTGTGAGCAGACCTGCAGTACACCCCACACCTCCCCGCCTCATTTTTTTCTTGGGAAAAAAAAATCAGGTGAAAAACTGTATGTTTTGAAATCTTTCTGGCATGATCTGTTTTATTTGCTGCCTATAGCTTTGGATGGCGCGCTTTAGAAGACCAGAGTATATGCAAGTATGGGCTCAGTAAATACTTGTTAATAACTGAAGAATGCTAAAGTTCCAGCTGATATTTGGATAAAAGTTAACATTAAATATAATGCATTGTTTCCACCCAAAACAGACACAGTTAAGGAGAGCGTCTTAAAGACTGACATTTTTTAAAAAAATTTTACCCTAAATATTTTGCTGTTCCAAGAAAAACAAGATTAATTTTTTTTTCTTTTGAGCCAGTATAGAGAAAGTCAAACTGTACGGACTTGTTTGAGTTGTGAGATTAACCTACAAGCTCTGCCTGCAGATAGGGTCACAGGGTTAAAGGTCGCAAGGGAGGCAGATGGAGTGCGCTGGCTGGATACCGTATTGTTTACGGCTTGGAATAGAATCTTCTCGGCTCCCACTCTAAAGCACAGCTTCATACCAGTTACCGGGTCCAAAGTTTACTTCCGATCCCACCCTTAACAGACAAGTGCCGAGCCCATCAAGTTTTATTGCAGTCCATACATCTCCCTTCCAGAAGCAACTGGTCACAGCCATTTCCAACACAAAGCTGCTTGGGCCACTCTTTCTTCTTTTTATAGTCTGTTTCCAGACACTCGGTGACCCATAAAGTTAACTTACAACCAAGTCACAGCCATGACCAGAGCTGTTGTTCTTATGTCTACCGAAACCCTCCCTGGCTTCCCAGGCAGGGCCCCATCGCCTTTTCCCAGGATGAGCTTGCTTGGAGGCAATGAATCACCCTGTTTGTGCCTGGTGGGGTCATTCCTTCCGGTCCAACCCCAAGTCCCGGGTCCTTAACCCAGACAGTTTCCTTTAGACATTTCCTGCACTCTGGGATTTTCTGGTTTGCCCTCACAAATGCCATCCTGTGTTGAATGCCTGGCAGAACCCTTAGTAATGGAGCTGTGGGTCCCAGTTGGCCACTTAATGTCAAGGTCTGCCAGGGGCTCCCACCACCTGTGCAAACACAACAGTGTTTCGGTTGATGTTTCTAGATTGATGTTCTGGTGGTGTCATTTACAACCTAATTTGTCTTCCTCCCCTCCCCTTCCTGTCTAAATAGGGTGAGTATATATATGCTGAAGAGCGTGTGACGGAGTCACTTGGTGGGTAGGCAGGGTGGAATTTGAGAATTATTTAAAGATTCTCATGAGCGGCTGGGATCCAGAAGTGATCATGTACAATCCCGCAATGACTAAGTAACCCAGCTTCCTAATTTTATCGCTTTGAATAGGTTAGCGAGACTCTTTGACTTGATCAACGTTTGAAGCCAGTTAAAGGCAGGGTTAGAACTGAGGTCTTCTCACTCCCCATCTGGTGTTTTTTTCATTACACAATACTATGTTCCATCAGAATATGATTTTGTTTGGGGGCAGGAAGACTGGCTTCAGAAATAGGGAGAGAGGAATGACATGCATTTTGATTTTGTAAAGCTGGTGTCTATCCTGTGCACCCTCTTATGAAGGAAGAAGCTAGGGGCTAAATCTCTCACAGAAACACACAGAGGTAGAATATTTTGGTTATATAGTTTTGATGTATTGTGTTTTAGAACCGGAAGGTACTTTAAAATAATCATCTGGTTGAGGGAATTTCACACTGTGTTCAGTGGAAGCCTTCGTGCCTCGAGGGCCTTCTCTAGATAGAGGAAGACAGGATGTAAGACTTAGAGCCAAAAGAGAAGCCTGTCTTCCCCTGTTACATAAAATATTGGGATTTTATGTTAGATTTGATTTTAAAGGGGGACTCTACTTCTAAAGATAGTTTGCAAACCTTAAATCTTGGTCAGCCCCTGCCCCCTCAATATACAGAGAAGACCAAGGCCTTATATCTTCATCCTGGGGAGGGGCAGAGCAAGGACCATCCCATTCGAGGGATGGGGGAACCAAGATTCCAGTCATAAGAGATCTGTAGAAATTATGAATTTCACTGTGCGGCAGAGCCAGGGCTAGAACCAGCACAAATGATTTTTTATCCCTGGGCTATGACTTTCCCCATCAGGTCATATTATTGAATAATGTTAAATATGTGGGTGACCTTAATTGCTCTGTGATCAAAGAAGTCCCCCAAAGAATGGAGGACTAGAAAGGAGGAGGTCAAGGGAGCAGAGTAGGAGAGGCAACTATCAAATAGTGTGGTGTAGATGACTTAGCCCCAGACTGTGGGAGCAAGTTGACCTATTCTCACTTTCTTTCTTCATGAGTCCATTTCATTATGCAAGTTTCATTATGCAAGTTATATGCCCAGCACCTGAACAAAAGCCTGGCTCCTAGAGCTCAACAAACATTTGTTGGCTCCTCCTACCATCTTTAGAACCCTTTTCTGGTCAAGAACTCAAGTAGGCTATGTTTAAAACTCAAATACCGTATCAAACTGGTATTAACATAATCATCATCTAGAGCAGATTCATTACACCAAGTGCACAAGGCCTGTTCAGCCCGCGAATCAATGAACTCAGCTGGCAGGGCAGGGATAAAAGAAGAAACCATGAATCAGAGTGGATCACCTTCTTTGACGTCGCCCTAGCAAACCTCCAGGGTGCCTGGGCACCAGGCAGGTTTCCCAGTGGCAGCTGCTGGCACACTGATCTCTGTTCCTGACAGAGAGAAGTGCACAGCCTACCCACAAGCTGCTGGGCAGATGTTCAATTACCCTCTGGTAGCCTGACCCTGCATGAGCTGAAATAGGAACAAATAAAATCTGGAACCAGAAGTTTCTTAGACCTCACCCAAAGGGGTTGGCATTTGTGGTAGGTTATCAAAGAGTCCTGTACAACATCTTTCCCTGGGGAATTTTAAGAACAGGATGGCTAGATCCCGCAGGTTTTGAGGTATTTTCTTCCTCATAATAACACAACAGTACTACAGTTTTGGGTCTTTCAAAGTGCCTTGAGGTAGGGACAATGTTTTAGGTGCCCTTCTGTGGCCATATGCTTCTGGGATTCCTTTCTGAGGAAGAAAACAGGACGCAAGCTCCCAAGCAACAAAAGGAGGGAAGAGATCGCCCAGGAGGACACGAAGAGGCAATGAACGAGAGAAAGAGACTATTAGCAGGATGAACTGTGTGCCCGACGAAAGAACCAGAAGTGTGGGAATCTGCTGGAAACTGTTTGCCTCGGATGGTCCTGGTTTTCCCCATGTCCTGGGATCCACTTCTGGCATTTTGCGTTGTGGCCTTCTCTTCGTTCAAGGGTGGGCTGTTTATGTCCACGTGGTGGGATTACCGAAAAGTCATTAGACGCGCTCTTGGATGTGGCTTTTCCATTTACAGTAATGAAAACCAACTACTCAGCTGCTTTTTTCTTTTGACCCAGTTCCTGCCTCCCCTCTGCTCTGGCCTCTGCCATGGACTTGAGCCCGGGAGAGCTACCGATCGTGCCTACTTCCCCTACCTGCTGCAGGCAGAGCCAGGCTGCCAACACGGACAGGCCACTGCCAGGAACTTCATTATTCTTTTTGTTTTAATCCTCTTATGTGGATCCAAGTGGCAGTTTCAGTCCCAAGGCTTTGGCACAGCAACAAGTGGCTGGCGGGGGTGGGGGGGGCGCCGGACTCCGGCTCGGGATGGGGTCCCCGCCTGCTGTCCCTCCACCGTCCACCCCGCCGCCTCCTCCCACCGTCCCCCGGGGTCACTGCTTTGGAGCATGCCAGTGGGAAAGTCCTATTTTAAAGCACTCAGCTATTTTTAATCCCTGGTCCGCCCCCTCCGCGGCCAAGGGCTCCCGGTCCGGGAGGCGCACCCGGGCTCGGCTCCCTCCCCGCCCCGTCCGGCCCCTGGCGCTGGGAAGCCGCCCCTCGCCGCCCAGCCTCTCCCTCGGGCGAAGAGCGCACGCACCGGCTGACTCGCGCTAACTCGCGCTCCCATTGGCTGCTGCCTGTTGCTAACCCACGTGACCGGCGCGGCGCGCCCCGCCCCGAGCCCCGCCCCCGCGGGTTCCCGCTCGGGCGCGCGTTCCTGCGGGCGGCTCGGGGCAGGCTGCGCTCGGCAGCCGGATCCGCCGACTGCACCCTCCGCGCCGTGCCCGAGCGGCCGATGGAGCCCACAAGGTGGCAGTGCTGCGCTGTTTGTGCCCGAGGCCGGGTCCGCGCGAGCCGCCAAGGCCTTAGGTGCCCCGGCAACCCTCCTGCAAAAGTTTTCATGAATGCAAACGCAGTGGGTCCTGGGGCTCTCTGGGGCGGCTGGTCCGCAGCCCTCCGGTTTCGGGGTGCCTGGAGGAGACTTGTACTTCGAGACCCCCATGGCGTCTTCTTTGTCCCCCAACTCAGAGTATCGGGATCTGGGGCCTGTAATTGAAAGCAGGTCCGCTGATGCTTTCAGGAGTGTTTATTTTTCTGCTTCCAGGCACGTATACTGAGAGTTGATTTTTAGAGAGACAGACAGACACCCCGACATTTATTCTTTGTCCCTCTTCCTGAGAGCCTCCCACACCAATCTGCAGCCTCCCTTTGCGCTGGCGGAAAAGACCTAAAGCACTAGCATTTCGGAGGGTGCTTGCCCGCGCCTGAGCCCTAGGATCCTGACCTGCTTAGCAAGAGGAGGACACAGGGAGCCTCTCGATGTCCCCGGTTGCCCTTAATTCCCTGCACACGGAGAGATAAGCTCCTCCGACCTCATTTGACCCCGCTGCGGGCACCAGACGTCCTCATTTAGCATGCGAGGCTTTGGAGGGTCGACTTTTGTCTAGGCTCATTGGAAAATTTTGTCCTTCCTTCACCCCTCTCCCCTGGACTGTGGCTGGTCCTCCGTTCCCTACTGAAGCCTTAAGGCCTCTCTTCTCCTTGCCCACGGACCCATGTTTGCCTCTGTCCTTTTTCACTTTAAACAAAATGTTTCGAGGGCTCTCTGGGTCCACAGACCCTTGGAAAGAGGCAGGTCTGAGAAGGGGAGGGCAAGGCAGGAACCCGGGCTCCAGTCACCTGTGGGCGGAAAAGGGAAGAGAAACACCCCTGGGTTTTGCACTGTCAGCAGCATGGAGCCCCAATTCCATTCCCTGGCAGTCAGGCCCTTCCCGCTGGGCAAACTAAGGCGCCCTCCAGGTGGTTTCCCACCATGCACTTAGTCTGCTTCAACCTAGCATTCATCCGCTGGTAAGAGGATGCTAAAGGGGTCTTTTCCCGCCAGCCGGAGTTTCTGCAGAGACTCAGACATAGAAGAGTGTGTGCAGGTGAGGCCGCTCACAGTCTCAAGGAGCCTTGGCACACTCCATGGGATCACTGGGGGAGCAGGGCCATCATCCTTTACCTCCAGGCCGCCTGATAGGAAGCCAAGGACCCAGGAGAGGTTGGCAGTGAACAATTGTTTAAGAAAAGGTGCACCTGTTGTGCTTTTCTATCTAGGATAAGATAAATGAGGAGGGCCCTGGAAAACTACCTGAGTGCCCTACAGGTATCTCCTGGGGAGTGTGGGGCGGCACAGGGACTGAAATGACCTCAGAGAAGAGGGGTTGTTCACCGTTGTTGAAGGAGGTATTTGGAACAGCCTCTGCTTCCAAGAGTTGGCAAGGCAAATGTACCCTAACCAGCCTTCCTATTGGCAGAGTGGACCTGCCTCCCCAGATGGAGTTGGGGCAAGGCGAGCAGCACGAGTGAGGACTTCTGGGGACAGAGTGAGCGGCCCACCAGCAGAGGCCACCTGTGGAAGGGGACCTCTGACCATGGGAGGAAGCCCACAGCAGTACCCCGCAAGAGATAAAGGGCCAACATTTGCATATCTGCCACCAGCATAGTGAGCCCTCCTTGAAGAGCCTCGTTCCTCGGTTTGCGAGAGACCTGAGCCACCAGCTAGTGCTTGGAGAAGATAGAGGATCCAAGAAGGTAGAGGACCCAAGAAGAAGAGGATCCAAGCATCGATCATGTTTCCCTCCCAACCACAAGTTTCCAAACCTGAGTGGCCTTCAGTTGTTGGTGGGAAGAGACGCACTCATTTCAATGTGATGGTCAAGGTTTTGCTTTTGATTGCACTGAACTTTTTAGTATCTAAAAAACGAGGCAATGCCTGAATCCCCGAGTGTGACCAGGCCAGCTGGTTGATGAGATGTCCCTCACCCGAGAGATGAATGGTCTTACTCTTTCCTTTTCATGGATGAGGAAGCTGAGGCCCCGAGAGGGTAAGTAAATAGTGCCAGGCCCACAGCGACCAATGGCAAAACTCGGATTTGAGTCCAAGGATGGAACTGAAGCACTTCCCCATCGCTGACCTCACCTGACTCCAACGCCCAGCTCTGTTCCCGTCTGGCACACTCCTTGCCAGTTGACGGAGTCTGTCTGCCCTAGCATGTTTTCAGGGGTGCGGTCACGATGGCGAGCTGGCCATCGCCCTAAACAGTGGGCACGTCTTCTGAGGAATAGGCTCCGACCCCTGTGGCATGTTTGGTAAATACCTTTGGTGCTGGCGACTGCTCCTCCAAAGGTGAACATGACGTTTGCAACCATCCGGAAGTCATTCGGAGTCCAGTTTAAAATCAGAAATCAAGCCGAGAGAAGCCAGTTTTGGTAAAAGGAAACAGCATACACTCACGGAATGAGGCCGGTTTTCTTCTGCGTTTTAAAATTGGGATCTGAAGGTCATTCTCCCAAGAAAGTTCGCCCAAAAGTTGAGTCACGGCAGCGCTACTGGGTTCCATACTTACATTCCTACTGGAGCATGAGGCATAGAGGCAGCATAAGACTCATTTGGAAATACACATATCTATTTTGTCTAATGCATATCACTTTATCATCAATTTCCTTTATATTCTTTCTGTACAGCTGATTATAAAATGTGAGGAAAGAGACTGTCTTTTAGTTCCTCATTGTCCCTTTCACCCCAAGTATATAACGTGGTGACATGCACGTAGTAAATGCAGAATTAGGTATGTTACACTGACAGGGAGCCTGTGTATTGGAGGAACTTTCTCGTTGAGTAGAATTCAGAGGGGAGTCCAGATGAGCTGGGGTGCCGGGTTGAGGAAAAGTTACTATGATAGAGAATAACATGAGAAATACTTGGCCTCCTTGTGTAGAGCATCTCATGGGGGTAGAGTTTATTTAGTGGGGTCACAGGAGATGTAAATAGAAAGGGATGTTTTATGCGCAGGTTGGATCTTTACCTTCTAGGCCAGTGGCTTCTAATTTTTTTTATCATTAGAGATTTCCCCCTACTCCCCTCCCCCATAAAGACCTCCTCAAGCAAAACATAGTATAGAGAACATATAAAAGTAAAAGGTATCTGGCTAAAGTTGTAGGGGAGGGGGCCTGGGGCTGTCTCCCTTAGTGTGATCCTTTGCACACACACCGGCTACCTCTGAGGAATCCCAGAGCTCTTGTCAAGCAGTTGAGCCACTAGTGTAGACATCGGGGAGCTCCTAAACACTGTGTCCCTTTTGCCTCTCTCCAGAAGTACGTTCCTAACTTCCCAACACTTCTGGATCTGCTCCTCACAACATCAAACCTCTCCTCTCTCCAGGGAGTGTTGTGGGGTCCTATCCCTGTAGGATACCCTGCCCAACAGCCACTCCCCTTTCTTGCTTGCTAACGGGTCCCAAGTTTAATCTGGGCAGCTGTGTACTCAGTGACACTGATGAATCGTGATTACTCTAAGGTGGGATTGGCCAAATCCATCTGCCAACTCTTGTAGTAAATAAAGCTTTATTGGAACAAAGACATTCAATTGTTTACATCTTGTCTATGGCTGCTTTCATGCTACGAGAGCAGAGTTGAGTAGTTGTGGCAGACTATATGGCTTGCAAAGACAAGAATATTTACTATCTGGCCTTTTACAGATAAAGTTCCATTCTCCTTTGCAGGATTAGGGGCAGACATATAATCACTTTGACCAAGGACATGTCTGTTGGAAGCATCTGAAAAAGATTTTTCTTCCTGATAAGAGAGAGGAACATGAAGAGAAAGTTCTGTTGTTGTCCTCTTCCTTTGCATTCCATCACATGAAGATGTGATGTCTGGAGCTGCAGCAGCTATGTTGTAATCATGAGAACAGATGAGGCTTATTTCTTGATGGTGTCATCAAGTCACCAAATCTATCATAGGACTATTTAGTTTCAGGCTTCTTGTTAGGCAAACAATAAAAATACCTATAGCTTAAGCAACTCTTCTTTGGGCTTTTGTTACTTGCCACTGCATGTAGAATAACTAGAGTATTTTGTTTAAAGACTAACAGCAAAGGATAGAATGTTTTTGTGGAACTTGTGCAATGCAGTGGAATATTGCAAATCTAGTAATGATACTAGTAATGATAGCTAACAAGTCCTTACAGCATGTCAGTTGCTATACTAAGCAGTTGACTCATTTTCTCATTATTACAAAACCGTGTGGGCACATTTTCCTTATTGTCTCCATCGACAAATAAGGAAGAAAGTGAGGTTTAGAGAAGTTTAATGATTTGCTCAAAGTTACACAGGTGGCAGAGTTCAAATGTGAAGCCAGTTCTGCTGACTTCAAAAGCAATGCTCTTTTTTTTTTAATTTTTAAAATTCAAGTTAGTTCACATATAGTGTAGTATTAGTTTCAGAGGTAGAATTTGGTGATTCATCAGTTGCATATAACACCCAGTGTTCATTCCATCACATACCCTCCTTAATGCCCACCTCCTAGTCAGCCCATCCCTAACCTCCTCCCCTCGCAATCCACTGTTTGTTCCCTACAGTTAAGAGTCTCTCCTGGTTTGCCTCCCTCTCTGTTTTTATCTTATTGTATTTTTCCTTCCCTTCCCCTATGTTCGTCTGTTTTGTTTCTTAAATTGCACGAGTGAAATCATATGATATTTGTCTTTCTCTGATTGACTTATTTCACTTAGCACAATACCCTCCACTTGCATCCACGTCATAGCAGATGGTAAGATTTCATTCTTTTTGAGCGCTGAGTAATATTCCACTGTGTATATACACCATCTTTTCTTTATCCATTCATCTCTTGGACATCTGAGCTCTTTCCATAGCTTGGCTATTGAAAAGTCACACTCCTTTTTTTTTTTTTTTCAGATTTTATTTATTTACTTGTTAGAGAGAAAGAGCACAAGCAGGCGGAGCAGCAGGCAGAGGTAGAGGAAGAAGCAAACTCCCTGCTGAGCAAGGAGCCCAACTTGGGACTTGATCCCAGCACACTGGGATCATGACTTGAGCTGAAGGCAGCCGCTTTACCGACTTGAGCCACTCAGGCATCCCGAAAAGCCATACTCTTAATCATGAGCTTACACAGCCATTTCTATCCAAAGACCTGAGTTTACCCATCTTGGCCACTTTAGCAGGTAACTGACTTAACCTTCTTGAGCCTCTGTGTCCCTCTAATAATGTGAAGGTCATGCCTTCCTCAAAGTAAGAATGCTTCTGCTATCACGCCTGAGACACAGTGTTTCACTGTTTTTAGTGTATGAGCTTGGTTCTTTAGGGGTAGGTGGACGGCAGTAAATGAGCCTCAGGGGTAACCAAGAAGCAGCCAAGAGAATAGCTAGGGAAGTGAATATAGACTCAAGTGAGGGGACAAAGGCACACCAGTTCCTGAAAAATTAAAGGAGGCTTGGCCTTACGGTTAGTGGTGGCCTAAGTGCCCTTTCTAGCCCATTGTCCTGTCTTCAGGTGCTTTGAAAAATTGTAAGGAACCTAAACAAAAAGGAATTCCTCCAGTTGTTGGCATCATTCCCCTTTTTCGTAAAACAGAGGCACCTTGCAGGAGCGAGCAGTCCTTGAAGTGTGGGTCCCTGGAGCCGATGGCCGTCAGGACATTGGTGTTTTCCTTACTGTGCTAAGGCCATTGGCCCACGAAGAATGGAAGCCTGAAGACTCCAGGGCAAGGTCAGAGGTCACCTCCATGTGGTTCTGGTTTCCATTCAAGCTATTTCCTCCCTGAGCGTTACTGTACAGTTTTTAATGGGAAAGGGTAATCAAGACCAGTTCGCTCAATGACCTTATGGAAAATATCTGAAATAGAGAGTTTAAAAATCAGATTTAATTGTCAGGACTATTTTTAAGAGCGACCAAAGGAAAGCAAGAAAAACGACCCCAATGGCTTGTTATGCAACTTCCAGATGTTTGGCCTCAGACAGGCCAGATGACGGAGTGACTTTTTCACTCTTCATCTGGTTGCTTTGGCCTCGTTCTAGACGCGGTGAAAGAGAGGGTTATATAAGAAGCTTGCTGGAGTGGCCTCATCCTTGCTCTCCACTTGCCCTTCTGGAGACCAGGGAACATTCAGCTGTGTGTTTCAGCCCAGATGCGGCAGATTCTTTTTTTTTTTTTTTAAGATTTTATTTATTTGACAGAGAGAAACACAGCGAGAGAGGGAACACAAGCAGAGGGAAGGGTAGCGGGAGAAGCAGGCTTCCCGCCAAGCAGGGAGCCCGATGCGGGGCTCGATCCCAGGACCCTGGGACCATGACCTGAGCCGAAGGCAGACGCTTAACGACGGAGCCCCCCAGGTGCTCCCAGATGCGGCAGATTCTTAATGAACACGTTCCTTAGACCCAGCATGGGTTCGAGAAGCTTCTGGAAATCATTTAATGATGGCTCCAGGTAGACAAAGCAGTGAGTGAAAGAGATTTTCCCTTCTCCTTCAGATGTTTTCAGGCTGGGGTAGACCTGACGTTGTTTCATTATCAGTATACTAATCTAACATCGTATTAAAATACGCTTGTGGGCTTTTAAAAAGTGACAGCTGCTCTTCCGAGTGATAGATGGATGTCCACATTTCAGCTTGCTTTGTTTGTCAGCACGGATGTTTGTTCTTGCCAGAAATGCCGGTGAAGGGCAACCCGCACCGTTTTGCTAGAATACGAGCACCCAGACCCGATTAGTGTAAGCGTTTGTTGAAAAAGCATTTTCGCCGAGCACTAATCTCTACATATCCTGTGGGGAAATCCTCTCAATCCCATACCTGATAAATAAATCTGGCAAGTGAATAAACACTCTGTAAGTCTTTTACTGATATATAATTCCACCTGTTATGTGAGTTCTGCTGGCCTCCGAGCTTGGCCAGCCTCGTGCACCTTGCAGACTGACCCGGACGAAAGTCTGGCAACGCAAAGAAGTGTGCCTCGACCTTGCCCGGCACCGAGCACTTGACTCTAGCCTTTCATAGGAATCAAGGGCAGTGTTGAGGGCTAACGTCGACGTCCCAGATTATGGTTGTTTTATTTGGTGCTTTTGGAATGCTTGAATATTCCATGAGGCATCATATAATACTGCAGATCCGAAACCTCATGCCCTGTTTCCTTCTGGCTTTCCACTTAGGGCAAGGGGAGGGGTCCTGAAGCGGCTACAAAAGTCCTTTTTAAAAGCTAGAATTGAGTGTCCGTGCAAATAGTCTGTTCTTTATGGCCCGCACCGTCTCCCCGCCTACCTGCAAGAGTCTTGGAATGCTTCCACTACAGTTTGTCCAGAACTATGTTAGAGTGATTTTCCAGTAGGTTCCTGAGGGCACAGGTGATGCCTTCTCATCTTAGAAAGATTGGTGCCTGGTGCATTCATTACTCATCAACTATTCGTTAGTAATTAATGAATGCTGAATGAATGAATTTCAGTTCTTTGTAAGTTTGTGTGTATATGTGTGCGAGACATTGCCAAAGAATGACAGGTCGGTCCTGTTCAATTAGGGATTTATTTTGAAATGAATCAGGAAGATTCTTTGTCAAGTCCTCGATAGGACCCTCAAAGGCAGTGAGCACTACATCAGCACCCTCCTGTGGCGTGCCTGCTGGATCTGGAAGAGGACCCCCTAGATGTATCCCCAGCTATCGGGACACACGTATGCACACACTGAAAATACCTTTATAAACCCCAAAGGACTCAGGCTCACTGCTTAATATGTACCATCAGTCAGCTATGCATGATGTGGAAACACGTTTCCAGATGATACTAGTATAAGAATCAGACTGATATCTTAGCAACAAAAGAGCTTCTATTAGTTTTCTATTGTTGCACAACAGTTTATCCCCACACTTAGTGATTTAAGACAACAAACATTTATTATCTCCAGTTTCGGAGGGTCAGGAATCTGGTCTGCCTCCAAGTCTTTCAGGAGACTACAGTCAGGATCCAACAGGGGCCATAGTCACTGGAAGGTTTGGCTGGGGTTGGAAGATCTACTTTCAAGATGGCGCCCTCCCATGGCTGGCAGACGCCTCCGTTCCTTAGTACATGGGTCTCTCCTCAGGCTGCTTGAGTGTCCTCAAAATATGGCCATTTATTTTCCCCAGAGTGAGTGATCCAAAAGAAGGAGCAAGAAGGAACCTGTGATACCCTTTATGATTTAGTCTCTTAAGTTGGACACCATCACGTTTGCTTTATTCTATTCATTAGAAGCGAGTCCCTAAATCCAACCAATACTTGAGGGGAGAAAAATTAGTCTTCACTTCTTGCAGGGAGGAGCATCAGAGACTTTTGTGGACATATTTTAAATCTATCACGGAGCTGCTGTTTGGAATTGCCAGGAAAGTTTTTGAGCACTGGCTGGGCTTTCCAGATGTGCGTATTAAATATGTAAATCCTGCTTACATCTGGGGGGAGTCCACACTGAGTTGCCCGATATGAGAAACAGGTTGTCTGAAAATCAGGACCTGTGGTTCTGAGCGTTTGATCTCATACCTCCGCTTTGAAACCATTTCTGTTCTCTGTCAGCAGCCTGGAGAAGTCTTTCCCGGAGATCCATTTGCAACCTCTTTAAAGAAGAACAATGGCATTCACTATTAGGCATGCTTATGGGTTCCACAAATTCATTAAATTCTCACAACCACCCAATGGGCTAGACGTTCTTAATATCATCCTTATTTTACAGATGGGGGCCCGGGGGGCTGTCATCTTTTGCCCAAAGTCACCTAGCCAGTAAATGATAACACTGGGATTTGAACACTGGGTCTGGCTCTAGGCTCTGGGCTCTTATGTCCTTCACTGTGTTAGATTGCCCCCTCCTTCAGCTGGACCAGCTCTCTTCACCCCAGACCCTTAAGCTGGTCATACATATATTGTGTAGCTTCTGCCTTAAGTCAGACCATATCGGAAGTCCTCTGCCAAGTAGGAAGGGATGGAGGTCTGGTATTTCCAACCATCACCACTAAC
>CM053608.1:114839707-114861784 GCA_028646535.1 Procyon lotor
CCCCCCCGACCCAAGAAACCTTGGTCTGTTTCTCTAATATTGAGAACTGCACCCTGGGCTCCTTGCCACGTGGATGTCGGATATAAATGATCTCAACCCCGGTCTTTGAGTGGGTAGAGAGCAAGCCCACGAGGGCAGGTATTTCCTGCAGTCTTTCCAGAGGGGCCGGCCCTCGTCTTGCTCCTTTCTGATGCAGTGGGATCTTTCTTTGGTTTCTCAGTACTGATAACGGAGAAGGTTTTCTGTCTCGGGGGCCGTATCTCCTCCAGCATTTCTATCACTTTGGCAAGTGGGAAGGAGGATGTTCACACGTACTATAAATATGCCGGGTCCTTACTAGAAGATTTTTTAATTTAGAGTGGAATTTAGTGTAAGACGTTTCCTTCTTGGACTCCAGCCAGTGAGTTTTCGGGGATTGCCCGAAGGATTTCGTTTGGAGACAGAGCCACTTAGGGATAGCTCTTATGGGGAGGGGCTCCCGTAACACAAGGGGGCTGCAGAATAACCAAGACATGAGAAGAGGTTTGGGGACGTGGTCCCGGTTAATGCAGCAGTGGGGGGGGGGGCCTGCTAGGTAGAGTCATTAGGTAGCATGGTTACCACTTCTAGTTTCCTTTAAATGGTGCATTTTCTGTTCTCTGGCTTTCTGATCTAGGATGTGGCTTCCACAGTGACGTGTCAGGTACTTCTGTCTAAGAGCTTGCGTCCCGGGGTCGCTGGCCGGGATTTGGAACCCAGCCCCGTCTTCCCTGGCTGGGACCCCAGGGGCTTCCCATCTCTGAGTCCTGGTTTTATGAGCCGGGACGTGATGATACGAACAGCAACGACCGCTGTCCTACCTATCTCCAAGGCTTATTTTAAAAAATTAAGTCATGATAATTTCCACGAGTCGTTTAGTCCCTGGCCCATCGTAAGCAGCCCAAAGGCTGTCTTCCGTTATTTGTGAGAGTAGCAGTTACACTGTCGTATTTTTGCAATGAATTAGAAGATTCAGGGGACACAAAACAGAGATAATGCTAAGGGTGGCAACATTTTTAAAAAGGGGCGTAAGACACCCTGAGTTTTAGATAAAGATCTGGAACGACATATTTGCTTTGTCCCTGGGAGGCATCGGCACTGGGTTCGGCTCGGTAGAGATTTATTACCAGCTACGGAAGAAGCCTGCACCTTCTTTGGCTTGCACACACGTGGAAGTGTGTGTGTGTGTGTGTGTGTGAGTGTGTGTGTGTGTACATATGTATCCTGCTTCGTGTCGTGTACCACAGCAAGGTGTAGAGAGAAGCATTATGGCTGTGAATAAGAATGTCACAGAAAAAAAAGAGATTTCTCTTCAGTCCTTTCAAATGGACCACAGCCCAGTGAGGGGCCTTTTCTTTCCTCAAAAGCCAGCTAAAGGCACTGGGCCTGATCATTTCTCAACACGCTTTTTTCTTCTTCTGTTTGGATTGTTCTAAGCATGGTCCCCAGGCATCTGGAAAATTAAATGAGAGAAATAAAATAAAATAATTCATCCTTTTTTTTTTCTCCTCTTGGAGTGAGGACCTACAGAAATAAAGGGAACCAAGATACTTACAATAGGATCCCTGTAGGTTTTAGGGAACAAAGGGTGACAACAATCACGTATGGCTTGAAATAGCTCCACTTCAGGGTAGACCTATTATACGAGAGAAATTATACCGCTGGTATTCTCAGCCACGTAAAGGAAGACACGATCTCCACTCACTATCATAAAAAGATTCGCCTTCTGATTGCAACTTTCTCGCTTCGGCTATGAGACAGCACCTGCCAGCAACGTGGAAGACAATGGAATTGGGAAGGGACAGAGAAGTTGGAGAACAAAGAGGGGTATTAATGATAGTAATTGGAGTTAGCACCTCTGATTCATGAGGGCTTCGGTGTCACTGGTCAGGCCCCTTCAAAGAGTGGGCACAGCCGTGATCTGCAGGCGGGTTTGGGGAACAACTGAGCGAGATGGAGAGGGAGTCCCTGGCGCTCGTCTGTGCTTTACTGTCAATCCCTAGAGCTGACAAGCACGTGAGGACAGCTGAGAGCAGGATGCTCCTGGCACCCTGTCTCAGGGAAGCCCCAACTGTTCCGGCAGGGTCTCTCACGCTGCGGAAATAAAACAGGTAAAGAATCAAGAATATTCGATGAAGAAGAAACAGGAATTGTGGTGTCTAACCTAGGAAGGCTTTTTTATGCCTTTGGGACACTGGGAGGAGACCGGTGTGATGGGGGCAGAGGGATCAAAGGTGGGGAGAGCCTGGAGGACCCGTTCTTTCCACTCTCACAGGCCACGGGAAGGAGTTTAGATTTCTATTGTAAGTGTGTTGGTAAACCATGGAGGACTTTCAAGCTGGGGAATTACCAGTTATCTGCTATATATATTCCCAATTAGGAAGATCTCGAAGGAAATACAGGGCACTCTCTGAAATGATAAGTTTTCAATAGTCCTCATCAATACTCCCCCCAGGAAAGTTGGGACACCAGAGGCCAGCCCATCAGCCAAGGTCATCAAATCTGCTAGAGGGCCCAGCAAAGGAGAAATCTGGAATTGCTATCATTAGGTTCAATCTAACAAAAAGCTAATGTTTTTGTTAAACTATATTTGTGGTATATAGACCCTAAAATAAATTTAGGGTTAGGTGAGAAAAGTAAAGGGTAGAAGGGGTAGGGTTCTTAGGGCATACTCTCATGTAAAAGATGGTTTGATATTAATCAGGTGGTATGCCTATGCGCCTCGTTGGGTTATTATTAGTACCTAAAGGGAGCAGAAGGCAATGGCATCTTTATCATCTTCCAGTGCCAATGGGTCTTTATTTGAAACTGAGCTATTTTCAGGAGAGTGAGGAATTCTTCTGTATCCCCGGATCCATGTTAAGATATCAAAAGGGAAGTTGGTTCACAAATGAAATTTCACCTTCAGAGATTTCCCCAGATTAGAAAATTCCAAAAGTGTAACAAGACTGGAGACCATGAAGAAGTCTTACAAATGCCACTAAAGTTTTCCCTGGGCCCTTTCGACACTGGCTCCAAATCCCATTGTAATGATTCATAAGACAGCAGCAGACCCTACTCCATGGCTCCACCTGTTTGAAGTGAAAATGGGTACAATATAGTTGTATACTTTCATCAGTCAGCCTGGGTTTGGTTATGCTGTGGTAACAAAGAGGCCCCAGGGCTCAGCATCTTAACAAAAGCAAGGCCTTTTCCCTCCACAAGTCATAATTTGCAGGCAAACTATGGGCTCTGCTCTGGGCTGTTTTTATTCGAGAACCTCGAGTGAAGGAGCAGCCCCATCTGAGACATGGCAGCCTCACGGTGGAGGGAAAGACCAATGGCTAGACCATGTGTTGGCTTTGCAAGTTCTGGCAGAAGCAGCACGGACCACTTTGGTGCACATCCCATTGGCCACAGCAAATCGAATGGTCAAGCTCAAAGTTAACAAGTACGGAACAGCCACTGTTCTGCAGAAATGCTCTGTAGGGAGGGGAACTCAATAGCATAAGCAAGAAATGAAGGCATGACAATGCCATGATTTACTTCCTGGATTTTTTTTTTAGCCAGCTTTATGGTGGCAATCCTGTAACAATTTTACACGAATCGAGCCGAGAACATCCAGATACTGTAATTCACAATATGATCCAGTCCCTGAAAATCAACATCACAAGGGCTGCTTTTGAAGGGTAACTTCTGAAAGTCTGAGATGAGCAGTTTGGAAGTGATTAAACACAATTTCATAGGAAGAAAAGAACATTTAATAAAGCCGAGTTCTCAATTCCTAACCCGATCTTGTACCAATCTCTCAAGAATTCAACACTAACTGCTAGGAGGGCTTTAATGCAGAAAAGAAAGGAGAAAAAAGAATCTTGGATTTCTTTCTCCAAGTTCGGGTGAATGGCAGGCAAAGAATATGTCAGTAACATAATTTTCGTCAACATTATGTTCTATTTAAGGAAGTTCGAGTTATGTGGTTAGCTATGGAACAAGAAACTTTATTTTCACCAAGTGGGAAGAGAAAACAGCTTCACGTGAGTCCAGGAACGTATATACCAACCATCCAAAACACGTCACATCCAGTCAAGGGTCCATTGCAAGAGTATAGTGGCCCCATGTGACCTTTGTGCTTCTGCCCTGGTCCCCCAGTCTATTTTCCATACAGCAGCCAGACTGGGCCTTCTAAAACGTAGAGTATAGGGTGTTCTGCTCAGAATCCGCACAGAACCCTTGGAGGAGCCTTCCAGCTCCCTCTGAACCGTATCCATTTCTATGGTCCGTGGCATCCTATGTGACCGCCTTTCTCCCATCTGCTACCACTCGCCTCATGGCAGCCACACTGGCCTTGCTCCTCCTTGTCCAACATGCCAAAGCTCTCCTTGTCCAACATGCCAAAGCTCTCCTGCCACAGGACCTTTGCACAGACTGTTCCTTCCACCTGGGGGCACTCTGATTCCAGAAACCCACGTTCCATATTCTTTTTGCTTTATCAAAGAGGCCTTCCCTGAAACAGCACCTACATCTTCTCTGCCTTCTTACCCTTCTTTATTTCCCCTCTTCAGTACATATTGCCACCTGACACTGTCCACTTACATGCTCATTTTTCATCTCCCTTCCCTCAGTTAGAATCACCAGGAGAGCGGGGACTTTATTCCATTCACTGTTTTACCCCTGGTGCTAAGAACACCAGGTGACTGGCACATAGCAGATGCATAATAAAATCTGTCGGATGAATTAAAGGAAGGAACTATTGCTACTATCCCTAATTCCATCAGATCTGTGTAAATATTTAATGGGCCATTAGTACAGAAGCTAATAACAATGTATTTTCCTGCCTGGAAGATTCAGTCAGCAAAAATGTGACATTAGATGTTCTGAAACAAAACCAAAAACCACAAGCCCTATAATTTGCCCTGCTATCTGTTAATTTTCCTCCGTAAAGTCTCCGTGTTTACAGCCTCAGGAAGCATGACAGATCACAGAATCCTGAACCATCGGTGGGATGAAAGGTCGCCGGATACATTTCCACACGAGCGATGAACCACCTTTTGTAAATTGAACACCGTGGATTGTGGTTAGAACGATCAGGAGAGCAGAGGGAATAGCAAATCGAGGGTAATGGGAAGCGACTCCAGGTGAGCTGCTTGAAAGCAAGCCCAGCAGCTCATACAGATGGGCAATCGGTTACTAGAACGACCCTGTGAAAGTAATAAACAACCACTGGGCCAAGGCCACATGGGCACCAGCCAGCGGACTTTCTAACGCCGCCTGGAAAAGCGAGTCTCAGATCGGGACTTCCATAACCCTTGAAAAATCGCATCCTGGGCTTCCCCGGTCCGTTTCCATCACGATGACGACGGCTGCCCCTTTTCTGGACCTTGCTGTCACCCTCTGGTGAGCTGCCACCAGGCCACGACTTGCCCGGTCTGCAGCTTCTGTCTGCGTGGGGAGCCGGTGAGTGACCGCAGGAGGGGAGGTACTGGGCCCAGCTTCCTGCTCTAACTCTGAGCTCCTGTGGGTTATGGGCCACATTTTGTATTTGTTTTTTCTGTCCCTTGTCTCCCTTTGAGGACACATGGAGAGTCCTTATGACATAAACTCATTGAGAGAATGCATGATGGAAAGAATGAGTTGAATTTTTCTTTGGGGATTTAAGGAACCCATTTACAATAATCATTAGTGAGTAAGCTGCTTTAATGATTGAGAGCGGAGGGGGTCGATTAGGACTTCAGAGCCAGAAGCTTGGTGAGGTGCCACCCGAAAAGGGAGGCCTGACCTCTCAGGATGAGTGGATTCTCATCATGCAGCCTCAAGGAGGAGATCCTGGGCCCTGCGGGCCCCGGGGCCTTGCTTACTACGTTAGAATGCACAGCGTGTGCAGGTTTTGTCATTGGCTGGCGGGATCTAGGGGTGGTTACCCAAGCCTGCGTCCCACCCATGAGGCATGTACTGTGAGCTGAGAAAAACCTCTTCCCCAGGGGCCGCCCAGGTGGCCAAGTAGCTCTGGGATGCTGGACCCCGGGCATGAGCTCGAATCACCATCTCTTGCAGCAAGCCGGGGGCAAAGTGTTGTCAAAGGCAGAGAAAGGGAATTCATGCGTGTGAATTAGGTAATCTAGTTCAGATACATCGTGGCCCCCCCCACCCCCCCAAAGTCTCACTTAGCCTTGGAACCACCTTGCTCTGGTGGCGTTAGTACCCTCCTTTCAGAGGTGAAGAAGTCACTACCCAGAGAAGTTACATCACTGTCCCTGTCAGTCAGGGCCCTGGCAGGAAGCCCACGACCCACCCACGAGGGTTTAGCAGAAGAGAATCTGAGGGAGGGTGCTGTCTACCGAGGTGTGGACTGGGCTGCAGGAGAGGGCCAGGAATGGCAGCTTCTGGGGATGGATAAGGGCGGGAAGCCAGCACTAGGCCCCGGCCGGAGCGCCCAAGGCGGCTGGTGGCAGCCCAGCCCGCGGCACGGGTGCAGACAGAAGCCGCAGCCACCTAGGATGTTCTGCAACCCAGGCAGGCTCCTGTCCTCACCGCCAGAGTGAGGAGAAGCAAGGAGAGTGGACCCATCACCCATCACCACTGTCCCTTTGGCTGCAGGAAAGCCAGAGGAGAAGCGGGCAGCTGATCAGGTCCCTCGAAGAGGGGCAGGGCAGAGAGTGGATGTGGGGAAGGCTGCCAAGGGCACCCGAGGGCAACAGAATGTGCAGAGGAGGTTCACAGCCTGCTAGGAGGGCACCATCTTGGATTCTTTGCTGAGAGAGGAAAAGGAAGAGTTAATTCTTTCTTCTCCTGTTACCCCTCACACTTTCATCTTTTAAAGCTTTCTCTTCTCTCCCTCCCTCCCTCGCTCCCTCTGTCACAAACCCACTAGGCCCCGGGACACCAATAAACAGAGCCCGGCTCCCTCCCTGAGGTACTTAGAGCAGCATCCTGTTACGACAGAACTTGCTCCATTCAGGGCACTCTGTTTTATTTATTTATTTATTTTTAAAAGATTTTATTTATTTATTTGACAGAGAGAAGAGAGATCACAAGTAGGCAGAGAGGCAGGCAGAGAGAGAGGGGGGAAGCAGGCTCCCTGCTGAGCAAAGAGCCCGATGTGGGGCTCGATCCCAGGACCCTGAGATCATGACCTGAGCCGAAGGCAGAGGCTTTAACCCACTGAGCCACCCAGGCGCCCCGGGCACTCTGTTTTTTAAAGCCCCAAGTGCAATTTACTTCAGAACTTCATATTTTAATAGGCCTCCATACGGGAAGTGCTCAGAGGTCCCCTGGGCAAGAGCACAACCTCAGGCCACAGCTCCCTTCTCCAAGGGGCCCGCACACCCACACTTGCCTCCATCTGCTGACAGAGCCCCAAGCCTTCCCTGCTGTGTTCATTCATTTATTTTTGAATAGATTTTCTACTTTGCCTCACGCCCAAATGGACTTATGCCTTTCTGTTGCCCTTTTCTGGAGGCCTGTACAGCCATGAGCTTTCTTGGAAAAGGAGGGTGCTTGGGACCACACCCTGTCATCAGGTCCCCCCTTCTTCACCCCCATCCGGCCAGGAAGACCCTCCCTGGGTTGGTACAGGGTTGGGGGGCAGGACTCCACCTTGGTTCCCTTTCCTCCCTGTGCTGTGAACCGGGGCAAGGCTCTGATGCCTTTCTCTGCACCCCCATTTATAAAATGTATGTAATGACCCCTTTTCCTTTTAACGGGAGTGCCGGGAGGCTTTGGTGCATTTCTAAAGTACTCAGAGCCCCTCACCGGGCAAGCAGAGAGTGCAGGGCACTCCGTGGTTCTCATTATTCGCAGAGAGGCACATTCACTTGAGCTCACTCCGTGCTCCTGTCATTTCCCGGTATTATTGACTTAAGTACTCTTCAAGAAGAATTTCTCCGAAGCTCCCATGTTGACATCCTACTAGTGTTTTGAGAGCCAGCCTTGCTAGCTGTTTGTTCCCTTGGATGAAAGCCTGCAATCGCTCTATTAAACAGTCCGCATTCAATGGGAAGAGGGAGAAGTGGGGGACTGAGCAGAAATCCAATAGCCGCTCACAGAAAAAAAGGAGGTGGTGGTCCTTGTGCTTCTCGGCTTTTCCCACAAGGAAGGTTGATGTAAAAACACCTTGGTGCTGGGAGAGGCTTGCTGCTGGGCTAGCTCTGGCCAGGGTGGGGATTTTGGGTGGTCGGGACTCAGTCTCTCTCAACTTTCCCAGCAAAAGCATTTGGCCCTATAATTCTCCTTCTTAAACTCTCTGACACTATTTCCCCATGTCAAGTCCTTACTTCTTGTTGCCAGAGAAACCAGCAGACAGAAGGAAACTTGGAGACCACAGGGTGCATCCACCATCTGTGCTTGTTGGGGGAGAGGGACTGATACTTATAAGCAGCGGAAGCTAGACTTCTGGACTCTTGGGGGTTGGGGGCATATTAGGACAGAGTAGTGACACCTTTTTCTGGCAGCTCATTAACATCTTTGGTAGACAACCTAAGGAGATAGAAAGGGCACCCATCAAGGAGTCTGGGCTTCATCTCGAGCCAGCTTTGTGACTTTAACATCTCTAGACCCCAGTGTCCTCAGTTATAAAAAAAAAATGAGATAAGAATATTGGTATCACAGGATTTTTGTGAGTATCTGTTCATTGACTCAGCAAATATGGAGAGAGAGTCTGCATGTCAGGCACGGGCACTGTGCAAATTTGGGGGCTATTGCTGTCTCTGTTTTCAATATGTTTCAGGTCTCGGGGAGAAATAGACATAAAATAAGCAAAACCAATAGTGTTTGATGAGTGAGTACAGCATGCCGCCTCAGGGGTGCGAGGGGAGAGAGATGAGTCACAGGAGGGGCACTCAACCCCATCTCGGGTGGTTAGGGAAGTCTGCCTGGAGGAGGCCACGACTAAAGTGAGAACTGATGAGTGGAAGAAGTTGGCAGGGAAAGGGGTACAGAGACCCAAGAGCGCATTGGCCATGGATTCAGAACATCTGGAGTGGAGAGAGAGGGGAAGAGCGGTCAGGGTGAGGGGCACGGGCAGTGGTAGGGAGGATGGTGGGAGCCCGGAGATTTAGTCAGGAACCCCATGCAGGGATGGTGTTAACAGGTTCAAGCATCATCCGGAGACAAGTGTAGAGATGATCCAAGTCAGATTCGTGTGGTAGAAATGTTGCTGAAGCTGCAGTGCAGAGATTGAGTAAGAGAGGATGCATTGGATTGGTTTTCTGTTTGCCTCTCCAATCCCACCTGCTACCTTTCTCCATCCTCTTCTTGCCACCGTAGGCTGACATTTACAGACAGCAATGAGAGGCTGCTCTGCCCTCTGATTTCCAGACGGTTCAGCCCACAGGAGGCGGGAGGAGGAGATGGGAGGGTGGGAAGAGAGAGAAGTCAGGGTCTCCGTCCCCCAGCCTCTCCCTGCTGTGGACTCAGATTGGCAGTGGCTGTGCTCCCCTACTGTGGCCAAGCTCCTGCCTGGCAGAACTTTCTCCCAGCTTCGGCTCTCTCTCTAGTGATATGTAGAAACAGCTCCCTTTAGGTCCAGGCACCTGTGCCTCGCCCCTGTGGCTAGCTCTAGATGCTTCTCCATCGCATGTTGGTTTCTCTTAAGTCTGCCCAAAATCTCTGTACATAGGGATTCTTCAAGGGCCATCTGCTGGGCCCCTGCTCCGTGCAGAGGACGATGGTGGAGCAGCACGAGGCTATTACAGCCACACATATCACACGGCGGACAGCGGGGATGCGGCTGAAGGGAGTCCGTGGATTCCAAAGATACCCAGGAAATAAAAACCATAGGATTTAGGTGTAGGGGTGAGGGGGGGAAAGTTGTGGGTGACTTGTAGGTTGTGGCTTCTGTACCCGGGAGGAAGGTGGTGCTGCTCGCTAAGGGGCAGGAGGGTTGGAGGAGCGGGACATACTGAGAGGCTTCAAATGGCAGTACTTGACAGACTCCAGAGTGTGAAAATCTAGGGCTCGGAAGTGGAATCTGGGCGGGACACTCATCAGCACAGAGGTAGCGGGTCCTGGAAGGGCTGGCCCAATGGACTGGAGGTCTGAGAGCTAGGAGGAGGTCCAGGAGGCTGAGTTGCTCTGTGAAGTAGGAAAGGATGAGCAGTGGCTGCAGACGCGAGGACCGAGAAGGGCCCCTGGCTTCAGCAGCAAAGGCACGGTTGACTTTGGTTGACCTTGGTTGACCTTGGCAGAAGCTGTTTCATCAAGAGTCCCTGGAGACCAGAGGAAAGGCTCATGTGCAGATAAGTTGGTGACACAGGGGGTGGACACAGGGCGGTTTGTTGTCTTGTGAAGGACTTGCTGAGGTCTGCTGATGGAGCAGGGAGGGGGCCAAGGAAAGGATGCTCACGAAGCTTGAGCCTGTCTTCTCTTTCCTGCTGTTGGGCGGGAGCAAGTTGCTCCTTGTATCGGGGAGTCTGTTTTCCGGGAGAGGAGGGCTGAGGTAAAGCAGGAGCAGGGGTAGAAAACTCTAGAAGCGGAGGACTTTTCCTTTGCAGAAGTCCCTCAAGAGAGAAATGGAAGCACAAGATAGAATTTCAATTCCATAAATACTGATTGAGTGTTTAGTATATGTAAGTCTCGGAAACTACTCCAACGAATTGTCCTCTGGGAGCCCATGGTGTGCAGGGCCCACAGCCCCTATTTTGCTTTTTTAAGCTGTGGTAAAAATGCACGTAACATGCAATATATCACCATAATCATTTTCAAGGGCATGGTTCTGTGGTGTCAAGTATATTCCCATTGTTACAGAACCAACCTCCAGAACTTTCTTCATCTTGCACAATAGAAATTCCGTACCCCTGGCTCCTGGCAGACATCGAAATCTTGCCATTTGCAATGACATGGATGGAGCCAGAGAGTATAATGGTGAGCGAAATAGGTCAGAGAGAGATGAGTACCACGTGATTTCACTCATATGTGGAATTTAAGGAAGAAAATACGTGATTATCTTAATGAAAGTTTAAATCTCAGTGATTAAAGATTACTAAGGCATGGAGATTTTTTGAAATTATATGGATATATTTTAAAGATTTTATTTATTTGTCAGAGAGAGAGAGAGCACAAGCAGGGAGAGCAGCAGGCAGAGGGAGAGCAGCAGGCAGAGGCCATGCAGGGCTTGGCCCCAGGATCCTGGGATCATGACTTGAGCCAAAGACAGACACTTAACCAACTGAGCCACCAGGCATCCCTAAATTATATTTTTCACTTACAGCCTGCATTAATTACTTCTTTTCCATCTCATGTTATCTGGGACCTCTGAAACCTATAAGAGACTTCCATGAGAGATTTCTAGAATACTAGAATATTCCTTTGGAACTTTTTTCCTCCTCATCCAGGCATTTATTTCTTTTGTCATTGCCTGAATTGGTAGCCACAGGGAGCAATTTCTTTTGTGATGGGCTTATTTCATTAGCAGAAGGGTACGGTTTACCCGCCTTGTAGTGCATGTCTGAATTCCCTTCCTTCTCCGGGTTACACATCCTTTGTTTTCCGTGGTAGCGTGTTTGTCAGCTCACAAAGGTGTTTCATACCCATTTTTCCTTTTGTCCTCATTTTCTCGACATGGCTGCCAGGAAGTGGTCATCACACTTGTGTTCCAGCTGAGGAAACAAGCCCTACTGAGCCACCCTGGGAGCACACGGGACGCACAGACGTGGGGCCAGGACACAGGTCTTTGCTCCGCGGAGTCCTGTCGGACCTTCCCAGGAACACAGCTGTGTGTGCAGGGCCCCAGCATCGTTGTGCATGCACTCTGCATAGCGGGCCCCGGAGTGGCTGAGGGATTACTCCTGAGAGACAAAACAGGTCCAGTGACAAGTCAGTGACAAGACAGAAGTGGAGGGAAGGCCCAGAGCGGTAGAGGACCCGGCAACAAGCCCACTCTGGCTCCAGTCTGGGCCTCTGGCTCCTCCTCTTCTTGGGGGCGACTCACTTTCCCTTCAGGACACAGGAAAGGGGGTATTGCCAGGCCAGTCCCAGGAGCTGGGTGACAGCAGAGCACTGGGGGACCAGCCAGCCCAAACAAGGTGAATCTTCAAAGTTCATCATCAGTGATTGGAGTGGCCAGATGGGAGAGCCAGGTAATGAAGTAGGGATTTTAAGTACGCCGTGCCTCATAAGGCAGTCAGTGGTTTTAGAAGCTCTATGAATTAAGAGAATGACAGTCCTTTGGGAAGAATTCTATTCGGGGCGCCTTGCTGGGGTTGGTAGGGATTACCTTTGAAGCCAATGTAATCATCTCTCTTAGTATTCATGTCCAGGCCGTCAGGCAGTCCTCAGGCAGAATAAACCTTTTGTGCTTTGGAGAGCTCGGCTATCATGAGCCTGGGCTGTGTCTTGGACACCCCTGGCAGTTGAGCTTAGAGCTCCCATCCCTGAGACAGCTGCGTAACCCGCAGGACCTGGGCTCAGCCAATGGAGGAAATGAGCAGAAGGAAGCCGCCTCTGGGTTCCCCCTGGAAAACCACTTCTTACAATGCCCTGTTCAATCTTCCCACTCAGAGACTGTTCCAGAACCTTTGCCGCTTGTCATCTATTCTGGTTAAAGGTGGGAGCTCCTCGTTATCATTCACAGGGCACACATTTTCAAAGGAATTAGAAAGTCGCAAAATACTCTGAACAGTGAATTACAGGAAACCTAATCCAATTTAGCTTTTAAAATATGGAGGGCCCTTTTTTTTTTTCCTTAGGAGCATCACTGGGAGCCCCAGGCACCAAGGAGTTGGTAAAACATGCAAGCGCTGGTTAAGAGAATGCTGGATAAAGACCTTTTAAGGAACTTCCCATGTCTTAATTCGGTCATATATTAATTTTCTGAAAAGGCACTGTGTATGTTTGAAGATGATTAAGATTCAGTAAGCTGACCTTAGAGGCAACTTAAACCAGCACTGTTTCTAACACAGAATCCCCCTCTCTAAACTTTCTGACAATTTTTTTTTTCTCCTGCTTTTTCTCAAAAACCACTGGTACCCAGGGGCTCACAACTCCGTTTCATTTATGATGTTATTCCCCGTGGCTTCAGAGGCGGGAATTAAGAAGGAGTTTTCTAAGTCCCCTCTTTGTTTTACAGGCTCTTCAGATAATTAGGAAATTCATACACTTCTTTCCCCAATTTCCTTGTAGCTAAATCTGTCACCTTCAGATCCTGCAACCTTCTGCAAATGCTTGGGTGACAGTTCTTTGAATATTTTCTTGGTCTGGGGCTGCAAAGAGAACTATGACGGCAGGTATGGGTACATCCAGCACCAGAGACTGTGGGACCGTCCCTTCCTTCCTTTCCCACGGCAACGCTGTGAGCTCTGGCTTTCTCCAGCGCCATTCTCCCAGGGTGCGAATCCTCCCTCTGCCACTTCCTCCTTTGGAAACCTGGGTAAGCAAATGAACTCTAATGTGTTTCCTCATCTATTAAAGATGGGGGAAGGGTCATATGGACCCCACAGCCTCACAGAGTTAGGGCAGTTGAGATCATACCTGTAAGTGCTTAGCGCAGACCTGCAACATAGTAAGTGCTCAAGAAATGTATCTGCTTGGAAACACTGATCACGGACACAGATGATGCAGTCTGAAAGTTTCACACGTCTGCTCCGGTTCAAATTTTGACCCCATCACCGATGAGCTAAACAGCTTTGGGTAAGTGGCTTTGACTTTCTGTGCCTCAATTTCCTCGCTTGCAAAACAGAAACTTGAGTTGTCATAAGATTAAATGAGCCATTACATGTAAGGTGCCGGGAACAGGACTTGGACAGTAAAAAGGGCCATGTAAGTGAGAGCTATTATTATTATATCTTGAAAATACATTCTATTTTAAAAGGAATCACATCAGAAGTTGGCCAGTATCGAAGTCGTGGGTACCAACGTATCAGTTGAAGGGCCATCACCTTCATCATCTTATGGTCTGTATATGGAGTGTTCTTGCTATTTATATTTTTGTATCTCAAACTATCCGCTTAGCATCGTATCTTGAACATGGTAGTACTTCCAGAATTCCTGATCTTTGTAATCCCATCGATCTTTCCTCTGAGCTATTTAAAATCTGCTTTCTTAGCTTCTGGGTAATTTGACTACATTTCTCTCCAGACTCGGCTTGAGGATTGCCCCTTCTGAAAACTGCTTGGATCCTTCTAGTAGATTCAATCTTTCACCCCGCCACACCTATCTCTAATCTCCTGGAGGCACAACACTCCCCATATGTGCCCTATATCCTTACAGGGCTGTGCTAATTGACTTTTCTGCATTTATTGGGTCCACGCACTTAGGAGTAATAACTCACTTCTTGATTGCCCCCCAATGCCAATTGGTAAGGAATTATTCCTTCTTCAGAAGCATAGAGTAGGTACTTAAAAGTGATTCTGGAACAAATGTCCTTCTTAACCTAGCCCAGCACCCTCATCTGTGATGGAAGGGATGATGTTGGAAAAACTTGCTTAAAGTGTAAAGCATTTCCAGTGATTATTATCATTATTTCTAAAGTAGCAAAGTCACTTTTCCAAAGTTACCATTTCGTTTTCTACACCCCAACTGGCGTTTCTCCAAAGAAAAATTGGAATTATTCCGGGAAGAGAAAATATCCTTCTTCATTTTTCTATCTTATGAGAGTTTAAAGATTCAATTATTTGCTAATAAAAATACGAACTTATATTTTGTTTTAACAAAATGGGACTTACACCAGACATACAGCTTCACATTGCTCCTATATGTGTCCTTTAGGTCAGCTTAATCACTAAAGGAAAGCATTGAATTATTTCTTCCCATTGTCATACCTTCCAGTTTCCCACTCCAGCCTCTCCACATGATTATTTTAACCTGATTTCACCAGCAATGGAAATATTTCTCATTACTTTCTCCTAGTCCTCTTGGCTCTTGTTGACAATTACTGGGGCCACCAGCCACGTGTGGCTACTGAACACGGAATGTGGCTGATCGGTGATGCGTTGTGCTAATAAGTAGAAAACATGCACCTGATTTGGAAGACTTAGCACACAAAAAAAATAGGTTATATATTGATGTTACATGATGGTATTTTGGACATACTGGGTTCCATGAAAAATAATATCGAAATAGTGATATTATTCATCTATTTTTTTTTTACTTTTTTAATATGGCTACTAGAAAATGTATAATGTATGGGGGTTCCATTATAGGCTGCACTAGACTTTATTTTATTGCTCTTGGGGTTCCATACCACATCTGTCAACAGGCCTGACACACGGCCTCTTGCCCTTTACTCCTCCTCCTCCTTTCCTTGATCACTGTCCAGACAAGCCCTCTCCTTTGTCACAGCATCTCCCATACCTGCCAGCTACTCTCCACTCTGGGCCCAACACAACCGCCAGCAAACAAACCCAATAACCCAAATAATGGAGAGTTCACCTCATTCAAATCCCCCTTGAGATTAAAAAGAAAACAAATAACAAAACACACTCTGTGAATAACGGCACTAAGAACTCTGATGTGCTAGAAATGAAATAACCAGCCACTCACTTAATTTTATATGCTGCTGTTAACATAAACAAATGCCTCTCACCCACAAATGAAATGCTCCTTGAGAAAGGAGTGGGAAGCCCTTCTCAAGCGCTAGAGGAAGGAAATGGAGTCTCTGACCTTCTAAACCACAAACAGATACACAAATTCTCTTCTCAGTTGGCTTCAGTCTTCTAGACACAGCCTTCAAGGGCCCAGGCTCCCTTGTAAGAAAGCTTACGTATGGCACACACACATTTCTGGTACTGGGCTCTGAGCTTTGAGGATCATGACTTGACCAAAAAAAAAAAAAAAAAAAAAAAAAAAATTCCAGGAAAAACAACACCCTCCCCACCCAGTGAAAGAACCATTGCAAGAAGTTAAGACTGAACATGGTCATGCCATAGATTAGATCCTGGGGATGACTAGGAATGAATGAAGGTGAGGGTTGATCAGTTCGTATTCTCTTCATCCATTTCTGCCTGTCCTGTGGTGTGACCAGTGCCCGTGAGGGACTCCTACGTGAAGCAAGTGCATCTGGGCTTGAGGGGAGACTAGAGACCCCCTGCAGGACAGAGCACCTGCTCTATGGCCAGCCATGCTTCTCTTCTTCTGAGGGATTGGCCCATCCTCCCGAGGCCCTTGACCTCCCACCTCGGTGAGGGCTGAAGCCTTGGCGATGCAAAGACTGGGTGGTCTCTTAACCTGCACAGATCCTAGGGCTCCTGGCTAAACCCACTGACCGAGAGCCACTTCAGAGAGAAAGGCAGGCCCCTAACTACTAGGAATGGTTCTCTATTGGGTCCACTCAATGGGTGACTATAGAACAACAAGATTGATTCTGCAGGTTATAAACCCAACTCACCTAATTGCCATTTTCAAACTTGTGCCTCATGAATGTGTCCCTCTCACTGGTGGAACATGAGGGACTTGGAGAGCAAAGTGGTCACCATGACAGTAGCTCTTCTTTCCAACAGTGACCACCAAATGCAGTAAGTGAACTGCCATGCAGAATTCAGAGGAGAAAGTCAAGGGATTCCATTTGCCACATCCCAGACATGAATTTCCTTACATCCATGTATGCACTGACAGGAACATTCCAAATTTCCATAGACGTGAAGCTAAGCAGAAGTGGAGGCACAGGTCAGTCTGAGGGGAGTGTGTGATGACATGGGAAGTCCAGTGCCTGCCTTGGTGTGGCTAGCAGATTTACAGGAGCCCTATTTTTTCATTCTTTTTTTTCTTAAGCACCAGCTGGCAGAGCCAATTCCTTTCTTTCAAGGGCTGGCTCTGTGAGTCACTGCCCATCTGCCAGTAGCAAGACGAAGGAGGGGAGCATCGCACAGAGCCCTGGGTGCTTGCCCCAATTTTCTGTGGGGATGCTACAGCTCCCACGGCAGTACCAGCTGTCTCAGACTGTACACACTCACCCTCCAATGCCTCCCCTGACAAAGGACAGTCCATCCTCTGCAATGGGTCCCTCTTGAGACTGCCTTGAGCTCCTCATGCCGATGCGAATATATATCAGATGGATTTGTACTGAGTGTATCACACTGACTGCAGTGTCCAGTGAATGTAGACTGTACTAGAATCAAGCAGACCTTGAGACCATAGCTGCTTAAGAGCAAAGAAGTGATGCTTCCTCTAATATAAATAGTCTTTGTCCCATTTTGCAGATGGGGGAACTAAGGCTCAGAGAGAGTATTAGCCAGAAGAAGCCAAGTTTTGCTGCCATAACATCCTCAAAATCTCAGGGGCTTAAGACAACAAATATTATTCCCCCAGCCTGCAGGTTTGGTTGATTTTTTAGGGCAGTTGTCCTTCCCATGGAGGTGCAGAGACTCAGGCTTCCTTGAGGCTGTTGGACCCACCATCTCAATACTAGGCTTCTTAAGTGCCCCGGCGGGGGAAGCAAGAGATTTCCACTATGGCCATGAAAGTCAGTGTGTTACTTCTAGTCACATGACCCTGCTAAAATGCTGGAGCTGGGAAACGCAATCTTCCCCTGGCCAGGGAAGGAGAAGAGACCCAGGGATTGGTGATCACTGCCGTGACTGACAGAGAGGTGAATGACTCTCACTATTCTTGATTCATCTCTTATTTGTGCCCCACCTCCCGTCTGTCTGCATCATTCTTTGCTCTTGCGCACTGGCTTCCTTGAAGTTCTGTGGTCTCTATATTAAAGCGAGGACACTAATAAAGCAAGGACACTAACAGCGAGCAATGTTAATAGTATAGATTCAGTAATCTGAAGCATCTAATCTTTCTCTCTCTCTCTCTCTCTCTCTCTCTCTTCCAAATTCCCCAGGGAGCAAATTGGATCAATTTGGGCTACCTGTCCTCTTTAGACAATTCAATTGTGCTTGGGAGAGAGGGGAGGAAAGACACATGATAGGAACATGGCACTTCTTGCTGCAACCTTGTAGATGGAAAGTGGGTGAAGGGTTCTTAGAGATTCTAAGTGACAGAATGAGGTCCATCTAACTCCAAAACCCTTCATATTCACTATACATATGGCCTCCTAGATATTTTAAAAGCCCGTAATTAGGAGAAAGTGTCTGTATAGACAAAAATGAGGATGCTGCAGAAAACCATGTTATCTTCAGACTTACTATGGCGTGTATGTGGTAGTCTAAAATTATGGGGAATATTAGTAGGCTTAGCAGATTTTATAGTATTCAGAATTTGGGGTGGCCATCCCAATGCTATATCATAAAGATTATTTCTTTTCTCCTCAAGGGTCTAGCATCCAGATTTACTTCCCAATACAGTAGCCGCTGGACATATATATTTAATTTTAAATTCATTAAGATGAAAATTTCAGTTCCTCAGTCACATTAGTCACATTTCAAGTCATCAGTGGCCACATGTGGCTAGTGGCTGCCCTATTGGACAGCTAAATTATAGAACATTTCCATCATGGCAATGCATTTATTGGATGGCCCTGGTCTAGACCTTAAACTCTTAAGTCTCTATATAGAGGAAACATACACTGACATATTGAAGAAAAAGTTAAACCAGACTAGAATGAATCAGGAAGTTTCATAGTTAAGAAAATAAGTTGTCAATAATAAAAACTCAACTAAACCACCCCAGAACTCCAAAAGAAAAGATGGCAGAAGAAGCAAAAGAAGTAGTACCTCATTGCCCATGATGGGAATGGTTTGCACATATTAAAGGGAGGGGTAAGCCATGTCAATTATCTGCACAAAGGTTATTGGCTCCATTGTGGGTGAAGTCCCACCCCATCCCTCAGGAGTGACCACAGAGTCTCCCACACAGTCTCCCACACAGGCAACATTCCTCCTCTACAGTGTTTATATGTTCCTCCTGCTCCCCCTTTCTCCTTTCTCCACCTCCACTCATCCTATCTGTCCTTTCCACTGCAAAACATCTATTCTCCTTCCATCCTCAACTTTCCAAACTATCAAGCCAGGTCAGAGACTTAAATTAGATCCTTTCCAGAGGGTACCCTACCATTCACGTAACCATGAGGGCAAGGTCAGACTGAAGGGTCTTGGAGGATATTTGTGATAACCAAATATTGAATGGCCCTCTGAGAGAGGCTTGATTCCCTCTCATAGGATGAAAATAAACAAATAGGGTACTAATGAACACAGAAGGTAAAAGTATGTTTTGTGGAATGAGAGTAAAAAGGTGTTAGTCAGGGGCGCCGGGGTGGCTCAGTGGGTTAAAGCCTCTGCCTTCGGCTCAGGTCATGATCTCAGGACCCTGGGATGGAGCCCCGCATCAGGCTCTCTGCTCAGCAGGGAGCTTGCTTCCCCTTCTCTCTGCCTGCCTCTCTGCCTACTTGTGATCTCTCTTCTCTCCATCAAATAAATAAATAAATAAAATCTTTAAAAAAAAAAAAAGGTGTTAGTCAACGAAGTCATACCAAAACAAACCAATCCAATAGTTTCTATGGTCCAAAAAATCAAGGGCAATGCTCGATTAGAGAGTATATGGAGAGCTTTTGATAAGCAAATATATCTTGTGAATTTCCAGATGGATGTTCTAATATGCCACCCTTCCTAAACTTATTTGATCCCAGCTTCCTTTAGTTTTGCAGGGTTTTCTCACTGGGCACAAAATTCAGAGCTAAAGTGCCATGGCTGGTTTTCACAGGTAATATGACCCTGAGGATAATTTCAAAAGAATGCTTCTTCCAGAGTATTTTGAGATCTGAGTGTGTCATTATAATGAGAATATTCCCTAGGTGTTCATGCAGAAAAGTCTAGCTTGAGCATATGTTATGTTGTAGTTATTAAGAAAAGTTACTTTCCAACTTGGTATGTCTAGTTAACAGAAAAGTCTAGAAGTAAAAAAATAGAGGAGAAAAAATAGGTATAAAGTATGAAGCTGTAGAGAGGAAAAGCTAACTCTTAAGGCTTGGCTTTAAGCATTTAAATGTCATCTCTAATGATATGATGGCTATCACCTTTTGAGACTGAGTGACAGTTGTTAAGGGAATAGTATAAGAAGTTTTTAGCCATCTTTGGGGGTGAGATAGTTGTTTTTCTTCCTAGCCAAATCTAGGCTGGCAAGGACATAACTTCCTCTCTAAATTACCCCCTAATACATGTGGTTTGTTCAGCTTCATCCACAGCTAATGTGGTACTTGGATGCCCCATAGCACATCTCAGTGCTTTACTTCCTCTCTTGGCTGCATGGCTTTTGTTACAGTGGAAGGTCCTGTGAAATTTCTTCATTTCTTCAGATTGTGAATTGATTCTGATAAACAAGCCAAGTTCTGAGGCTTTGGGCTATACTTATCTCAAGAAATTTGGGCTATACTTATCTCAAGAAATTTGGGCTATACTTATCTCAAGAAACGTGATAGGTAAAAGAAACTGTGAAGTAACCATTCCTAATGGTTAGATGTGTAATTCTAGAATAATTTGCCTCAAAATTAAGAACACTTGCATCATGAACACTATCGAGTGAAAACAGAAGCTACCACACAAAAGTACAGCTGTCAGGAAATACCAGATTCCAGTCATGTCTTATGAATCCAGCTTCATGCTGTGATGGTCAGCAAATTTGCCTAGAAGACTATACATTTTAGGACACACTAAATAGCTGGCAGAAATATTTGGAACTTAGATTTACCCACAAAAATAGGTGAGAAAAGGCATTTCACAAAATTCAACAACCATTTCTAGAGAAAAATTTTTAGTGAAATAAGAGAACCTCTTAAATCTAAAAAAGAGCAAAGAGAAAACTCCCACGGCTGATATGATACTTAATGAACCATTGAACACATTGCACTTAAGACAAGAAACAGGACAAAGCTACCTGTTCTCATCACTTCTATTCAATGCTGTACTGGAGGTCTTGTCCACCGTAGTGAGGCAAGAAAAGGAAACAAAAGGTATAAGGATTGGAAAAGAAGAAATAACTTGTCCTTAGATACAAATGACATGATGGTATACATAGAAAATCTGAAGGAATCTGAAATAACTGCTAGGGGAGTTAATAAAATTTGTAGGATACAGGTCAATGTATAGAAATAAATTTTACTCTTATACACAAATAACAACCAATTTTAAAAATGAACTTTAAAAATTTATTTATAAGGAGTTCCTGGGCGGCTCAGTCAGTTAAGCATCCAACTCTTGGTTTCATCTCAGGTTGTGATCACAAGGTCATGAAATCTAGCCCCGTGTTGGGCTCCATGCTTAGCGAAGAGTGCTTGGGACACTCTCTCTCGCTCCTGCTGCTCCTCCCCCCTGCTCTCTCTCGCTTTCTGAAATAAATAAATAGATCTTAAAAATATTTTTAACAATTAAATTAATAGATAAAAATTTATTTACAATAATATCAACACACAAAATACTTAGGAATAGACTTAACAAAAGTATAAAATAATGTTAAGAGATATTTAAGAAAACTTGAATGAGTGCAGAGATATACCGTATTCATGGACTTTCTTTCTTGATTCAAGACTTAATATTGTTAAGATGTCAATTGTCTACAGAGAGATTCAATGCATTCCTAATAAAAAATCTCAAAAATTTTTTGTGGGGCAAAAATTGACAAACTGGTTCTAAAATTCATATGCAAATGACCTAGAATAGCCCAAAAAACTTTGAAAAAGAAGAGCAAATTTGGAAGACTTATGCTATATAACTTTAAGATTTATTGTAAAGCTACAGTAATTAAGATATGGGCGTTATGATAGACAAACAGATCATTGAAATAAAGGAGTCCAAAATAGGCTCATAAATATATGGTCAGTTGATTTTTTATTACAAAAGTACCAAGCACATTCAGTGGAGAAAAGAGAGGTTTTTTTTTGTTTTTTTTTTTTTTTTTAACAAAGGTACTGGAACAAGTAGATATTTACATGTAAAGTAAAAAATTAACTTTGTATCTCACATCACAAAAAAAAAATCAACTCAAAATGGATATCATCAGCTGAAATAAAAATCCTTAAACTATTAAACTTTTGGAAAAACCACAGGATGAAATCTTTGTGACTTTAGTTTAGGAAAAGATTTTTTTTTAATTACAACAACCAAAGCCCAACCATAAAGCAAAATGGCAAATTGGACTTTGTCAAAATTAAGAACTTCTGCTCTTAGGAAAGGATTGTTGAAAGAAAAAAAGACAAGTCATATTCTTAGAAAA
>CM053608.1:114862284-115073210 GCA_028646535.1 Procyon lotor
GAATCAAAAATTGAGATGTACAAAAAAATGTGGTTTTTAAACTTCTTTTTTGATATTTGGTCACAATTTAACTTCTGTTTCCGGTCCCCATGTAGCCAGGTGGTGAAAACTTACTCTTAGCCAAATCGGGATCCTCCTCTCTTTCTCATGGCTGAAACTGTTCTCCGGAAGGCCATAGGGGCTTGGGGAGCTGGAGGTCCCCTTAGCCTGGCTGTTCTCCCATCCGGCCTCTGCTGAGATGCCTTTCTTCCTTAACCGGGTCTCTGCTGAGACTCCTTTCGTTTCTGACGACCAAACCTGTTCTCTGGCTCTCTCCCTCTCTGCCGGGCCTCCCCCACTCTTGGGAGCACAGAAAACATATCGCCGGTCCCCGCCGACCCTGAGGGAGGGCTTCTGAGCGGTTCCTCAAGCCCCGACACCTCGATACACGTCACAGATGTTTCTTCCACTCCTCACCTCCCCAGGAATGGCAGAATCAGGCGGAGGGGGAAGTGGGAAGCCGAGGAGGTTTGCTCTAGGCCCAGGGGTGTGTCCTCTCTGTAATTCAGGGGTTTCTTTCACTATTTCCTACCTTCCCTACTTGGCTGAGCAGAACTAGGGACCCATTAGCATCTTATTTTTCTTCCCCTCCATTTCAACTCCCCTCTCTCTCCTCCTCAAGCCCAGAAATAGTCGTTTTGCTTTTATATCATCATATGTTTTTCATGTCCTGAGTCTCCCAGGTTGCATTTTAGTTTCCTTTCCCCTGTGGTCTGGGGCAGGACTGCCCTAAAACCTGGATAACAGGAACCCCTGCCACAGGCCCTTTACCTCAGGGAGGCCCACACTTTGAAATGTCTTCTTCTAACCTTTCTAAATCCTCCTCTGGCCCCTGAAAGATATGCAGGCCCCATCTTCATTTCTCTCCTTGGGAGCACTCTCTGACCCTTTATGCCGTGTGAAGGTCTACCAGATACCTGAGGGGTCCCAGACCTTGCACTTAGAGGCTTATCCAAGGCTCCCAGTGTGGGACTCTGATTCCAGAAGGGTAGCTTGGTGAGAAAATCACATCCACCGGATGGAGCAGTATTTCTTTGTTAGAAGAGATTGGACCATCATGCTGGCACCACTGACATGATGATTTTGGGGGATTCAAAGAATTTATTTGGACAATTGCCCACTGTCTGTAGAAATATTTGTCTGGCACCTGGAATATTCTAAGGGTGATTTTGTTCTTGTATCTTTTTCCTTCACTCAGGCAATATGCATAAACGATCAAGGTAGTTCTAGAACAAAGGGAGGAGACACGGGCTAACAGAAAACACAAGGAAAAAGGACATCAGCAAATTTGCCCAAATATTGTGCTGTCATTCTCATGAAAAGTATCACAGTATATAGTGTGTACTGAGAGTCAAAAGATGACTTGCATTTTAGTTCTAGTCTTGATTCCATTACTGTGTGATCTTGAGCAAAGCACTTCAGTTCTCTGAGCCTGTTTCTTCATTGTTATTTAAAAAAATTTTTTAAAAAGATTTTATTTATTTATTTGAGGGAGAGAGTGGACACAAGTAGTGAGGGAGGCAAAGGAAGAGGGAGAAGCAGACTCCCCACTGAGCAGGGAGGCTGAAGGGACACCAGGCTCAATCCCTGGACCCTGAAATCATGACCTGAGCTGAAGGCAGCTGCCTACCCAACTGGATCACCCAGGCAACACCTCCCACTTTTTTTTTTTTTTTAAGATTTTATTTATTTATTTGAAAGAGAGTGTGTGTTACTTTATCTTTAAAATGAGATGGATGGATGGATGGATGGGTGGATGAGTAGATGAGTGGGTGGGTGGGTGGGTAGGTGGATGTGTAGATGGATGGGTGGGTAGATGAGTGGGTGGGTGAATGGATGGATGAATGGGTGAATGGATGGGTGGATGGATTGTTGGGCAGATGGGTGGACAGGTGGATGGGTGGATGGATAGATGGATGGATGCATGTGTGAGTGGATGGATGGGTGGGTGGATGGATAGATGGGTGGGTAGATGTATGGATAGATAGGTGTGTGGATGGATGGATGGATAGATGGGTGGGTGGGTGGATAGATGGATGAATGGATGGATGGGTGGATGGATGGACAGATGGATAGGTGGATAGATGGATGAATAGATGCATGTGTGAGTGGATGGATGGGTGGGTGGACGGATAGATGGGTGGGTGGGTGGATAGATAAATGGATGAATGGATGGATGGGTGGGTAGATGGACAGATGGATGGGTGGGTAGATGGATGGATAGATGGATGTGTGAGTGGGTGGATGGATGGATGGATGGATGGATAGATGGGTGGATGGAAGGGTGGATAGATGGGTGGGTGAGTAAGTAGGTGAAGAAGCTTGCCAGACAGACTGGAGAGAAGGAAGAAGAAGAGCTATTGGCTGTCCAGGTGCTGTGGTTCCATCTAGCTGCTGCAAATTCCCAATTATCTCAGTCATCTTCCCTGCCTCATCTCTTTGCTATTGCTTTGTTTCAAGAGCGGCTCGGTGAAGTAGTTGAAAGGATTGATCCAGGCATTAGAAAACCTGATTTTTTTCTTCTACAGTGTTTGTTGTACCCTGGGCGACCTTTGGGCAATTCAGAAACTCTCAAAGTGTCCTTCTCAGTAAAATGGAGGTAATGATACCAGTCCTGTCTGTCCTGCGTGGTTTTGTGGGGATCAGACATGGTGATGGGCAAGGAAAATGCTCTGCAGTCAGGAAGCCCACATACAAGGGCGCCTTTCACTAGGTATTATTGGGTTCTTCTTCTCCCCTTATTCTCCTGTACAGCTGGCTGCCTGTGGGGCTCATATGTGGCTTTTACAAAACGTTGTTCCAGGGAATTTCAGAGCTCCTGAGAGAAGCAGAGTAACAGAAATCACAAGACAAGGTTATGTTACCATGTTGGCTCATCACATGTCAAGGGAAAGGACTTTCTTTGGTGGTTCTATTTTTTGCTGCTAGGGTCCTGAAGCCCGAAGGTGTACAGTTATTGCAGGGAGAGTAAACACCAGGGGCTTCTCTGTATGAATATGTGTGGTTTCCGGCCTGAACCAAATGGGGCAGTGGAACATGTCCAGCGATACCCTGAGCCAACATGTAAGCATTTGTGGGGTAAATCCGATTATCTGTGGAGAAACAATGGTGCTAAAAGATGAAGACTGAGTTGCCATCTTGTTAAACATCTGCACGAAGTCCATAAGTGAACTGTCACACCTTATCCCTTTACCTTGAGCCGGTCACTCTTGATCTTCTTCTTAAATAATCTTTAAATAATCTTAATAATCTTCCTATTTTGTAGTATCATAAAATCTTTAATGGATCTGTTCTGGATTCCTAAGGGCTTGATGGTTCTCAAAATGTGTCCTTGGACCGGCAGCGTCAAAGAGCATCAACTGGGAATGTGTTAGAAATGCTGTTCTTGGGCCCAGCCTCAGACTTACTGAATTAGCAGCCCTGGGAGTGGGGCCAGGCAATTTGAGAATAAACCTTTTAGGTGACTCTGATAGACCTTAAATTTGGGAGCCAAGGTTCTAATTCATTACTTCCCCAAACAGCATACCCAAAGGGGGATCTTTGTGGTCTCTACTTGAATACTTCTGGTGATGGAGAGCTCACTACTTCACAAGGCATCTGATTAGAAGCCCTAGTGATTAGATATTTTTTCGGTATACTAAGATAAGTCTGACTTCTTGTCATTCCCACCTGCTGGCGTTGGCTCTATCCTCCAAATGCAATTCAGGGTGATAGCTGAGTGGAGATCACTAGTCACTGGGCTAATTACTCACCTACTGGGAGTTGGGTAAAAGTGAGTACAAGAGGATAAACCGGGAGGGAGGCCAGGGTGTCACATTTCCCTTTCAGCCAAATAAAACAGCAAGATTAAGGGCTGTCCCTGGCATTTGTGAGATTATGATAAATATCAGTATTAATAACAATAGTGACAGTAATAATTACCCACAGCTCGATTTGGATGCAGGTCAAGAAACCATCCAAATCAAATTACATGTAAGGAAAATATGTGTATTCAGTGCTGGGAACATTTTCAAAGAGGAAGACAAATGGCTGTGAAAAACATTTCACCTTCTAGTGGCAATAACTTCTCCTTTCCATTCCAGGGAGGGTGTAAGAGAAAGGAGTCTCCCGGTGAGCCAGAGAGATTTTAGGGGGAGGTCCCAGCCCCTCTCTGGCTAGGTGTGGAAACGTCGAGCCTTTATTTATTTGACAGAAACACAGCAAGAGAGGGAGGGAACACAAGCAGAGGGAATGGTAGCGGGAGAAGCAGGCTTCCCGCAGAGCAGGGACCCCGATGCGGGGCTCGATCCCAGGGCCCTGGAATCATGACCTGAGCCGAAGGCAGACGCTTAACGACGGAGCCACCAGGCGCCCCCTTCTGTTTGTTTCTGGCGGGCGCTTGGCAGACGGGCGGGGAGAGAGTGTACTGTTCTCCCACTGGGAGGCCTCCAGGGACAGGCCACTCCAGACTCAGCCTCGCCTTCCCTGGGTCTAATCCAGGTCTCTTCTGACACCAAGCTCTCCCCTCTGGGGACTGAGAGCCCCCACAGCACTAAGGCCTGCCAGGGCACTCTCATACATGATTTTTCCTCCCCCCAGTTTGAGCCCGGAGAGTGTTTACTTCTGTCAGACCCCAGGGACCTGCTGATTTTTCCCATTACTGCAAATTGCTGCTCTTGGGTGCTCTGCATTTGTTATTAAGATGCAATCAGGGTTTCCTAACTGATTAGCAGCCTCACCCCTCTGCCCCCAGCCCTCACACCTGACTTGGAGGCAGTGGCGGTTGAGAAGGGAGAAGCCCTTGGCTGCTGGGTGTCTGGGGGGCCTCTCTGTTCTGTGTGTGTGTGTTTGTGTGGCTAATGGGTTCGCAGCGCAGCTTGGGAGGGCACAGGAAGGAGCAGAGAGGTGCTGGGAAGGGACTAGGGGCCTCTCAGGTTCCCAGGAACTGTGGTGGGTGTTGGGCCGTGTGACAGGCCTTTGGAATGCTGACGGCTGATGGCTGTGAAGGCCTGCCCAGTGAGGCAGGGGCCAGCCTGAGCCGGGCCTTCCGGACCAGTAAACACAGTGCTCTCCTCAGGCTGAGGGGCAGGGTGATGGGCACGTGGCCTGCCCAGAATGGCGCGTCAGTCAGTCAGCTCTGAGCGCTGCCAGAGACAGGCCCCACCCTGTCTCCCACCCGAGGGCCCCTTCTCCTTCACCCGCCTGCCCCTGTCTGACCTGCTGGGCCCCTTCTTTCGTGCTGTTCACGCTCACAGCCAACCAAATACACACAAACACCTCTTCACACCCTTCTAGGGGCTTCTGAGCACGCACACAAAACCGCCTCCAACTCCTGGTCCAAAGCTCCTTCTCTTGCCCACACCTGTGACCCTTTCTCCGCCCTCCGGCTTGTGTTTGTTTGTTAAGTGTCTCTCTTTTCATTCATGAGTGTCTTGTCCTCCCAGAGTTGTCACTGTTGTATGGGAAAAGAGCCTTTGAGGACAGACCCAGAAGTCTTGCTGAATCACGGAGGAGTGAAAGGGCGAGTGCGCTGGTGAAGCCCAACATGGCTGCCCTCACCCTCCAAACTTGGGGCCAGGATCCATCCTCAGAAGTCAGAGCTATGTGGGGCATCCCTGTAGGCCCAGGGGACACCAGGCCTGTGTCACCCGATTTTCACTAGATCTGCTGAATGTATTTTGGGAAGAAAAAAAGAGTAGGAAGGGTAGGGAGAACAATAAGGGGGTGGAATTTCCGAGTATTGCCTGGACTTGAAAAGACAGAGACAATTCTGAGTTCAAGCCTTGCGTGTTCCATTGACCACCTCCGTTATCTGAGCCCATGTTCCCCACTTTAAAATGGAGATAATAAATCTGCGACATGGGGTTGTTATGAGCCAAACACCAGGAGACACATACAGAGGACACAGGTTTGACTTTCTTCTTTTTCTCTTGTTTGGGGAAGGGGGTGGTTACGACAATGGTTTTTGAAGAAATCAAATCATGTCTGGCATCATTTAAAGACCAGGATGAACCTTCCCGAAGATGGGAAGAGCTTGTGGCTGTCTTCTTTTCCCACGGTGAAAAAAGTTCAGTTACATAACTCCAGGGTTGCATTATTTTATCCTCCCTACTAATGATACTGCTTTTTCCTGGCATGTTATTTTGACAGCTCAAAACTGACAAATATGAAGCCTTGACCCAGGACCCTCCCTGGCTGTTCAGGGAACCTTCCTGGGAACAATTATAAAAGCAGGCTATAAGGCCACAAAAGAGAGAGAGCAAGATGGTCACTGTCTTTGGCACAGGGAAATATCTTGGAATGTGTTTAAGGAGAAAAACAGAGAATGGACATTGGGTGAAGCATAGAGAAAATTTATGGAAGAGTTTTCCAAGGAGTGTACATGGTGAAATGGGCTACAAAGGTGCCAACAGGTCCAACAGGTTCACCTGGGTCAGGTAGAGCCACGGAATCATCCCCATGTGGAAGCTATGAGGCAAAGGGAAAGGACTCACAGACACACAATTGCAAGTCCCAACTTATAATTAGAATCCCAGAAGGAGAGGAGAGAGAATGAATAGAAAGAAAATTTTAGGAGTTAATAGCCCAGAATTTCCCTAAATTGAAAAAGTTCTAGGCACAGGTTCTAGAAGCTTAGTAAACCCAACATGAAATATACAAGACAAATGCATCTGGGGATGTCATAGTCTGATACACCACTGCTGAAAACTAAAGACAGAGAAACCCTTAAAAGGAGAAAAGTTAAAAGAAAAAAAAAAGGTTAACTACTTTCTTTCTTAAGATTTTATTTATGTATTTAATTGACAGAGAGAGACAGCGAGAGAGGGAACACAAGCAAGGTGAGGGGTGGGAGGAGAAGCAGGCTTCCCGTCGAGCAGGGAGCCCAGTGTGGTGCTTGATCCCAGGACCCTAGGATCATGACCTGAGCCGAAGGCAGATGCTTAGTGACTGAGCCACCCAGGCGCCCCAAAGATAACTACTTTCAAAGGAGCAACACTAACACCTGACTTCTCAAAAGAAATGATGGAAGTCAGAAGGTAATAAAATGGTATCTTTAAAATTCTATACAGATGAATGGATAAAAATGTGATATATATAATATATATCATAAATTATATGATAATATATGATATATGTCATATATATAATGGAATATTACTTGGTCATCAAAAAGAATGAAATCTTGCCATTTGCAATGACATGGATGGAACTAGATGGTATTATGTTAAACGAAATAGGTCAGTCAGAGAAAGACAAATACCATATGATTTCATTCATATGTGGGATTTAAGAGACAAAACAAATGAACCTAGGAGAAGGAAGGAAGAATAAAATAAGATGAAAACACAGAGGGAAACAAACTGTAAGAGACTCTTAACTCTAGGAAACAAACTGAGGGTTGCTGGAAGGGAGGTGGGCGGGGGGGTGGGGTGACTGGGTGACGGGCATGAAGGAGGGCATATGATGTGATGAGCGCTGAGTGTTATATGCAGCTGAGGAATCACTAAATTCTACCCCTGAAACCAATAATACACTATCTGATAACTAAATTGAATTTAAATAGAAATAAAAACTAAAACAATTTCTGTATTCATAGTGGGCGATTTAACAGTGCAAGTGAATGATAATCAAGAGTCAGTAAGGTTCTAGAACAACTGAACAACAGGTCCAACAACTTGACCTCATAATATATAGAGAAGATGCATCCAAGAAGTGCAGGGAATACATTCTTTTCCAGTATGTATGAAACATTTTCCAGAATTGATTCTATGCTGGGCCATAAGGCGAATTTCAACACATTTCAAACAGTTGAAGTCACAGTCTATGGCTACAGTGGAATTAAGCCAGAAATAAATAATAAAATAAGTGAAATGATGATAAAATATGGCCTACTAGAGTGTTTGCTCGAAGGAATTATATAGCCTTGACTGTATATATTAGAAACGAAACAGGCTGAAGAATGATGTAAGTATTTGTATGAGGAAGTTAGAAAAATAAAACACAACTAAACGCTTATGTAATAGAGATAAGGATTTAATGAAATAGATGACAAATATATAATGGAGAAATGAAAAAAATAAACAGTTGGCTTTTTAAAAAGATGAATGAAATTAATAAATCCCAAGGAAGACTATGTATTCGTATGTGTGTGTATGAGTGTGTGTATGTGTTTGAGAGAAGAGGGAAAGAGTGTGTGTGAGAGAGTGTGTTAAGAGTGTCTAAGAGAATAAGAGTGAGAGAGAGCATGTGTGTGAGTTAGAGAGGGGGAGTGTGTGTCAGAGAGAAAGAGGGGGAGAGTATATGGGTGAGTGAGAGAGAGAGAAAGAGTATGCGAGAGTGTGTGTGTATGTGTGAGAGAGTTATGTGTATGAGGGAGGGAGAGAGTGTGTGGGTGTGTGTGAATGTGAGAGAGAGAGAGTGTGTGTATGTGAGGGGTTTTGTGTGAGAGAGAGTATAAGTGAGACAGTGAGAAAGAGGGAGAGAGAGAGAGAGTGTGTGTGTGTGTGTAATATATGTGTGTGTAAGAGAGAGAGTGTGAGAGAGAGGGAGACTGTGTGTATGAGAGAGGGAGGGTTATTATGTGTATGTATGAGAGAGAGGGCTGGGTGAATACAAATTATCAACAACAGGAATGAAAAAAAGGGACATCTTACAGATCCTCCTTACATTAAAAAAATGAGATGATATTAATGCCAATACATTTGATAATTTTTAAAAACAGATCTTATCCAAATGAATACAGAGAGAAGTAGGAATTCTGAAGAGCCCAAAATATATTAAAATTGAATATGCTATTAAAAACTTTTCCCTCAAGAACTCCAGGCCCAGATGATTTCACCAATCAGAATTTTTCTAGGGATGCCTGGGTGGCTCAGTTGGTTAAGCCTCTGCCTTCTGCTCAGGTCATGATCCCTAGGTCCTGGGATCGAGTCCCACATCGGGCTCCTTGCTCAAACAGAGAGTCTGTTTTCCCCTCTCTCTCTGCCTGCCACTCTGCCTGCTTGTGCTCTCTCTCTCTGTCAAATAAATAAAATCTTTAAAAAAAAAAAGAATTTTTCTAAACTTTAATAAATGAATCATACAGATTTTACATAGTTCTTCCAGAGAATAAGAAAGCAAAAGACATGTTAAAACTTGTTTTAGAAAGCCAGATATAATTCAAAATAATGCAAGAACATCACAAGACAAAAAATTTACGGGTGAATTTCTTTCATAAGTGTAAATTTAAGATTCTTTATTAAAATATTTGCAAGTCAAATCCAGTGATGTATTAAAAGTACACATCACAGCCAATTTGGATCAATTTTGGACCTACAGAAATATTTAATAATCAAAAGATAGAGATTATAATTTAGCACATTAATAGAATAAAAGACAAAAAGAAATTGAGTATCAAATAATAGAGAACATAGAATAGTAGAAATAGAATAAAGACGTGGTCCTCTCATTAGATGTAGAGAAAGCATTTGATAAAAGTCAATATGCATTCCTGATAAAAATCTTTATTTATCAAAATAAAAATAGACATCATCTTCTTAATCCAATAAAGAGCATATTCACAAAAATCTACTGCAAACATCATGCTTAAAGGTAAAATAATGAAAGCCATCCCCCGAGATTAGGAATGAGAACAAATACCAGAATCACTTTTCTTCAGGGTTATACTAGAATTTCTGGCAAGAAAAAACAAATAAGAGCAATGAGATTTCAAAGGGGAGATTAATACCATTGATATTTATAGATGACATAGATGTCCATTTAGAAAAAGACAAGAATATATAGAAAAATATTGGAATTATTAAGCAAATTCAACAATGCCACGGGGTACTCTGTCAGTATGTAACAGTCAATTCTATTCTTTTTTTTTTTTTTAAAGATTTTTTTATTTATTTGACAGAGAGAAACATAGCGAGAGAGGGAACACAAGCAGAGGGAATGGTAGCGGGAGAAGCAGGCTTCCTGCTGAGCAGGGAGCCTGATGCGGGGCTCGATCCCAGGACGCTGGGATCATGACCTGAGCCAAAGGCAGATGCTCAACAACTGAGCCACCCAGGGGCCCCCAGTCAATTGTATTCTTATATACTAACAACACTTACAAAGGAAATAAAATCCGTACTGTTTACAATAGCATCCCTCAAAACTCAAATATCTAGAGTAAATCTAATAAAATATGTGCAAGAAAACATTATGAGAGAAATTAAGTAAGATCCAAATAAAGGAGGAATATACTATGTTCATGGATTAGAAGATTCAATATTATAAAACACGCCAATGGATCTCAAATACTCAGGATTTAGGATGTTTGTTTATTTTGCCTTTTTTTCTTTTTGGGGAAAGTGGCAGGCTGATTATAAAATTTATCTGAAAATACAAAGGATAATAGCCAGGTACTCCTTAAATAAGAGAAATAAAATTAGAGGGTTTATTATAGTAAAGGATATTCTAAAGCTTCAGCAATAGAATACACTATTTATGAAAAATAGAGATATTAAGCAATGTACCAGAGGAAAATGTTGAAAATAGACTCATTCATATAAAGTTACTTGATTTATGACAAAGCTAATGCATCAGTGCATCGAAAGACATTTTTTCCATAATGCTCTGAGTTAATTAGATATCCATATGGAAAAAATCTCGACTCCTGTTTTATACTATATACGTATGTATAACCAGTTCCAGGGAAATTACAGACCTAAAAGTGAAAGGTAAAATAATTCAACTTCTAGATGAAAAATAGGGGCCTATTTTCATAACCTTAAGGTGAGGAATTGTTTCTCAAACAGGATTCAAAAAAGTAATAACCATAAAACAAGTAGTTGTTAAATTCAACTACTTAAAAAAAAAAAAAAAAGAATTTCTCTTCATGGGGAAAAAAGATGTTAAGACACTGAAAATCAAGCCAGAGAGTGGGAAAAGATATTGGCAATATAGCTATCTGATGAATGTCATCTATCCAGGGTGAGTTAAAGAGAGTGAGAGAGAGAGAGAGATCCTATTAATTTTTTAAGAAAAAGACAACAGTAGAGAGAAGGGTAAGATATCCAAAAGGCTAATATGCATACATCGAGGTATTGAATCTCATTAGTCTTCAGTAAAATGCATGTTTAAATTATAATATGACATCACTACACATCTACCGAAATGGCTAAAATCAAAAAGTCTGACAATACTAAGTGTCGATGAGGATGTACGGTACAATTGAAACTCTTGCATCTTATGCGCATAATGTAAGTTGGTTGGGCATCTTGAAAAACGGCATCTTCCAAAAGTCAAAAACTGAACCTTATCTGCCTTATCTGCCAAAAGCTGAATCTATACACACCATGTGACTCAACATTTCTGTTCCCAGTGGCTGCATTGACGAGCAGCACTCCTTCATCTTCCATTTCTGCTTTCCTGCAAACGTCCCGTGCTCCTGAGGGTCCAGGACAGCAGTTCCTCATTGTGGGCATTCTCTACCCAGAGTGCCATCTCCTGGGACTTGCAAAACTGCAAGCCCTCGCAGTGACCCTCCCCCCGCATTTCCTACTTTCTTAATTGGCCAGATCCAAGCTGAGCGCCTCAGACATGGAGAGCACGTCCCTCCCAGTAGCATGTGCTCTACTTTTAACTGAGGTCCCAAAGCGGTTCTGCTCACACCTCCAATTCTTACAAAGCCCCTTCGCTTTCTAACTACTCCTTCTGCCTGCTGCCGTCTTCCCATAGACCAAGGTCACAGACCCTATACTGCCCTTTCCCTCTCTGTCTTTGGTCCTAGACACCAGTGATTAACTTCAAAGTGCAAACAGATGTTTGCAGGTTACTTGGAACACTACTTCATTGTACACTCAGTTTCTATCACCTATATTAGGCCCATCAGGACCCCTGCTGCCTGGTGCATTAGCTGGGAATGCTTTGGGCTACAAGTAACAGAAATTGCAAATAGTACCTGAAATCTGTAGGCATTTGCTTTTCGACTTAAGAAATCTAGTGTTGGGGGCAGAGGTGCCTGGGTGGCTCTGTTGGTCAAGTGTCTGCCTTTGGCTCAGGTCATGATTCCAGGGTCCTGGGATTGAGTCCTGAGTCAGGTTCCTTGCTCAGTGGGGAGTCTGCTCCTCCCTCTGTGCTCCCCGCAAGTGCGTGTGCTCTCTCTTTCTCCCTCTCTCAAACAAATAAAATCTTTAAAAAGATCTAGAGGGAGGTGGAGGCTGGGGTGTGTTCAATAGCTTAGCTGAATGTTCAGAGTAGCTGGGTGTTTTTTCTGACATCCTTAGTTATTAGCTTTCTGTCCCTTGTCCTTCCACCTTGAGGTTGCAAAATGGCTATTTCGATGCATACATCAAAACCATGTACAGGATAGAAACAAAGGGAAGAGATAGGATAGCTCACCTTTTCCCCTTGCCTGTCTCTTTTTTCAGGAGGAAAAGCCCTCCCATATGCCAGCCCCTATCTTCAGTAAACTTCCTTGTGTCTCTAAACCAAGTCCTACTGGTACTTCTTCTACATACAACGGACAGTGGAAAGTGGGTTTTTGCTAGCTCAGAATAGCTTTTGCATCGCCAACCAACAGTGCCATGAGACACTCATTCAGAATGATAGAAGCAACTATGTTGTGTAAGCCACCTACAACTCTGAATAATCTAGAGTTGGAATCACCAGCTCACTTTGTCTTTCTTTGGGGACAGATCGTGCGCGCAACCAAGTTTGCCCATGCAGCCTTTGAAATCATTTGATTTTACTGTGTTTGCAGTCAAAATGAGATTTTCCTTTGGTAAATATAATGACTTCCTAATGAGAGTGCCAAATTATTTCATTGAGTGGTAGTTTTGGACAGTCCTCTCTGCTACTGATTTGAATGAGAGTGAATTCCTCCAGAGTCATGACAGGCAGTTTGATGGAAGAAAGGCCCGAGAAGCCTCTGCTCAATCAAGAATCTGATTAATACAGGTGCTGTATGCAAATGGCTGACTTTGTAAACATTTGAATTAGATAAGACACGCTTATCATGGCTCCTGAAGTGTCTATTCCCTTTTTCTAAGCCTCTTAACATCCTCCCAAAATGCTACCTGTTCTGTGGTAGGATGTTATCTTTTCGAGACTATTTTGATTTTTTCCTTTTTTTTCTTCACCCTAATTGCTTTTCCCCCAGACTTCGGCGCTTCTCTGCCATTCTGTGCTTATGGGGGTGCAGCACAAACACAGCTGAGAAAATGACAGGTTGCAGAATTTTTACACTACTAGTAAATCTCATTGCAATATATGCCCCGATCTGGACATAGCCCCTCCCCAGGGGCAACAGATACTTATTTACTGATAAGACGTTTTTACAACCTGGTTCTTCCATCATGGTGAGGTGAGTATCACCAATCCTCTTTTGCTGCGCCTGTACGACACAGTGTAGTGGGTCAGGAATTCCGGATTATCTTCCCAGAGGAGTCAGAGGAGAGAAATTGACGAGTTGCTCGTGTGTTTGTGTCTCCCTGCATTTCATGTGTGCAAGCACATCGAGTGTATTGAAAATTGTTGATATTTGATGACGCCTTCAGTCAAAACATTCCATGGCCCTACTTGTAACTCTCAATATGGTAAAGGTGTGATGTAGTGAAAAGTTAAATGCTTAAGGGGAATCTGAGGATGGAAGGGATTAAGAAGGGTTTAAACTATTAAGGTTTAAGAAATGGATGATGTGCTAGGGAAAAGAAGAGAGGCAAAGAAAGAGCTTGCATATGGAGTTTTAGGGCACCGTAAAGAAAGGAAATCAGATTTTTAAGTTCCAAGTCTGAGAGACGGCAGCCCTGGAGGTGATAGGGAATCTGAGTTCCAAAATCATATGACTCTGTCCTCTGTCTACCACCATCTCCTGCATCAACCAGTCACCAGCGAACAGAGCTCTGGACTTGAGATTCTGACCTTAGTTCCATCTGCAAGGACCCCTTTTCGAAATAAGGCCAAACTCACAGCTTCTGGGGGTTAGTACATGGACACATCTTCTTTGGGGGCTCACATTCAGCCCACTGTGCCCTGGCCTGGGAGTAGTGGAGAATTAACCCTTTGATATATCCATGGTTGGGACTCAGTGCTGTGTTATTGGTGTATTGTATCAATGGCGGCAGATCTGTGGCCCATGGTTGGTGCCATATTGGCCATTTCTGAGTGATGTACTCATTTCCATATTAGGTCTAGATCAGAAGACACAACGTAACATTAATGCACCTTCCATTGTGTGTGCCCCCACGCCAGGGCCCTCAGAGGGAGACCCTTGACTTCATGCTTAGCTGTGGAGTGATGTGGCTAGGTTAGCTGACATATCTCCTCAGGTTGGGAGCTAGATATCACCTCACTTTGGGCAGAGTTTCCGGCTCTTGGAGCTCCTTCTCTTCAATCACTGATAGCTGAGGGGCCCGTCCAGGAAATGCTTCTTTTTACACAACTTCCTTTCCCTCAGAGCTCTGTAAAAATAGATCCCTTCAAGTCGGGTGTCTGGAGTGGAGAAGATGGGCCGCCAGCTGTCTTCTCCGGCTTTCTGGGACCTTCTCCTTCCCTTTTCCCCACACCCTCCCATCCTTTACTTCAGGGAGGTGAGCACTGAGCAGAGCTCACTTGGGAGCTCAGAGCCCTCAGAGATCCAAAGCTGGGAGAGGGGCGGGGAGAAGGACTCTCTGCTTTTCCCACACATTTTCTGTGAAGAGAATCCAACAGCTTCTTCCCTTTAACTCTCATGTAGCTTCTCCCTGATCTAAGGACCCACTTCTGGGTAAGCAGTGTCCAAATAAAAAGGAATCACAGAGCACGGCTACCAGGGTTTCCGAGGTACTTAGTGAGGCCTCCACAGATACATACATTACAGTTTGGACAGAGGGAAAGGTAAGAAAAGGACAAGGCTGGCCCAGGCTCTGCTTACACGTGCAAACGTAAGTGAAACCATCCCCACCAGGAGAGCTAGGGGTTTGTGAGGAGGAGCAATGGTCGAGAGCAGGAGCAAGTTTTCTGTGTCAGAGAGAAGGACACCCAGGCAAAAGCCTAGATCCAGGAGGCAGGAATGAAGGGGCTAATGAGGGGTGAACACATACAAAAGAATAATGGGACTGAACGGGTGTCTTCAACGGTGGGCCGGTGGAAGTTAAGAGCAGAGCAAAGTGTGGGTTATTTAGCAGAGCGTTCACTCGGAGGCTCTGGTCTCCCTGGTGTGAGTGAACGCTGGTGAGAACCCACGAGGGCAGAGCGGTGCCTGTGCAGTGAATCAGGGAAGTCTGTGAAATGAACTGTTTCTAGTAATGGGTGGGATTCAGACCTGGGGTTAGGACATTTAAGCGATGAATGAAGTTCTCTCTGGTAGGAATTTCTGCCTTGAAGGGCTTGCCTCAAAGGTGGAAGGAGGATCTAGGGTGTGACAAGAAAAACGGTATCTATGGAGCACCTACTATGTGCCAGACACTGTGTTCGGGGGGTGTGTGTGTGTGTGTGTGTGTGTGTGTGTGTGTGTATCATCTTATGTCATTCTCACAGTGTGTCTTTGACACAGTTACTGTTGCTCATGGGGAAACTGAGACTCAGAGAACTTCATGGATTTGCTCAAGCTCACACAGTCCGACACCTGGGCCTGGATTCAACCTGTGCCTGCTTCGCTCACGGCTTGTTCCTTCGACACTTCCTTCAGGTCGACTCCGAGCTGGAGCCTGGCTCTCTCCCCCACAGAGCAAGGAGAGGCCCTGCCTTTCAGCGGCTTCTGCCCCTTTCCGGCGTCCCCGTGCCTGGGTGAAACTGAAAGGACACACCACTTGGGTTTTGTCCCAGAAGATTCCCCTCTGGCTCATGGCGACTCCACTTTCTGTAGAGCCTGTCACTACTTGTGGCTTTGCCTCTTGCCTCTCAGCGGGCAGAGGGCAGCAGGGCAGCTTGTAGCCTTTGATCCAAGCAGCCACTGGTTCCTGGGATGGTCCGGGGCCAGGCGGTAGGAGCTGATGCCCCACGCACGTGCCCTGAGCGGTGGGGGTGCTCCTCGGCCTGGTTCCTCAGTGCGTTCTGCTCACATGTGACTCCCTTCACGCTGCCAGGAGACCGGACTCTCTCCTCCTGCACATCTTTGCCACCCAGAAGCAGCACTGGGATTTCTTTAGTTTTAAGGAAATGCATTTAAACTTCAAAGGTGCCTCCTTACCATGCAGAAGAAAGGGGAAAAGAGGGTGATCCCCTATGGAGTCTGTGCAAATCTGGAAAAAGTTCTCCCGGGACAGCCTATTGATAACATTGCCAACCATGCCTTCCTGGGACTGGAGTATGACCTGGGGGTCACAGTGTGATCAAAACGGACCGCAGGACCTTGGGTAAGGCAGATAGTGGGCAAGAGGAGAGGCTGGTAACCTTTCTAAATCCATGGGCCTTCTACCATGTTAGAACTGGCATGTTTTGAACTGGTTTAAGAGCCCTCTTCCTCTGCGTTGGCTTACTAGGATGTTTATTTAGAGTTCAAAGCCCACTGTCACAGCCAGTCTTTATCACAAGCGATACTGGATAACAGGTTAAATTTTCAAGCTATTTTTTGTAATCTCGGTCTCAAATATAAAGGGAAGCTAGAAACTGGCATTAAACTGGATTTCTGGTTCTTAAAAAAAAATTTTTTTTCTGCTTTACTGATTATAAGGATCATTCAAAATCTTTGATAGAGGGGCGCCTGGGTGGCTCAGTGGGTTAAAGCCTCTGCCTTCGGCTCAGGTCATGATCTCAGGGTCCTGGGATTGAGCCCCGCATCTGGCTCTCTGCTCGGCGGGGAGCCTGCTTCCCCTTCTCTCTCTGCCTGCCTCTCTGCCTACTTGTGATCTCTCTCTGTCAAATAAATAAATAAAATCTTAAAAAAAGAAAAATCTTTGATAGAATCCTCCTTTGTTTGGCCAGCAGGTGGTTGTGATCAAGGGTGTGCAGAGTCGGGGTAACTGAGGGTTCTGGGAATGTGGAAATGGCTCCCCACCTAAACTTGCTCAGCTCCAACACCGTGGGGACGACACTACCTCCTCAGGGAGGGTACGTCAAGGCACAGCATGGCCTACGGGGCTCTAGTCAACCAGAGGACTGGGGCTCCCTTGTTCCTCACCGCCAACCTCAGCCAGCACGCAGGAGCTTGCCTGGAAGACCTTTCTAGACTTGCCAGCTTTCTTCCACTCTCCTTTCCTCCTTCTACAGGATCGGGATGGGGATTTGTGTTTGGATGCCAGGAATCTCTTCCACATCCTCAGGTGTTGTGGGTGGAGCCCTGCCTCCAAGAAAGATCTCTTTTGCATAAAGCCACACCCATGTGGTCAAAGTCAGAAAGCAAAATGAAAAGGGGAAGGAAGTGGGAGGGTGGGAGGGTGAGCCAGGGAGGGGGCGGGAGCAAGACTGAGCCGCACCCGAAAAGGGATTAGCACCCATTCAGCTTTATTTCAAGGCCTGCCAGACACCTCTTGCTGTGCCTCTGAATGGAAAACGGGATAGAACAATGAGCTGTAACATACAGAGTCTTTGAAAAGCAACCGCTCTGAATATGTCAAGTGTTGCTTTCAGACCAGAGGAGGCTTTTCTGGGTCCCGCATGGCCCATGGCAGCCCTTGGAAAACAGCCACCTCTCCCCGGCTATGACCTCGAGCTCGGGGCCCTCTGGTCCAGGTGCACTCTGTGTGCTTACAAAGGTCAGACATGTTTCTAGAAGGAAGGTGAGCTCAAGGTGTGTATTTCATGAATTATATATCAGTAGGGTGTACATTGCATGGCCTGAGTTAGCAAAGATGTATCTGTAGGTCTCAATCAAATTACTCGGGTGCCTGAATATATTTCTGACTTGATATTGAGGGAATCAGGCTATATGATACGCATTGCTGAGACTTGAACTTCAGGCCTGTTCTCGACATGCTCCTGATTTCAGGGAGTGCTGTCGTCCTTCGGTTTCCTGGAGAAATCGGGAGCTATCCACGACTCTGCCTTCTCCCTCCCCGCTCTCCCTCCCCTACACTGTTTGGTCCCCCAGTCCTGTCTTCCTCTGTCCCATTCAGGTCACACCTCTCTGTCTTCATCACTGCTTCCCTCCCCTTGATGAATGAATGCACCCCTCTTATCTTCTGATCTTTGCTTGGTTCAGTTCAACCTCCTCAATTTTGCCAGGCTTGGCTTTCTTCCCTCAAACCCTTGTCACATCACTTTCGTGTCGCATCTTCTGGGGGGTCCCGCTGTACCCAGGAGGAGATGGGGAAGCATTTGGCCAGCCAGAGGAGGGGAGGGCAGGGGCGCTAGGCCTCGGGCTGGCCAGGCCACTGCTGGGTGTCTTCGCGAAGAGCCTCTTCATGCGTTCATTTAGACAGCAAATTGTACTCAGTGCCCATTATGTGCAGGCAGTGTTCTAGGCTCTGGAGATGCTGAACGTAAAAGCCCCCCCGGCCCTCCTCGGACTTACTTTACTGTGGGCCCACATCTACAAGAATGAAGCCCATGGGTGGAGGGGTCCCCCCCGGGAAAGAAAGGCGACCTCAACCAAAGGGCTGGAGGGAGCAGTTCTGGCAGGAGAGACTCAACGTGGCGTCAGGGACAGAGGTGGGGGACTCTCGCTGCTGTGACACAGACGCCTCCTGGCTATTTGAGGTTGGTGTTAGGGGCTGTCAGTGAGGAAGAGTGAGGAACGAAGCCCTGCAAACACACAGGGGGGCCTGGGTGGTGCGGTCATTGAAGCATCGTTCTCCTGATTTTGGTTGAGGTCATGATCTCAGGGCAGTTAGATAGAGCCCCGTGTGGGGCTCCACGCTCAGCGGGGAGTCTGCTTCTCCATCCCTCCCTCGGTCACTCCCCTCACTCGTGCGCTCTCTCTCTAAAATGAATAAATAAATCTTTAACAAGAAAAACCTCAAGGGTGTTTCCAGAAATTTCTGGATGCCTTGGCTCCCACTCAGGATAACTCTTCTGATGGAAAGGCCCAAACTCTACCTCCGAGCTCTGAAACACACCTGTGTCAGCCTTGGATCAAAGGTGCTGCCATGGCAACCGCATAAGGACCAACCCAAACAGCTCTGAAGGAAGATGACGGGCCTAGACACTACCGGCCCAACCCCTCCTAATAAGGCCTTTCCATTAGACAGCCAAATTACAATCGGCATCAGCCCTGACCACCGGGGGCCCCTTGGTGCTCCTGAGGGGCCCCAGCTGCTTCTTTGGGGGCTCTGTTCTCAGTTCTTCCAGTGGCATGTGGAGCTCAGCAGCCCAAGGATGCTCTTGGGCCTCTAGGGCCTTGAAAAAGTCTGGGCTTCTTTAGTCCTTGGGCTCCTTGCTCATCCCAGCAGTGGGGAGCCTAGCAAGGCCAAAAGTCTGAAGGGGTGCCCAGGAGTGTCGCCCCCAGCTTGCATGTGGGAGCTGGTGGTGAAACCACAGATTGCTGCAGGGGTCGTCTGCTGTAACAGGGACATGTGTGAGCCTCCGGGAAGGGAAGGTGCTAAGGGAACAATGTCTGTGCCCATGGGCCCCCCCTGATAAGCAGAGACACTCCTGTGTGGCTGGGCTGGAGAGCTATCTCGGGAGCCCTACCTGGACTGGAAGGACCTCTCCATGGGGTCAGTGAAGAGTCAGGGATCAGGGCAAGGAGAAGTTTCTCTTGGGGAAGCACAAGTCAGAGGCTGGGCCGGTCATAGCATAGCATAGAGGCATTCTGGGTTCCCATCATGGGTTTCCTTGCATGGCCCTGGAGGGATTCCACAGCCAACAAAACCAAAAACCAAAACGGAACAAAAGACAAAGAAAAACCCCAAAACCCAGATTCACCGAGTTTGCAGCAAGCAGCCTCGGGTTGTATGGAGGGAGGCTGTGGTGTCATGTGCGGAAAGCCAAGGGCCTCTCAGCAAAGTGAGAGGAGCGAAGCCCGATGCCGCTGGTGAGGCCAGGCCAGAGTAGAAGCCCAAAGAGGGTCAGAATGGCAGGTGGAGCCTGTGGGAATCCCCTGAGTTAGAAAAGATAATCACTTGCCTTTTTAAATGGGGTGCCTGAGCCTCTGCTATGGGTGGGAGGAGGTACCCCTGCCCAGATGATGTGCCTGGTCACACCAGTCTGAAGGGGAGAAGCAGGACTATTGTCATTCCTGCCTATTACGGACTGAAGTGTGTTCCCCAAAATTCACGTTGAAGCTCTAACCCCTAATGTGACTATGTTTGGAGATAAGACTCGTGAAGAGGTAATTAGATAAATGAGGTCATAAACATGGGGCCCTAGTCTGACAGGGCTGGTGACCTTATGAGAAGAGGGAAAGGCACCAGCAATCTCCCTCCCTCCTGTGCACTCACAGAGAAAAGGCAATGTGAGGACACAGCGGCCATCTACAAGCCAAGGGGCAAGCTCTTACCAGACACCGAATTTGCAGGCACCTTGATCATGGCCCTGAAACTGTGAGAAAAGCAATGTTTGTTGTTTAAGCCCCCCGGTCTGTGGCATTTTGTTACGGCAGCCCAAGTAGACTAACACACTGAGCATCCCCTGGGAGTATCTGGAATATGAAATACATCCTCTCACCCACAGAGTTATGGGATGAATTTTAATTAGCAGGAAATGCTCTGGCACATAGCGTGTATATCGAATGTTAAATCTGTAACCAATTAGAGACGTTCCGAGGTTCCGAATGGCCCAAGTCTACATACAATTCCTGTTCTACGTACCCACAGACCTGTGGAGTCAGAGGCAGGAGACAGGGGTGGTCCCGAGGCTCTGGTTTCCAGTAGGTCCTCCCGCTTCTCTCCCTCCTCCTCCACCTTCTCCTCATCTTCCTTCTTCTCTTTCCCTTCTTCTGCTCCTCCTTCTCCTTCTTCAGACTAGTTGCCATCTCTAATGTTACAGTTTGTTTGGGAAAAAAAGCTATAACAACCACTAACAATAACAAAAACCATTAGTGTATTTAGAAATAAATGAGAAGGGGATGCAGCTTATTTTGGTTTGTCTTAGGTTCTGGGTGCACAAGTCAAGGCTTAGTTCCAGATCTGTCCATTCCCCTTTGTGTGTCTCACAAGATGCATATGTTTAACTCAGTCTTCTAAACAGGCCTCTCCATGAATAGGGAAGGAGCCAAACCATAAATACGGTTAAGAGTTTTAAGGCAGCTAAGTGGACAGTTGGGGTCTTTTCAAGTTAAATTCTTTAAAAAATGATTTTGTTTTTATTAGGTGACTAAAAAAACTGAGGAAGTGGGACATTCCACCCCTGGTTTTTTATGGGCACTGCCTATCAACCATGCCAAGATTTCATTCCACCTTAGCACTGTACTCTATTGTAAGCCACCATCATCTCACACCTGGGGAGATGTCCCTGCTCTCCACAGGGTGGGTGACCTGCAAGGACATGCAAGAACAGGTCTCTCCTGTGCTCCAAGGCTTCCATGGCTTCATGTCTCATAGGGGCTGCTTGGTGGTTGCCCTCACCCCTATCTCTCTGGCCTCCTCTCCTACTACTTTCCCCATTTATGCATATCCTGTGGTTCAGCCCCTTTGCTACATGCCTTAGAGCTATGCACCCACTGTTTCCTCTCTCTGTAGCATGTTCTTCCCCCCTTATCTATACATCTCACTCACGTCCCCAGGTCTTTGTGATATGTTGCTTTTCATTGACGCTTTCCCCAACTGCCCTCTTCAAAAGTCAACCCCACCCCATAGTCCCTGTTGTTTTTGTCCATTTTCCTTTCCTTTAAAGCATTTCTAATATACTGTGTATTTTTCCTACTCATTTTATTTACCATCTGTCTTTCTTCAGTGAATGTGGTCAGTTGAGGGCAGGTCACCAGGTGGTCTGAATTCTACCTGCAGAATGCCGGAGGCAAAATGGTGCCTAGCCCATGGTTGACATCCAAAGGTGTGCATTGAGCGAGTATGGGGAAAGCCTCAGGGGGGTGGGCAGAAAAAGGAGCACCTGCTGGACTTCCTTTAAACCAGAGGTATAGCCTAGAAGCCCACAGACATGTTTTATTAACTTGTACACTGTATTTCCAAAACTTGAATCAGCATCAATTCTTGAGAAATTAGCACCTTCGCATAAAATCCAGATAACTGGCATCATTTGAAAAATATGGGGAGATGAGATGTGTCTCCCTCCCCATGACAATAATGAGTGTAAGCATTAGCCACTCACTGTGCACTTTGACGGGGCACCCCCTTCTGCTTCACTCACTTATTCAGCCACTGGTCCATGGTTGAGTTCAAGGAGGCAGGAGAGGGAGTGCATGGGGCAGGAGGGGGAAGGAGCCAGCCCCGGTCCCAGATGTGGCTTTACGAAGGAAGAGAAAGTGTCCCTGGCATTTAGCTGCCCAGATTCCCACTGGCCGTGAGCTCCAGAGCCCTTTGTCACATCCCGCCTCCCTAGCAATAGCAAACTTGAAGGCGTGTGATCAAAAATGGTTGGGCGTCATGATCTCAGGGTCCTGGGATCGAGCCCCGCATCCGGCTCTCTGCTCAGCGGGGAGCCTGCTTCTTCCTCCTCCTCTCTCTCTGTCTCTCTGCCTACTTGTGATCTCTCTGTCAAATAAATAAAATCTTAAAAAAAAAAACAACAAAAACCTATTTAAAAAAAAAAAGGGAAAGGAAAATGTATTGTTTGGAAAGTGCACGTGAATCTCTACGTACGTGGTAGAAGTTTAAAGTGGCCAGAAAGCATGATTTCTGCTAAACTGGTCAATCCTACAGTGTCTTTGGCTGAGTACACTAAGCCCATCTTACACGTGTTAACCAGGCTGCTCACTGTATAGAACTAATTAAAGAAAGAAGACAAACAAAGAGACAGGAAAGCACAAGCTTCGAACATCTAAGGAGTTATTGTAATTAACAAGAACAGGAAAAGTGATATTACTTATTCCTCACCCTGTATTACATCCTTTTATATTGTGCTCCTTACTCCGGCTTCAGAAGTAACCAAGTCACCAGCCTCTGTTAGGAGATATGGAAATAACAAAAGACCTGCCAATTAGTTGTATTATTTAGAAAGATTCCTCTTTCACTTTCACCATCAAAAAGATACTGAAAAAAACCTATTAACACATGCAAGTTACTGTATCTCTTACCCTTCAGTTTTTTCAAAATTTAAAAAGCCCATGTCCCTCCCACCTTAGCATCCCTCATGCTAGAAGGTTCTGCTTTAACGCCTAATCCTTGAGATACAAAGATCTCCAAGCATGAGTAGCGTGAATGTCTGTGTTTGATTTCTTCTCTCAGGTTATTCAATGTATACACTGGAAATATAATTAGATTTGCCTGCATAATGACATATAGCCATCTGAAAAACACGAATACTGTGTCAAGCTACTTGGACCTTTGGTTTGGTTCTGCAAAGAACGCATTGTCTCACATTGTTCAGCATCTTGTGTTTCCTACAGAGGATGCTGAAAATGTATTGATGGGCTAATTATTGGGTCACTGTTTATTTGCAGGGAAGAGAGCCTTCAGCTGGTCAGTCAGCAAGTTTGCTAAGCACATTTTATGTAACAATCACTGGGCCAGGCTGTCTTACTCATTTGGGGTTGCCATCATAAATTGTCATAAACTAGGTGGTTTAAATGAGCTACATTTATTTCTCAGTCTGGGATCAGGGTACGAGCTGATTTGGTTTCAGGTGAGACCTTCTTCCTGGTTTTGCGTTCACATGGCCTTCCCTTGGCGAGTGCAGGGAAAGAGAAAGAGACTTCCTGTCTTACTCTCTCTTTATAAGGACACTAATGCCATGACCCCACTCTTACGACCTTATCTAAATTGAATTATGTCCCAAAGGCCCCACCTCCAAATGCCATCACATTGGTGGTTAGGGCTTCTGAATTTTGCAGGGAGACAAACATTCAGTCTACAGCATAGGCCATAAGGAAGCAAAAATAAACGAGGCAATGAGATCCCCCAGGACTCATAGCTCATGAAATGACATACAGGCAAATACAGAGTGTAGAAAACAAAAAGAATTAAAGTAAAGGGCCCTGGAGAACTGTAGAAAGAATGGGAGCTCCGTATGAGCAAAAGAGCTAGAAGAACAGGTCGCTTTCAGGGCACTGGTGCCCAGCAGATGAAGGTGGTGGCCGCTACCCACTATGGCCCCCTTTGTCAACACAGTTGAATAGTTGCTGCTCCCCTTTTTGGTGTCATGCTCAGCCCTACCGACTGGTCCTCTGGGGGCACAGTTCTGCCCAGTGAATTCAGCCTCAACAGCTGCCTTCTTTGAGGAGCCGAAACAAGTTCCTCAGAGGCAAGAAAGGAGGATCTACTGAGGTACCTGACCAATATGGCAGCCAAACTCATCCCTCCCGGCTATATTTCAAATGGCATCTATTGGGGGTGTGCTCTCCACCCACCCATGGGACGCTGGGCAGTCTTTGGGTGGGACTAGTGGAAGAATGCTGGGCTGAAGGAGGGGCCAGCAAGATATGGCAGAGGCTCAGAGGGAGCAGTGGGTCTCCTCCCTCCACTGGACGCAAGCCACTACTCGGCACAGATAAACCCTGGGGGTTCTGACCTCAACGGATAAGGAAGCGAATGGCTTTGGGAGCACAGAAGACAGGAATGGCTCCATTTCATTTCACTGAGCCGGAGTGGTGCCTTTATGTGAAGCGTAAGAGATGAAAGGCAGAAATACCACCCCCCACCACCCAAAATCTGTCTTACTGCAGACTGGAGCTAATGTGATAAGATAAGAGTGGTTTCCCATGTCTGTCTTTTTTTTTTTTTTTTTTTTTTTAACCTCTGGCAGGTCCAGGGCCCAACTATCCAACCCCTTTTCTCTTCTTCAGGAAGCCTCGAAATCCTACAGCATACAGGACATTTCCTGACACTTTGTGAAGTCCCAGAGTTCCCTGGGGTGCATATGTAAATCACCCTCATTATCACCCTCGTCTTCTTTATTGTGGGGCCATCTCATTTCTGCTGAGTTTTGGGTCACAGCAAAGCCTAAGTGCTGAGGACCCTCACCATCCCAAGGTACTTGTTGATCACCAACGCTTCCAGAAGTTTCCCACCACGGTCTCTTCAAGGAGCTTTGTCGGTCACTATGGCCCTTGGAGCAGGTCCCTGAATCTCTAGTGTCTACATCTATAGCAAGAGGGGGATAGAATGAGATCATTTCTAAGATCGCCACCAAGTAACGAGAACACAAGCATCAGCTCAGACCCCTACATACATCGGATCATGTACAAAGTAAATGGAAAGGAAATGGGAAGGAGAGACATCACGTATTGAATTTCTCATTAGCCCCACTGCCTGGTTCTCATTAGTGAGCCTTCTGGGTTCTGGGCACAAGGAACTGGATTTGTTTTCATGGCTGAATAGCACAAGCGAAATGTAGGCTATTTCCACTCCGTATTACGTGAGCGCTACACTTCGCTATCTTATAAAGTAATGGGCAGCGCTCAAGGAAAACCCCACCAGAGTGACGGGCTAATCCTTGAGGGGGAAAATATTGCTGTTTTGCCTGAGCATTCGCTCTCTGCTTAATTAATCCCGAAAACTTTCAGGCCTTAATGAGAATAATTAGACTTGACGGTACTGAGCTTCATGCACGGCTACAAACAAAAACCGTGTTTGGTTTATAAGAGCTTGCTGAAAGACAGGCTAATGTTATTTACAGCAGCCCCAGTGAGGGGCCGGACGCAGGTTTGGGCTTGCAATGTGCCTCGAGCTCCCGGAGGACAATTTCTCTGAGGAGCGGGGTCCGCCGGCCCCCCTCCCTTCACGGTTTTCACTCCCTAACAAACCGTGGTCTAGACAGGACCTGGCTAGAAATCCCCTTATTACCACCCGGGCCAGACTACATTTATCATCACCTTGAATGTAATGTGAGCGCGAAACCTGCAGGCCTCTCCTGTTCAGATAATGAATCGAGTGAGCCCGAGTGCTGCTGAGCACTTTCCTGTGCTCCAGTCAGTGTCTGCCGGCTTCTGGAAATACCTCATTTTCCAGAAAAGCGTTCATTTGTCAACAGAGGGATAATGTTAAAACCTTAAAGACAAATCAGACAGAAGGCCCGGGTGGGAGAGGCAGGCAGGGTATGGCCTGGGAGAGGCGGCGGCAGGGGCTCCCAGGGCAGCTTCTTGGAGCTGTGAGCCTCGTGCCAGCCTCTCTGTCTTCTCCAAGAAAAGGTTTCAATCGCCTTTGAAACAGTTTGGGTTCATCGTCCCCAGATGGAGGCTAGAAGCATTCCTGGCGCTGCGGGGATGACGGAGTTTATTTGTCTGCATCTGCGGGAGGCTTCTCCAAGGGGGAGGAACAACCAGACACGGTTGGGGGGGAGGTAGGGATTCTTGGCCTTTCTGCAGCAGAGAGGCTGGAGCTGGGCACACACAGATTCGGAGAAGTTGGAGAAGGGGGTGCGGGCGCTTCCCACCCAGGGAGATGATGGCTGGGTCCCCAGCCTTGGGGACAGATTCCAGCACCCTCAGTCGGTGGGGAATATCGCAGGAGGTATGGAAGTGAGGGAAGCTTCCTAAACCACTCCCGAGGTCTACGACACGAGTGATAATGTTCATTTGGAGAAACATCCTTCTCCGGGACAATAAACTCCAGAGAAGCCAAATGAGTGCTGGGTGCTTCTCGGTTTTAAAATAATGGGAGATTCCAGAGTTCTCGTGGATCCAAGGGGCTAAAGTGAACGGGGTGTACCATGTTATTAGAAAGCCAGCATGTGGCCCTTTTAGGAATGGAACACACACACACACACACACACACTCAACCCCAATGTGAGGACAAGAACTTTGACCCTGTAAACGGCACGAGGCTAGAGACTTTGTTTTTAATTTTCAATCAAGGATCTAAAACAGACTTCAAAGGGCATTTAAGCTGACAGTTTTATTTTCTCCTTGAGGAAGAGGAAAGATGAATAAGCATAAAGCCAGATCCTTCTCAAAATAATTGCAGCCCTGACATATCTAAATGAGTTTGTAAAAGAAAATGCAGTGGCAATTGATCTTATTAATTAGAGATGTACCAGGATTGTAATACCCACTTTTCCACAGGCTGCCTGCAGCTGCTAAAGTAAAATAAAATAAAATAAAATCATAACCTAACCGAACAGAATATAAAACAAAATTAACCACTTTCTCTTGGGGAACACAATCTCTTTCCCTCCCTGCCATAGAAAGTCAGCTGGAGCCCCCCCACCCCCCACCCCCAGCCTCTGTGACGCTTTTCTCCCGCCCCCGTGGGTAACAGCCTTCAGAGAACCGCTGAGATAGGTTTCCTTTCTGCTCATGGAGCCCGGGGTTTACACTGGATTGTGTGATACCTTGCATAGTGCAGCAGCTTGTCACAATTGATTGAACATGTAATCTGACAAACAAACAAACAAAAAAATGTGCTACAAGAAAATGGGAGAGTTGTTTTTTTAAGCCTGTACGTGTCATTTACCTGTGAAGGATGGCAGCGGGAGCCCGTGGCAGGTGGGCCCCACTCCATCAATTGCTCATTCTGTCTCCGTCACCCCCCCACCCCACCCCGACCCTATTTCTACTAACAATCGCTTAGCATACGGAATAGTCTCGCAAGGAACAGCTCAGTGATAAGATGCTCAGTGGCAATGACCTCTCAGGGCGGCCTGGACCTAAACTACTGGAGGTGAATCTTCGCGTTGGCTGGATTTAAAGCTAATATACATGTCCACTGTATTATTGCAAAAGAGAAGGAGTGGGAGAGGAAAGAGAAAAAACACCTCCTTTGGAAGAGGAGGAAAAAGGAGGAGAAGACGAAGGAGAGAAAGAAGGGAAGAGGTGGCAGTCTAAAGAATGGTTTAGCTCTGGAAGAAACATGGCGCTAGTAGGGATTTCAAAGTTGGTGTGTGCGCGTGCGCGCGCGCCCGCGCATGCGTGTATGTGTCTTTGAGGGCAGATGTGAGCTGGGGAATCCAAAGCCGAGTCCAGTCAGAGCTGTGCTTACGGGTGTAAGGTGGTGGGAGCTAAAAGCCAGCATTGGGTAGCTCACCAGGATGGGTCCCCGGGCAGGAATCTAAACCCAACCATTAAGGTGCGGGGCTTTCTCTCATTTGTGTTAAGGTGCACTGGCTACCAAAGTGGTCCCCTGGGGAGAAGCAGGGTGTCATGTGAAACAAAGCCAGGCTACAGATTTGATACTAAAAGCGACCCACGTCACGCTCTATCTTCCAACCTGTCAAGAGCAGAGAGACACGTGGCCAGCAAGCTCCCTGCACACACTGGTGTCAGGTGCACATACCACGGGAAGGTCAATAAATAAGTAGATCAACAACGTGAACCTTTCAGAAGCAACATTTACTCTAACATTCCAATGACTGTGATTTGACAGTGTTGGAGTAACATCATCAAATGTATTATGAAATTCTGGATAATTTAAAGGATGCCCTGGCAGCCTGTGTGAGGTACAGGGGTCCCAAGCCCCATCCCTTCTTTGTCTCACCTCCTGGAAGTAGAGTCTTTGTTGAGGTATGAAGAGTGAATGTGACTCCGTGTCTCCTGGTGGAGGAACTCACCAGTTCTCACCTCCAAATTAGCTAGGATGACTGTGGGTAGAGGAGAGGCTGTGTGGCTGCCAGGGAAGGCCATGGAAAAATCCAGGCCCTGAGAGTTCTGCCTGGAGTAGTTGACAGGCCCCAGTCAGGGAAAGGAAAAGAATGCTCCCCACAGATCAAAGCCCTGAGTCTCTTAAAATGGAAATGAACATTTAAAAAAGGCCTTTCTCAGGGGAGAAATATGCAGTAAATCAGAGCTTTTGAAAGACAACTGGGGCCTGTGCTGGTTTTTTAATAACTTGCCATTTAATAAATGTTCTATTTTTGACCCTTTAGGGAAATATACAACCCCATCTGAAACTTATGGGCCAAAATAATTTAACTTTTTTTTTAATCTCATTTTTATAAGTTTTGAGTTGGAGACAAATGATCTGGAAGCTTTCTTTTTATGGTTTCATGATGAGGCGAGGTCATTCAACAAGAGAGAAATGGTTTGCTTGGCACACCAGTTCAGACTTGGTGAGCTGTGGGCAAGGTAAATCCAGAGTCTGAGGTCCCAGGATCCATGAAAAGAACCAGTGCATGGAATGTTAAAGCAGTATTCCTGAATTTTCCTTTGTAAGACCTTGCTGATAATAGTGTAAAGTACCTATATACTTATGTACTTACATATTGCCTCTCCCAATACACGTGTGTGCACATACATAAAAAATTTGAAGCCAGAGACTTTATTTTGTGCATCTCCTGCACTGGTGAAAAGAAAGTAGTCAATATATGTTTGAATTCAATTGTTTGGTTTTTTCCTCATCTTTCTTAATCCCAGTGGTCCTGGGTACACAGTCCATCCATAATGTGTTCTTACTGCTTTGTAAAATCTTACCTGTTCTTGACCATCTTTGGACTGGGTTAGACCAGAAAAAGCAGCATCCTACTAAGGAGAGCCTTTGTTTTAGGGATGGAGTCCCATTTTCGTGAGTGGGTGCAGCAGTCACTGGGAGCAGACCCCCCTCTTTACTCAAACTAATCCATCACCCATCCTTTCTGCTGAGTCTTGAGAGCGACTGTCTCCATGGCATCCAGCTGGGATTCCCACTAACCCAACTCAGATTGAAGGGCTGCAAGAATTCAGGATCTGAGGAATGACTCAAAGACCACATGGAGTTCAGTTTTGCATGTTTTCTTTGAGTGCAGGCCAGCAAAGACCATGGCCTCACATAATTTTTCTGCCGGGTGTGGAATAGTGCCATAGAAAAATGATTCATGAGAAGAAATTGTCGAGTTTCTGCCTGAAACTGAATGGAAAAAAACTTGGTTGAAAAAATCTCAGACATGCACACAAAAGACACATAGAACCAAATTTATATCTTTAGCTTTGGGGAACTATATTCATTATTTCTCTCACTTGACTTGAAAAAGGGTAAAAATCTGGCCGCAAAGCTCTTGTTGGGTTATAAATAAGACTTTTGACTATGCATTAGAGTCTGGGCCATAATAGTAGCTAATATTTGCTTTGTGTTTCTCAGTTCATAAAGTGTTTCTCCTGTATGCCTAAACTACCGATTAGGCCTGAATATAGGTATTCTTCTTTAGCAACATTAACCGATAAGAAAACTAAATCTTTATGAAAAGCCACGTGGACAGCACCAGTATGAGCCATTTAATTGGAGCTCTCGGCATCCTGGGACCTCTGTTTCAGCCACAGGGTGACTTGTGATCCAACACCAACTGAGTGTCCATAATTCGGCAAGGTCCCCAACAAAACTGCCTTCGCTTCAGATGTCAGCTGCAAGTGACTACAAATTCAGAGTTCCCGTGACTCCCTCAAAATCAAGAATTCACTAGAATGACCCACAGAACTCAAGAAAGTTCTAGACTTACAGTTACCATTTTCTTATAAAGGACACAAATGAGCATCCAGATGAGGAGATACATAGGGCAAGGTCTTGGGGAGTGGGTGGGGGCAACTCAGCTTTCACACCCTCTCCTCAAGGAGTCCAAGTGTGTTGCCCTCCAAGTACATCAATATATTCATAACTAGGGAGCTCTCTAAGGCTCTCGGTTTCAGTTTTTGTTTTTGTTTTTTTTTTTAAGATTTTATTTATTTATTTGTCAGAGAGAGAGAGAGAGAGAGCACAAGCAGGCACAGAGGCAGGCAGAGGCAGAGGGAAAAGCAGGCTCCCTGCTGAGCAAGAAGCCCGATGGGGGACTCGATCCCAGGACCCTGGGATCATGACCTGAGCTGAAGGCAGCTGCTTAACCAACTGAGCCACCCAGGTGTCCCCAGTTTTTGTGTTTTTTTTTTAAATCCAGGTTTTATTATGTAGGTATGGTTAATTAAACCATTGGCCAGGTGACTGAACTCCATCTCCTGCCTCTCTCCCATCCCCCCCAGCAGGTCAGAAGGCAGGCCTGAAATTCCAACCCTCTAATCATGTGGTTGGTTTGTCCATCACCAGTCCGATCCCAAAGCTATCTGCCAGCCCTGTGATGGATCATCTCACTAGCATGAACTCAGGTCTGGTAGAAAGGGGCTCATTATGCAAAACAAGAGGACATTCCTATCACTCAAGATATTCCTATAGTAGATGGGTACCAACTGGGACCACCACCAACACTTACCCACCACCACCATCCCCCCTACCCTTCCTTAGAAAGTGGATCTATCTCCCCTCCCATGAATGTGGGATGACGCTGTGACTTGCTTTGACGAACAGAATGCAAAGAAAGTGACATTCTAAAGTGTCCGAGTCAAGGTCTATCACTTTTTCTCTCTGGGACCACTCTCTCTGGAAGTCAGTTGTCATGCTTTCAGAAAGCTCAGGTGAGGTGCTTGAATGAGCCGACTATATTGAGAGGGACCCTGAAGGATGAGAGGCCGTCTTGGATGTTCCAGCTCCTGCCAATCTCCTGGCGGAATACAGCCACATCAGTGACCCCAGCTCTACTAGGCTGAGTGGAAGAACCTCCCAGCTAGCCCAAGTCAGGTTTTAATATTGTGAGAAATCAGATCTTGTGGTTTTAAGCCATTAAATTTAGGGCTGTTTGTTATATAGCAGTAGATGACTGAAACATGGACTCACTGGCAGCCTTTTGATGGTTTAGAGTTTTGGCAACAGAACCTCACAAAATGCTCTTCCCAGAAACATCTCAGTCACACAGAGCTCTGTTACATAGAGAAGAGTGCCGAAGTGAGGCTCACTGTAAGAAAAATGGAGAGGATCATATCCTGCATTGAAAAAGAGTTATAATATGGAGCCCGATTCATGTTGACTGTACTTTTTTGAGTTTTTCTTGTATCTGGATTCCTTTCATTGCCTTCTGCACTTTTCTGTGTCCTCCTGGTTCACTTGCTTGATGAGCCTAATGAAAGGACCAACTGTGAACAAATGAAATGTCTTCCTGCACAAGACTTACTGACTCAAGAAGGTCTTGTTACTCATTATGGTAACTGTTTTCATTGCTTATATTTAGTAGAACCTAAAGGCTCAATGATGCAGTGGTATTTTAAAAACAAACAAAAAAGGACATTTATGTCTCTCTGGGCAAGTTCAAGGGGAAAGAACCCAGTTGTCGGGGCAGATCTTCTCCATGTAGTCATTCAGGGACCCAAGTCCTTCTGTTCTAGTGCTCTGCCATTGTCTTGGATATGATCAGTGTTGGCTGCCAATAGTTCAGGATGATGGGAAAAGTCACGGAAGAACTAGTGTGCAATGTTTTAATCTGAGGTCTGGAAATGACCCAGAGCACTTCCATGTTCCACTGAGAACTTAGTCATATGGCCAAACCCAACAGTCACCAGCTAGGTAATCCTGGGCCCAGGGGCCATTTTTGTTTTACTAGGGAAGCCACACATGGGGCTTCTAAACTTCTATAGAAGAAAGAATGGGTTTGGGTAGGTAATTAGAAATATGGGCCACAGATGGATTGCAGTTTTTGAAGACAATCTCAAAAAGCAAAAAATTGGTATTTCAAAAAAGCCCCCCCAAAACCCAGTATTTGAACCATAGCAGCATCCTTTTAACAATTAGATGGGCTATCAGCAAGGCTCATACTTTAAAGGCGCTAATCCTTTTTTTGTATGTATGAAGTCTGATTATCCTTTAAAAAGCTCGTTGCTTTGTTTTTAGTTCTACCTAATATTCTACCCTGTGTATTACGTCTCTCTTCTCCTGAGAGCCAAGCCAAAAAGGGGCAAGAACTCCACAGCCTCAGGTCCCAAGGACATGTGGAGTAATTGGCACTCAGGAAGCCGTTCACATTCTGCCTGCTACTTACTTCAAAATGACTCCTCAGATAAGTATGCGGAGCCATTTCCTCATTTTCTCGACTTCTAACAGCCCTTTGCCACCCTCGTATTTTCACCAGTGTTAACTCGTGAGGGAAAGCTTGCACCTCATCTTCTTATTTTGTGTGTCTTACGAATCGCCGCATATCAAGTGGACATCTTTGATTCAGTAGCATACATTTAAATGTTTAAAATCTGAGGGGTGTTCAAGGGATGCCATTTCACTTAGCAGTCAGCGCTAACATCATGTTTTGAAATGCTCCCCATTTCCATGATATAGCCAAAGCTTTATTTATCATCAGATTTGCATTTCGTGATGTATTCTTGAGCCAGCCAAACTCTTCTAAAAGCAAGCTCATTTCATGCAAAGTAGATTTAAATGTGGCTGCTTTAAAATGGACCACCCTGTTTAAATGATCCTCCGGATGTAATTAGAAGACACTTGAGTTCTAAAGAGAGGGGAGGAAAAAAAAAAAAAAAGACGAACTACATGATTTCCCTCTCCCCGGGTCATTTCTGACGGCGCACCAATAAAACTGCTTATCAAGAAGTGATTTATGTTTAATGTAACTTTCCCACAAATAGTTTAACGGGAGGGAGTTTAAGAACGCCCCGCCCCATTAGAACGGACCCCGAAAGTGTGCAGATCAGGGTGTTTCCAGCGTCCTGAATCCCTTGTCTCTTCAGGCAAGAAAGAAAGAAAGAAAAGGGAAAGGAAGAAAGAAAGGAAGAATAGGAAAAAAGGGGGAAAATCAAAGAGTTACAAGACAGTCTCTAATTTTGACTTAGATTCAAAAGCATCTTGTGATCTCATGAGTGAACTAAGATTCTGTCACTTAACTCCATCCCAGCCGCAGTGACTGACGGAATGCTATTTGGGAGCGAGTCACATAAAAAGTCACCATCCAAATAGGATCTGGTAGTATTAGCATGCTTGTCAAATCTCCCGTCCCCTACACAATGAACCTCAGAACAGAGCTGCCGCTTCCCAAGTGCTGGCAGATCCAAGCTTGGTGCCAGCCATTAAAAATAAAAGCCCGTTAAACTTTCAGGACATGCTTGCACATTTTTTGGGAGCCGCCAAGTTTCAGGAGTTGAGCCAGTTCAGTGGTGATATCACCAGACCAGCGTCGCCTAGGCAATGAAAGTAGTTGCCATGGAAACTCCAGTACTGTGCCCATCAACAGCTTTACAATTTTGACAGTTCAGAAAGTGACTATTTAGGAATTTCAATTAGAGCAGAAATATATACATTTAGGTGAACAAAACGCCTAAAAAGTCTATGGGAAATAATTTGGGTGGGTTTTTTTTTTGTTTTTGTTTTTGTTTTTTAAACATCAAGAAGCACATCCCTAAATAGATTCGTGTGGAAATGAATTTGGGGAATAATGTAAAAAGCGCTCTGCAAAGAAAAAAAAAAGATGTTAAAGTTCTTTTATCCCCCTTTCCTTCCTTGGAAAGGAAATAGGCACCAAGAATAAATAAGTTGTGAAAAATGATCAGCGGATTTTTTTTTTAAACAGGATAGCCACAATATGCCATGCTTGTTAAGTCAGAACGCGTGCATATTATTAAGAAATTTTTTAGAATTTTATATCTGCCAATTCCTCGTATTTGCACAGTTCTGGCAGGGTCTTCTTTTTCACAACTCTGCTGCAAGAGTCAGAACTCTTTTTTCCCCTCTTAGTGTTAAGGGAAATCGAGGCTCCTGAGAAGGGGAGATGCGCCCCAGGCAGGTGAGGGCCTTGACATTCCAAATTAGGACCACGTTCCAATCCCTTTGGGCTCTGGTTGCTCTTGAATTCAAGAGGCAAAGTCAACACCTCCTTCCAACAGAAAGTCAGACCCCACTTGAAAACAGGAAGATACACAAAGCCTTCTAAGAACAAAACTCAAATCCATAACAAAAGAAACGTGTCCTGGTATCAGCCCCTCCCCGCGTTAATGATATTAATTGGCTCTGGTTAACACAGATATTAATACCAATACCCAACTCGCCCCTCAGAATGGCCGTGCGAGTTATTCTTGGTTTCTTTCGTGGGCCCGCGCTCTGGGCCCCCCACGAGGCTGAGCCCCCCCCGACGAGGCTGAGCCCCCCCCACCCCGAGGCTGAGCCCATGGGCGCCATTGCCGGGCCTGACCTCAGCTTCCGGCCCTCAGCTTCCGGTTGGGGCGGGTAATGGCGCCACAGGCGGGACAGCGCAGTGGGAGGAGAGAAAGGTCTCTGCCTCGCCCCTGCCCAGGCTCCACACTCTCCCGGGTTATTTTACCACCCCTCATGGGCCGCTGAAACAAGCCCCCGCTTCTGTGAATAGTCCTGACATTCGTAACTCTTCAGTGAAACTTTTGATGCCATCTGTGTCCTGCCCAGGCATGTTAAACCAGAGAACGTTTATATAAATGCTGACTCAGTCTTCCCCAGTGTTCTAAACACTTCGCGTAGACTAACTCTAATCCTGGCAAGATCCCCGTGAGGAAGGCGCTGGGGCCGGCTACACCCATTGTACAGAGGAAAGGTTAAGGCGGGAACCGGAAAAAGGCCCCAGGTGTTGTCATCTCCTGTATCCTCGAGAACCCCCTGTGGCGAGGGGAGTGAGGAACCGTGAAGGGAGGACAGCGCGCAGAGGCACTCTTCCCTCCTTGTTCAGTGGATTTTCTCTCTCACTTCACAGATAAAATACATGCCTCTAGATAGAGATGGTGGGCGGTGGGTAGAGAACCGGAAGAAGTTGAGAGAGGAGATGACTGCCTGTTCCTGGGGAGGTGCTCCTGACTGCCTAGGCAGGTTGAAACTTGGGTAGGACTTCCCTTTGTGTCTTTCGGACTTTCTGGGGCTAAAAAGCAGGGTGGCTCAGGTGGGGGTTTGAAGGTCTGGCTGAGGTTGGTAAGGTGGGAAAAGGTCATTCACAACCTGGTGCTTCTCTCTCTCTCCAAATGGCTTGGAGCTGCCAGCCTGGGTCATGATTCCCCAGCCCCCTTCCAGAATCAAGGGTATGGGGCTGAAAGCCGGATAGCCTACCTCTAAAGCTAAGGGATACAGCCTGGGACAGGCAGCAACTTGGGGCTTTAGTCATCAAGCCACGTCCAAGGTCAGCCCGCCAGTTATAGCTAGGAGCTCTACCGTTTACTTCTCTTTATATCATTTCTCCAGCAAAGAGAACATTTAGCAAGCTTGCTTCATGGCCAACATCACCCCAGATCCGCCTCATTCATTGCAAAGACGGGAACAAGAGGCAAGAGGCTCCGTCTCTCCAAGGCCCTGTCTTTCGTGGTGATAACTCCAACAGAACATTCTATACAGACTGCAGTCACACCCACAGCTCACGAATGCCCGGAGAGTCTCAGAGCTTTGGGTGTACACAGACCAGGGCAACGGCTTCAAAGGTCAGGCTGAGCTGAAGGCTAGAGGCTCTCTTCCTTCCAATGTAACCGGGAGGGGTTACATTGACCCAAGGGAATCCTGGGAAGGAAGCAGAATAGGAAATCAACCCTGCTTTATTTTTTCCCTCTCCAACAAAGGACTGACATCCAGAGCTTTCCCTTAGAATCAGAGAGCTGGTTGAAAAATACGCATTTAGTCAGAAAAAGGGGAGAAGAAATACTGGATTACTTTTGCAATCCATGCTCCCCCTAGACCTCTGCCATCAGACTCTGCAGTCCTGACGTGGGTTCTGAAATGCATCTTTCCAATGTAGACTCTAACTTTTCTCTTTTAAACTGGGGTAGGAAGAAACTACAATCTTTACTTTTAAGCAACTTTGAGGTTTTTGTACTTAAAAAGCTGTAAGACTTAGGGATGAAAAAAATACCTTAGGACATTTGCTGCCTTGAAACAAATTGCTTACTTTATTTACAACACCTGCACTGTTCTTGTGTTTCTCCTTTCAAAGGTTTACAATTAGGTAATGCATTTAAATGTACCTTCCTTCCCAAAGTATGTTCATATTCTGGTGCATGGTTACATTACAGCCTGCGTGTCGTGGCTCAGCGGAGGTATGGACCCCATCACTGAGAAGCACAGACCAGATCACAAACCCAGTGTCACTGGCCTCCCTAGCGGTGGGGGAGAACTTGAGCCTCAGCCAGTCTGACTCCACAGCGCATGCTCTGTCATTGACACTGCCGCATTGTGAATTTAGTTCCTGTAGGAACATCTGGTAAACCTCATTCAGTAGTGTCATCATAGCCCCATTTCGCCAGCATTCGCTCTGTTCCCTTCCAGGGAGTAGGCTCCGTGTTAGGTCTGGGGATGTGAGGATGAGTAGCTCGCAGGCTCCTCAAGGAAACAGACGCTCAAAGGAGGATTTGGCAATGAGTTTTCATTCTTCACCCAATCTCACTTTGCTGAGCAAATTCAGAGTCCATGTTAGACGCATCAATGGGAAAACCCACAGCACACACACATGCAACACGAATGACCACCCAGTGGGAGAAGGCAAGGTCAAGTGCACTTATATGAAGCAGAAGAAAAGAATTTCCTGGGCCTTGTCTAATCAATTTCATCGAGGTTTATGGTCTACCTTCAGCTATAATGCTGCAATGATTCCATTCCTCTAAGGAGGAACTGATGTTAGTAAAATCATTATGGGCTGCTCTGAGATTCCCAGAGCAGTTAATGGAAGAAAAATGGACACTCAGGTTCCTCTCCCCTCAATGCCTTCAGGGACTTTGGCCGGACTGATTTTCAGAGCCTCCACTGTCCTTCTGCAGCCTCTAACTTAGTTCTGGAGTGAGACTTGCTACAGGGCTGGTTTTCTTTTTAACTTTCTATATTGGAAAGTTGTAAACATACATATAAGAGCCCAAGGACCCCATGTACTCATCACCTGGGTTCAGCAGTGATCAATATTGTACCACTCCTATTTCATTTCTTGTCCCCCTCCATTGTGGTGTTTTTGTTTGCTGGTTTAATAAGGTATAATTCCATTCTTCAGTACTTGGAGGAGGTCAGCATTTCAGGCAGCAGATAGGTACCCAGCATGCACTAGTGTCTTCTGTAAGTCCTCCCTCTAGTTCTGCCTGAGCTGTAGGAACCTTGGTTTCTAGAGCATTTTCACCATGGCCCTGCCCGCTTACTTGAATTACATCTATTAACCTGGGTGCGGATTTTCATAATTCCTTCTCGATAGTTCTTATTACGTTTGCCTTGAAGATCTCGTTTTTGCACCTCTGCTTAGGGGTGAGCCTGAACAGCTTCATTCGCTTTGAGAGAAAAGCAAAAGGAGCCAGTCAAATCATGAATGAGTAGAAGGAAAAAAAAATGGGCATAACTTGAAGTCATTGAGTAAAGACGAGATGAGGGAAATTTCCCAAACATCCCGATAAACAGATACTGTTCTTTGTACATCATGTCCAGAACTGCCTGCCAACCATTGTTAGTGTTGAATCACTGATTTGTAGGACTAAAAATAATTCTGGAGACTGTTTGGCCTCGCCCCTTCGCCGTTTTGTGGATCCAGAGATATTAAGCAATTCTCTCAAGATCACACCGCTTGCTTTCTGATGCTCAAGTCTGAGCCCCACTCTGCCACACTGCCTCCAAATACTGATGACGACATCAAGGGATGAGGAGTGATCCTTCCGGGAATGTGGCCAGGGGTGAGCTTAGCCCTAAGCTCCTCTAACTGTTGACATTTCCTTCCAGGAAAAATTCACTTCGTTTATAACCAACACATACTAGACTCGTACTAGATACATACTAGATCATAGCACAGAACTCCCTGTACTATGAAGAAAATGACCATTTTCAAGGAAAAGGCCCTCCCTGTGGCATGCTTGGCTTGGATGTGAGAGGGAACTGTGATGAAGTTGGGAAGCCTGAGCTTCTCTCTCTTCCCTGGGGAGAAAAAAAAAAAAAAAAGGCAAGCTACAACTCCTCCTCTGGTGGAAAAATCATTCCAGGTGTGTATTGACCTGGTGGCAGGTAAGGCGCAGCATCTATAAAGGTGAAAGAAAATAAGCTCCCTCAGGATGAACAGTTCAAGGACAGGGGAAGCCAAAGCCACTGGCTCTAAGAAATCAGCTTCGCCGGCTCTGTAGCCCTGACCCATGTTGTGTGCTGCCAAGTTTGGACGGTGCTCGTGTTGATTAAGGGAATCAGAGGAGTTGTCAAAACCTAGCTTTCCCTTCGTAAAGGTGTGGGGGACCCTGACCTGCAGCAGGTGCTACTGAAGCAGGAAAGCGAGCCACATGGAGCCCCTTGGCACGTGAGGTCCTGGACGCCACTGAGCGAGGAGAGAGAAAAACAGCTCTCTATAATATGGGTTGTTGAACATTATGGGCTACTTCCATATGAGTTAAATTCTTTTCTGCGGCTGACCATAATTCACTACCGTGGCTCCTCTCCTAGGTATGTATTTTTGCAATTACTAGCAATGCAGAGATAGGTCCATCTTGGAACCTGTCATGGAGTTCCTCCCCGAATTAGCTCAGGTCCCAAAGGGACAAGGTGCTGTTTTTGACCTGTTCCAGGGAATATGCTTTACCCTGAAAACTAAGCCTCAAATATTCTCGGCTTGCCATCTCCAGGGTAATTAAAGGGAGAAAGTAAATCACACACTGAAAAACAGCCCTGCGTGCTTAAGTACGTGTCAGTCACCGAGACTGGCATCTACACAGAGTGGAGGGGGCCTGGGGTTTGCATTACACACAACACCCCATGAGATCATTAGGACTACTTCAAGTCCATGGCTTTCTGGGTAGCCACAGCCCCTCCCTTTTGCCCAAGTAAATGCAATCAGATTCAACTGGGAGCAAATTAGGGAGGCAAAATAAAGCAGGCTTACTGAAAACCAGCAAGAAACTCTACTGTCTACTATTAGAAAAATTAGAGACCATTTAACAACACGAGACCATTTTGTGTGGGAAATAAAAGAGGCCTGAATGGAGAGGGCCAGGCCAGAGCTGAGGGCTGGCATCCAGGTGAGATCAAATGCGGATCAAGGGACCGGCCCTGGACTAAGCTGGGTTCACGTAAGTCCTTATTAGCTGATGAGCCGAGACTGCCCGGCGAACCAGATGTGTGAAAATTGGCCCAGCACCAACTTTCCAAATCCATGACATGTTTTCTTGGTAGACTTACTTGTATAATTTCCCATGTAAGAGGAAAAAGCATGGGCAGCATTTTCCGAAAGACTGGCACAATGTCAGTTTCAGCCCTTTAAAACTTGGAGTTCTCCGAGAATCCATAACTGAAGTCACCGTCTTTCTTCTTCTTCTTTTTTTTTAACTATGTTTTTGCATCCCTATTTCCTTTTAGACCCCAGAGTCACACCTCATATATTAAGATTCTAATTTGCTTAATATCTAGGTGCTGAGCATAAAGACACCACTAAACACTGATGGATAGGGTAGCTACTGGGGAGCCATAAATGCGAGTTGGGGGGATGTGTGAAGAGAGAGAGAGGTACACAGATGATTTTCATTCCCTAATAGGCATTTTGCCTGGAAACCTGTATAAAGACCTGAAATATGTATTGCTCTAAAGGCTGTGAATGTTTAAAATGTCACCTTAAATTAGTAAGTGTCTTTAAATCTTCACTCTTTTGTCACATTTTAGTAATGTTTATTACACACCATAAATCTTATTCATATCCACATAAATTGAGCCCCCTAGCCATGAGGGAGATAAGTCCTCCTCGCTGATCTAGAATTCTGGAGTGGTGGATAACATCGAATATTATGACTGAAAAAAAAAAAGTTCTCCAGAGAAACAACTTTCTATGTGCATCCATGAAAAGAAATTGTAAAATCTCTAAAATTCGGTTTAGTGATTTTAGGGGTTCAAATAAATGGTCATGTTCCTAATGAAAGTTTAAATAAGGTGTTTCACATATGCCGGCATTTAGATTGATTGCCCGATTCAGTAATAGTGTATCAAATTAGTTGAAAAGAAATAAAAATTCATTAAGATACTACACTCCAAAAGGCACAGATCATAAAGGTTCAGGGTTATCTGCTCCGTGATTTTAGGGATGATGAGGGCAAAGGGTAGAGAAGAATATAGTTCTTTCTAGAAGATGTGGAGTGGTTCTTCCCACTAAGTTCTAAACCACATTTATGGTTTCAGAGACCAAAAAACCTTTCCTGAATTTCAGGCACTGATGTCTGATGGGCAACTCTTAACCTATTCCAAATAGGGACATTTAGAAAACGTTATTCACCGTCAGTGTGTATACTCTAAACTGTAGAGACCCTTTTGCTGACAGCCTTAAAAATGGAGTAAATGGGGCTTTAGAGACAACTCTCCTTTGTCCTTTATTTCTCATTTTACCATCAGTTAGGAAGGGAATGCAAACAATGATTTTGGAATTGCTGCTGTTTCTTACGCCAGTGAGACCGATTTCTAATCCCAGTGAGATCTCTAATATTTTAGGAAGACAGTGACCACTCCCGCACCTTGGTCTCAGGAGCTCTGCCCCAAAAGGCTTTAGTCTGCTGAATGCTTGGGTGTCCGATCGGAGGAGTCTGCGCTTGAATGCCTAGGTATTGGGTACGGTGACCCATCAGCTTTTGTTATGCTAGGGAGCTCAGAGACGGCCTGGGGGAGATGACCACTGGCCAAGGAACTTTGGACTAAGCTAGGATCTCCCTGACTGTCTGGAAAACACTTCTTCAGCCTTCCAGTTTTAGTCCAAGAGATACTGTGCTTAGAAATCAATGGGTAGAATAGAACAATGGTTGCCAAACCTGGCTGATCAGCCGAACAATGTAGAAAGTCTTTTAAAAAATGCAGCTTTGGGTTTCCAGCTCTGGAGATCCCAAAGCAATGGCTCTGGGATGTGTGCTGGAAGCTGTACTTTTTAAAAATAGGGCTCCCTGGGTGATTCTCCATGCCAGGGTGCAGACACAGAATGGAGTGCCCACTCTCTCCGGGGCTTCCCACTACTTTGGGACAGACTCGGTAGCATATCCCTTGTAACAGTTAGTGTTCTAGATTGCCATTTTCCCTTGGCAACTCTCCCTGCCCACCGTGCCCACCCCTGCACCAACACCACACACACACACACACACACACACACACACACACACACACACATGCCCTCCAGATTCTGAAACTTTAAGCAAGGAAATGACTTAGTCACATCAGCTTCCACAACATCTAATGTAATGTCTGGCACATCACAAGGGGTAGCTAAATAAATGTTTATGTGATATATATCAGTAAATGAGTTCTTCCCAACTCTAAAATTCTGCATTTCTCTCTTCCCCATTGATAAGTGGGAGGATAAGGTAAGAGAAAGCTCAGACTCACAAAGAATAATAAGCAGGGAAGTAGGAGGCCGGGACGTTATGGGATGGTCTGGCTCTGAGTACGTGTGACGTCACTGTGGCTATAGGACCACGAGCCACCCTCCCTTGGCCCTCAGTATGCTCAGGTGTCAAACGGGCGGGGGGATCTCTGTGATCTCTTTTTAGCCCTAAAATTCAATGACAGGAGCACAATTTTCTTCCAGAAATTAGAAAACTGGCTTACATGTTCCTTAATACTCAAGTCAAGGGATTCTATAATTTCAAGGAAAGCACAATTTCGGCCCACAGTGCTCCTCCCCACATGACCTCTTTGTAGGATGACTATTTTGAAACAAAAAGATCTTGGGGTTTTTTTTCTCTCTGCTTTTCCACTACCACAACCCATTCCCCCATTGATGAAATGGTTACCAGAGAAATCCTACACAAGACTTCACCTGCGTTCTTCCAAAAATCTTCCTTTCAAAAATACATATGGTGGCCGACACCGCCAGCTATCCCTAAATCTAGCTGACAACGTGAAGGAAGGGAAAGAAATAGTAAAAACACCTGTCAAAAAATTAAAAGCCAGGATGCTAATGATTGAAAAGTGAGGAGAAATTTTAAGACTCTCCCTAGCATTCAACACACACCCAGACTGTAATCTGAACATAATAGATTGGTGCCAATGGCCACCTGTCGGACAAGGCTGGAAAGCCACATATGTCACCAGGAGAAACGGACCAAGAGAAATAAATAACCTCCCGATGGTAGTCTATAAATATTGACAAACAGGGCCCAGATTCTACATAAATGATAGAAAACACGGCACAGACATAAACTTCAGGGCTTGCCCATTTATGTATCCTAGATGATCTGCTTTTCATAAATCTACTTAACACTAATGACTAGGATGCATTTTTAATAAATTAATTTTGAATAGATGGTGCTCTAGAGGGAAATTGGGACTTGCCTTCGGTTATTAATAGTTAAAATGGGAGCCTTGATTTAAAAACACATCTGCAGCTGCTTTAATAGAGAGCCCCACCGAAATGACCCCCACAACAGATGACCCGGATATTCGTGTCGTCCTTCACACTGTTCAATGGGTTTTCACAGACATTATCAGTTTGGACAAAAGACCCATTCTGCTATGAGTATATGTTCTAAGCTGTTGATTGTATAGTCATGACAAAAATGGTCTTATGCACCCACGTCCTTTGTGTGTTGCCTTTTGCCAACCTGCAAGGCGGCAGAGCACGGCTTGCGTTAAGCGCCGTCTGTGACGACGTGATAGAGGAGAAGGGCTTAAGCAGGACAAAAGAGGATCGGGTCGGCGTGCCTGCTTGATCCGACTGACCTAAAAAGAACAAAGTCTGCATCAATGCCTGTAGGTTAATCCCGAATGCTCAAACATAATGTTTACATGAAAGTCAATGCTTTTCTAGGTCGCCAATGCCTAGAATGGGGTGACCCGAGTGCGAGAGGCGGCGAGAGACCCGTCGGGTGGCTGCCATTGCTCCAACATCACGTTTCCTGCCTATGAGACCTAATTGGGTCTCCTGAAACCTAATTCTCTGTGGCCAAAAGAGTATAAACTCTAAGAGGGCAAGGCCGTTTCTGGCTTCTTTGGCTCCTGAATGCACAGTGGCTCTCTGAGGTCCTGGTACTTAGTAGGTACTCAGCACCTGCTATTCAACGAATGAATGAACGAATGGATGGATGGATTCTACCGTTTCTGCAACAGGCCAAGCGCCTTCGTGCTCTGCACTTTTTTTTTTAATTGCCCACTGTCACACTCCATCCGTCCCCTACTTTGCAGTGACCTCTCTCCTCAGACACTCAGGACTGGTGTGATAATTACCATTTGCCTTGTATAAATAAGAGATAATTGTTTTCCCTCCACTCACCCAACTCTTAGGGACAGCCAGGGAACATTTTTCTGTGCAGACATTCCAACCTCACAGTATCACCATCAGCCCTGTATTGAAAATTAATGACTATTTCATAAAATATTGAGACCCACGACTGGCACTTAAAACAAGAGGACCCCCTTTCTTTTCCCTTAAAACCGCTCCCGATTAGATAACTGCCAGACCTCGGTAATGTTGTGAAATAAACCTGCAAACACTCTGAGATCAGAGTGACACCGCGTGCTTGGCTTTCACACGAGCGGGCTGGTGGCTGGTTGGTTACAGCCCCCATTAGCATGAGCTAATGAGTAAGCATTCCCTTTGCTGTCACATTCCTCTCCTGTTATTAGCCAAAACCTGAACTTTAGCTTAATTGCAGAAACCAGCCCGCCCCTGGCAGATGAGGGCATGGTCTCCATTGTTGTGATTGCATCCAAAGTGCTAATTGGGGGGACCATGACAGATAACACGCCCGGCACCGGCACGCAGAGAGCGGTAGGTGGGGTGCTGGGAATATGGAATCAGAGATGAAAAACCGTGTCTCCAAAAGCCCCGGGGATTTGATTTTCCTTGCACTTGCTCGGCCTTGCACACTAACCTAGATTTCCCAAGTACCAGAGAATCTTTCGTCTCTCGCCTCTCGAATGTTCCTTTAGTCCCTCTCCAACTTCTCTGAATTTGGAATTGATCCTTTCGCCGACTCCCCCATACTCCCACCTCTCTCGCTGAGCCCCCTCGAATCCCCTACATCTTTCCTGAAGCTTCTGTCTCTCTGGAGATTTTGCTTCCTTTAGCACCAAACCAAATGGAGAATCAGGAATGTCTGAACAGGAAAAGAGGTGGGTTTTTATCCCTGAGACTCTAACCTCTTATATTTAAATGTTGTTCAGACGCTTTTGTATTTGCGGGGCGCTCCGGTTTGGGAATATTCAGGATCTGTGCACCCTTCTGTGTTTGATTTTCGTAGTCTCACTGCTGACTGGGCATTACTTCTTCATGCTCGTATTTCTACCCAATGTCCACCCGCTGCCTGTATCACTTGGTATTATTCTGGCTACAGGTGATAGCAAACGGCCCAAGTGGGGGAAGCAAAAAAGGGATTCTTGATTCGTCTGGTTGAAAAGTGCAGAGAAAGGGCAGGATTCTGCAGCTGGGACGTCCAGAGCGCTTGCTTCTCTCCTACTCCACGTCCTTTGTGCGTAATAGATTGGGACGTTATGGGATGATCTGGCTTTAGGCCGCTCTCTCTCTCAGGGTCAGCAGATGGAGGCTGGAACCCCACGGTGCCTTCCTCTGAGCCTCACACCTGATATAGAGGAAAAAAATTGTGCTTCTTCCGCTCGAGTCTCCTTGAGCTTCCTGGGCGGGGCTGGGCTCGTGGGCCCGCCTCGGAATGAATCAGGGTGCACAGGGTGTGGGTGGAGCGCGATGATTGGACGATCGTAGGTCACGTGCTTCCTTCCGGAACCCGGAACCCGCGGTGGAGTTTTCTTTATGAGAACACGGTGGGCGGAGAGTGCTGGCAGGGGGCGCTCCCCAAGCAAACTTGCGGGGGCTTTTGCGTCAAGATGGAAAAGTGGATTCTGGGTGGCCCAAATAGCAAATAACCCCCAAGCTCTCCCTTTAGAAAAGGAGCAACCGTTGAAATAAACGAAGCGCATGAATCGTGAATTTGAAAAGCCGTAGGAGTTTCAGATGCAGCAAATTTTCTTTTATAGATCCTGACTTAGGGAGAGGGAAGTCGCATGCTGCCTGAACTAAGTGTTACTTGGCATTTGTCTGAGTGAGAGTTTATGATTCAAGTGCTATAATGTGACCAAAACCAAGTTCAAAACTGAGAATACGCGCATGCCAGATTGAGGCCCTCCTCTGCAACTTTCTATTTACCAGCAGGGGCTATTGTAAGAAAGGAGTTGGTTGCGATACAATTTTCCACATGGCCCCGGCTTCTGTCGTTCTTGCCTACTGTGGACTTGGGGAAGAAGTCAATTAGAGAACTTCTTTAGCCAGTATCATCGTGAGTAATGGGAGCATTTACATGATTGCTAATGGCTGAGTTTACACGATGCCTCAAAGCATCCGTGGTGATGTTTAGCAGCAGCACATTACGACTGTGATTATCACTATAAATTAAGTTTATGTTGATATAATTAGCAGTTAAAAGCTAAAGTAATATTTATACTGATACAAGTTCTATCGAAGCCATACTAGTGCAAACAGACTGTGAATGTTGATATGGTGGGAATTATTTGATTTTGCAAGGCAGGATATTTCTAAAAGTGGGATATCCTGTTGGTATAGAGTAGAGCAAATTGCTTTGCAGATTTAGAGTCCATAATGTAGCCAAGCAGCCCCCCCCACTGTGGGTCCTCCCCACCTTGGGGGTCATCCCTCCTTGGCAGCTCTGGCCTTGACCCATCCAAGCTGGAAAGGGAGAGGAGAATCGAGAGGGGAGGGGATGTCTAGGGAACTGGTTGGGAGGACAAGGCAGGCGATGATGAGGACACGGACTTGACAATGGGGATCATCTGCCACCAGGTAGGAAGATGAGTTGTTTCATTACAAGAACCTGATCTTCCTTGGGAAACTCGAGTTGGCGCCAAGACTTATGGACCTGGAGGCTTCCTTCTATGACTTGGGGGGTGGGGGTTGACAGGTGCAGAGCCCTCCAAGGTCACCAGCATCGGGATGACTTTTGTCCCCCCTGAGAGCTGGCCAGATCTTCCCAACTCCAGGTCCCCAGGAGCACTATGGAAGGGTACCTCTCTAGAATCTTCTCCACTTGCTCCGTGTTTCACGTGTACTGTTCCTAATCGGTAGGACTCTCCTCCATGTTGATTGTTGATGGGATTTTCTCTTCTTCAGGCATGAGGGAAGAGGGTGGAGTAGGGTAAGTGATTTCTAAGAAGTCTCTTTGCTAATAAGCAGTAGAGGTGGAGATCAGATCTGAGGCTGTTTGCCTTTGAAGCCATCCTGCCCCTGAAGTAGCCAGTCAGTCAGCAACTAATTATTCATTCAACACATATTTTGAGGACCTGCCATCTGCCAGGCACTTTTCTGGACATTCTCTCTCTCTCTCTGTGTGTGTATGTGTGTGTGTGTGTGTGTGTGTGTGTGTGTGTGTGTGTATAGGCACATCCAATACGACCAATATATTCATCGGCGACATGACCAGGCAAAGATCTCCATCCATGGAAGTCTCTATTTCAACCTTCTCATGAAAACTGTGTGGTTTAGTAAGGAAGCCTAGAATGCCCTCATGACCTCACTCAAAGTTTCTGTCTGGGTTGGTGGCTCTCTAGAGGTGTTCATGCTAGTCTTCTGTCTCTCCTTGCCTGTGACAACTGCAGGTGGTGGTTACTTAGCCCTTTGAGTCCAAAAATGGAGGTGGTCAGTGACTCTTGCAAGTTGAGTGAAGTAGGAAATGGTGGGAGCAATGGCCCTCGGTTTCTTCTTGGGGGAAGAAAAGTCGTTGGTTGTGTCTCTGATGGAAACAGAGAGAAAGAGAGAACGACGGGCATTGTAACCCCCGAAATCAGTCTCGGCCCTTCCCTCTGCTGTAGGCTACAAATAGAACTAACATTTCCCGAGGACCTATTAGGTGCCATGCAAGTTCCCTACGTCATCTCACGTGATGCTCACAGCAGACCTTACACAGTGGACATTAGGATACTAATTCACAAGTGGGGAAGTGAGGAGCTCCCAGTCCACCTGCGTGCATAGATTCTAGTCGCTAAGCTGGGATTCGGACCCTGGCCCTCTCACACCCAGCCGTCGTGCCTTCGGAGCCTCCTCACCAGGGGGGGCAGGGGCTCTGGAAGGAAGAACGGCGAGCCGCTGTCCTGCCCTCCCCGCCGCGCTCCCTCGGGATGAAGCGGAACTCCTGTGGGGGAGGCGGTTCCCCCAAAGGGACACAAGTGACCAGACTTTGGATAGGAAACAAAGAGACGAGAGAGATGAACCCTGCAGGAGGCAGACTCCCCTTTCTCTGCTTTAAAAAAGCGTGGGATGCTAGTCCTCTCTAAAGTGATAGGGGATAGGTTTCCCCACTGGAGAGCAGGACTTAAAAAGGACAGTTGCAGGTGTTGAATAACTAAGAAAATTAACCAAGGGAAGATATTTATTCCCGCAGCTTTGAGGTTTATGCAAACATCAGAAATCTTGGGTCCTGAGGCAGAGAAGTTTCTCTGGTCCCTCTCCAGGGACTATGGGTGACCCCTGGGGAGGTGGTGTGGGGGTGGGGCGAGCATATATTTATTCTTCAGACTCCAAGGTGCCGGGAAGGAGTGGGACTTCCAGGCACACTGGAGCAGTGCCTAGACGATATCTGTTGATGTCACTTTCTCTTAATTAAACCTCTTTTAAAAATGAGAATGTTTGAGGGGCACCTGGGTGGCTCATTCGGTTAAGCATCTGCCTTCAGCTCAGGTCATGATCCCAGGGTCCTGGGATCGAGTCCCACGTCGGGCTCCCTGCTCACGGGGAGCCTGCTTCTCCCTCTCCTCCCAGCTCCTGCTCTCTCTCTCTCAAATGAATAAATGGAATCTTTAAAAAACAAAACCAAGAAGACTATAAGCCACAGGGACTTGTCCAGGAGTGTGGGTGGCCCATCCTAGGTCATGATGGGGTGCTCAAATCGAGGGAAGCATAACACCCCCGTTATGTTCCTCCCTTCTGCCAAAAGTAACACATGTGTTTCCTACGCGAGGATTAGAATGTGCTGGAAGACCGGACAGCCACAGGACCAGAGACTATCCGCCAATGGGAATTCCCTCGTGGACGGTGTCCTCTGGGCCTCCCTCACACTTGGGCAAACACCGCCTCCACTTCCCTTCCTGCCAGGGGCGCACCTGTGCCTGTCTGCAGTCAGGACACTCTGGACTGAGGTAGGGCAGCTGGGCAGCAGGCCCCCTGTGTCCCCAGTAGGCTGTGTGATGTAGACTGCGGACAGGTCACCTCATGCTTCTGGACCAGACGTGTTCTTCCCAGTCTTACGTCACCCCGACGCAGCCCTTCCTGTTGGTGCCCAAGTTAGTGGACAGACTTCTTTTCAGACTGCTCTTTCCTTAGAATCTTAGAATTCTAGAAATTTAAGAGAATTAGAATTTAGAATTATAAATTCTTAGAATCTCTAGAAATCTTAGAAAGGTTGCCCTTTCTCTGGGGCCTGTCTGTGGCCATGGAAGGGGAGTTGGCCAGGGCCTGCGGGATGCCGAGCGTGGTAGGCAAATGCCTGGGTCCATACCCTTGCTCCAACCCATCCCATCTGTGTGTCTTTGGTGAGCCACCCAATCTCGTGGGGTCTTGGGTCCTTTTTAGTAAAAGTGGAGTAGTAGTGATTTGGGATCACAAGGCTTTGGTCAGGATCCCTGTGACATACAAAAGAAGCTTCTAGAATAGGGCCTGGCACCTACCAAGACAAGGAATTACCATTAGCTCTTGTCACCTCACCTCATGTCAACTAACTTGGGCGCCATCTTTGGGTCAGCCTCTGGCTTCATTTCTGCTGGGATTTCTTCTCCTCCTGTCTCACCTCTCTGTCCCGCCAACTTAGGCTAAGAAAGCGCACTGACAACAACCTGGAAATTCCTAGCGAGAGTCTCTTTCCCAGCTCTGTGTTAGGAAAGTCACATTCTTAAGTTTCAAAAACAGAAACGGTCCAAGCCTCCCCACTGAAATCACCCAGAAATAGAGACCTGAAAAGCAAGGTCTCCGGTGTCAGAGGCGATGTGTGGTTTGGGTCTTGGTCCTCCCCCCAAAGTAATAATGACAGAGGAGGATGGAGTCATTGCTGGCAGGAGTGTCTGATGGGAGAAGTTTCTGCTAACAGTGGCTTTGCTGTTGGGCACTTCCCTTTGAGCGGAGTGGGCGGCGGGGTGGGGGGGATGTCAGCCACCCCGGGAAATCTCCCCAGAAGGGGCTGGGGACGGGAACCATCTGCCTGCAGCCCTGCGATTCAGATGACCAACTAACTGGTCAGTTCGCTGGGCCCGAGCCACCATTGGTGTTTGGGAAGAGGAAGAGGTATTTGCTGGACGCTTCTTTCCAAGTTAGATTTGTACTCCTCGATGGTCACTCGCTCTTGTTGCTAGGGGAAAAAAAGAGCGTATTGATTGTCAAATTTCCCCCTTCGATGGTGCGTTCTGTCAGCTTCCACGTGTCAGGTTTGAATGTAGGCTTACATACACACTCTCCCCCAAATAAACCCCTCCAACCAATCGCTTCCATGCTGAGGTCCTGCGTTGTAGCAAGGCTTCAGTTGATTTTAATGGACAAATAATAAATCCTTCCAAAGGGGGAGTTTCGAATGGAAACGCTGATGGGCCCTTTAATTGTGACATCCTGGCAAGACGTGGAACCTGGGGGACAGGACGCCGCGCACGTTGGTGACAGGATGGGAAGGGGTTGCTGAGCTCAGAGGCTGAGCCTGGGTCGTGCTGTAATCGGCCGCACGAGGCCATGTGTCCTGGGCTCGTCTGAAACCACACTGGTTTTCAAGGAACGGATATTGTCACAGTGCTTCTGGTGCGTGCTCCGACTGACTTCCTGCATCCCCAGGGTGCTCCCCCGGGGGGGCTTTGCTCTGTGGAGCACGTAGATGTCGCAGTGCCCAGGGGAGGACGTGGAGGGGAGAGGACTGTCAAAGGTCATCTAATTTTTGAGAGCCTGACTGCAAGCCGTGGGGACCCGAGGGGCCCGGAGGGCCACCGCAGAGGCCCTGACTTCTGTGTCTTGGGTCACTCGCTCACGTCGGGCCACCAACAGTCTGGCCCCAGGCCCCATCTGCCTCATGGAGCACCTGCCGTCTCGTTCCTGTTCAGTCACCTCCACTTGTGACAGTCCCTGTCCCCTCCCCCCTGCCTCTGCCCCGTGCTCCCTGGAAAACCCCCATGTCGCCCAGTGCTCCCACAGGCCTGGGCTTGGGGTGCCGGAGGGGAGCCTCCCTGCGGTCCTCTGGGGCCCCGGATCGCAGGCGGGGTGCCCCGTGCCTCCCCACAGGACAGCCCCCCTCTAGCGAGCTCATAGCTGGGAGTTAAGTGCCCGAGCTGACTTGCAGCTTCCTGACCTAAGCACCTGCCTGACATCGCTCTGTGGAGGGAGGGTCAGGCAGAGGTCTGCTCGCACGACCTTTCTCCGTCCCTTGGGTACCTGCTGTCCTCCTTCCTCTGCCTCCTTCCGTCCAACCCAAACCTCCACAAGTCAGGTTGCGCAACGCTGATCATTCTGAACTTGCCCGCAGGGAATGAGGCAGGTTAAACTCTGTTGAGGTTAAACGTTGCATTGCTTGAGGCATCAGGAAGGAGTCCAAGGCCCAGAGAGGTTGAAATGTCACCATAGCTATCAGGAACATCTTCCCCCACCAACCTCACCTGTCTGAACACCCCTTTCCCCGAGTCTTTGCTGCCTTACAGTGCCACAGTGAGTATTGGAGGCCGGGGCGTCTCCCCGGGCTGCTCTCCCCTCTCTGGACCACGTGGCTTTGAGCGTGGAAGCTCTCTCACTCTTCTGCCAACGCAGACCTCGGTGCAGCAGCTCGTGCTCATCACCTCCTCCCTGCAGGCGGAGACCGTCGGGGCATCGGACATCTCCGGACTCCCCGAGTATCCGCTACCGGATTCTTGAAGGCTTCTGGCCCATCCATAACTAGGGAAACACAGTCGGGCATAGTGTTCTGCTTTGAAAAGGCAGTTCATTCTGACCCCTGTGACAGCGTGGATGAACTTTGAGGGCAGTCAGCTGACCCAAATAAGCCGCATGCGAAGGGACAAGTCTTGTATGACTTTGGAGGACTCTGAGGTCTCTAGAGGAGTCAAATGGACAGAGACAGAAAGTCGAGTGGTGTTTGCCCAGGGTTGGGGCAGAAGGCGAATGAGGAGCTATTGTTTAAGAAGTGAAGGGTTTCAGTTTTGCAAGATGAAGGGAGTCCTGGGGATGGATGGCGGTGATGAGTGCGCAATAGTGTGAGTGCACTTAGCACCTCTTAGCCATCCACTTGAAACAGTAAATGTTATGTCTGTGCCGCCACAGTAAAATGAAGTGACAGGGGGCACACGGGGTACCTAGCACATGAAGATCGTTGACTTCACAAGAGTGGGCTTGCACCTGACTCTGCTCTGACCCAGCTTGGACAGCGGCTCCAGGGGTCCCAGACTGCTGACGTGCTTCTCCTCCTTCCTCTGGGAGATCCAGAGGAGATGGTCAGAATCTGGTGGTCTCGCAGAGAACCGTTGAATGGAAGAATAACAGTGATGGAGTGAAGATAAATTAAGAGGCTTCTCAAACGTGCTCTTTGGAGAGTCTGCGCCCCTCCTGTGTGCCGCCCCAAGCTGGGTATTTTAGACTTTGCTTCATCCAGATGAGGAAGTGGAAGGTGACATCTGAGACTCTGTGAGGACCACTTGTTCTGTCTCTGGCTTGGAATCTAGTCTCTATTTTGCCCACGGAGGCCTTTTTCTCGCAGAGTCCCCCCAAAGTGAGAAAACAGATTTTCTTCTGTTCTAAAAGATGTAGCCCCAGCCTCCCCTCCCCACTGCCTCTCCCCACTGCCTTAGTCCCTCGAAATGGGGACTAAGAAAGCAAAATGTGTCTAACGCTAACAGAGCCCCAATTCATCGCTTCCAGAGCCTGTAGCGTTTTATACTCACTCTGCAAGCATAATCAAGGGAGTGATTCCGAACCTTGTTAATCAGAAAGGGCCCTTTAAAAATGTCATGCTGTCAATATAAAACTTTGCTAAATTGCATTATAAATGCCAGATTCAGTCAACTAACACATTTAACACCGTTTCTTAAGTACAGTTTAGATTTTATCCATGCCAGGGAGAATGAGAAAAATACCTCAAGAGAGCCAAAGCCCATGGATTCATTGTGCTAAGCTCATTGCCCCCAGAGAGGGATTATAAATACTTGATTCCAAATCCAAGCCACTCTTCTCCAGCCACTATTGTCCATAAGGTGTCCCCCCCAAAGTCGCTGGCTTTAGAATTGCACAATTCTCACAGCTAAGAGAGTTATGAGGGGCGAGGGTCTCAGACCAGTTTTTCAATCAGCAGGTGATCCCCATAGCTGTTGTTTTCACCGGAAAGGAACAATTTCTCATGAGTCTGGGGCTAAGCATCGGACGCACACCCACCATGGGAGAAAATGGCCCTATTGTCCACATCTGTAGACTCCAAAACCACACTGTTATGGGAAGGATTCATTGTTACATATAAATCAACAGAGAACTACCTTCTGCTCTCTCTTCCTCGCCCACCTACGAAAGCTGTTTTTACACGGTTGTGACTAATTTGATGGTGTCTTTGTCTCGTGACCCAGGTCAAAATTGTGCTGCTCGGAGCTCTAAGTTTGACTGAGCAGCATAGGAGAAACCACATTAAGGATCTGAAAATGGTCGCCAAACATTATGATTTCTGATTTTTTTTTTTTAAAGCTTCTCTCACGATAACCCGATGACTTTTCCCATGGGGCACGCATACGCTTATTCTAAGATGAAACGTTCTAAGTTCAGATAGCAAAAGAGGACTTGGAGATACTAACCATTTCCTGCCTTCCCCCCCCCACCATGCCTTTCTACCCCCAACCTCTTCTTCCGTTTACCTGGTTCATTCTCAAGAAGCAATGACATAGGTGACACTTTGGAGCATTTCCCAGGCTGCTGAATTTCCAAAGTTTTACCCTCAGGAAAAAAAAATTGCAAAGACTTTATATGCATAATAAAGTAACTAGCATTTACTGGAAACTTTCTATGTGCCAGGCACTATTTAAAGCATGTTTTTATCCCTTGCTTTTCATCAGAACCCAATAAGATAGCTACTGTTACCATCTCTATTGTATACAGGACAGAGGTATAGAGAAATGGAGTATTTTGCCCAAAATGGCACCTCTGGTGCTCTAAGGCTAAGTGTTTGTGTCCCCCCCACAAATTCAATGTTGAAATCCTAACACACTCCATCCCCGTGGTGGTATTAGGAAGTGGGGTCTCTGGGGGGTGATTAAGCCAGGAGAGTAGAGCCTTCATGATGAGGATTAGGGCCCCTGAACAAGTCAATGAAGGAAGATCTCTCATTCCCTCTGCCAGGTGAGCTTACAGCAAATAAAGGTGCCCACCCAGGAAACCAGCCTTCACCAGACACTGAGATCTGTAGGCACCATGATCATGGACTTCCCAGCCCCCGGACCTGTGTTGCTATAGCAGCCCGAATAGACCCACATGCCTGCCACGTGGCCAAGCTGTCTCCTGGCTACACCGGTGTGTCTCCAGAGCTAGGACCCTAACCCCTGCGTGGGTCTGCTCCTTCCTGGGGCAGGACGTTCTGGGGAAAACGCACTCAGTGTCACTACCTGTGAAGGGAGGGACTTCCGTAAGATTTGGGAAGAGAAGAAGTTGCACTGAGGGGAGTCTCTGTGAAGGCCTCAGCTGCCCGCAGGAGGAGCTCCAAAGGTGACGGGGGCCGTCAGCATGATGCAGAGCTAGGGGAAGGCATTTGGGTCTTTATAGTCCAGCATCAACCAGTCATTGGGTGAAGGCTGCCCTGAGTTGGGGCATGGCTTTGGGTCGAGGCAACTCTTCAGCCATGGCAAATCCCATGAGGCCACCGGCCCAGGGCTGGCAGCTGGCAGCTCACCCCCCCAGTAGACCTCCTTTAGTCCCAAAGGGAGTCTGGGTGGCATCCTACAGTGTCCACTGCGTGGAAGAAGAAGCTGAGCAAGAGTGGGATTTCTCGCCTCAGCCTGATCCCACAAGGCAGCTCTGAGCACAAATTATGCCTCAGAGTTTGTGCCAACTTGAGATAAGAGAGCTGGGCTTTCATATTCCCTCACCTATCAGTCTTGGCTAAAGAGCACACTGGGAGGGGGAGGTTTGGCTATAAACTCCTAGACATGGCAGCCTCTCTGAACGTGTGCGAGCTCAGACAGAGCGGCTCCGACCATCCCAGGGTGGGACTCAGGAGGGGTCATGGGGGCAGGCCATTAAAAACAAAGGCACACAGAGCCAGGGGATGTGCCCAAAGGGACAGTCAAAGCATCCCCATGATCTGGCTGAGGCACCCAAAGTATCCGTGACAGCTTCTGTAGATCTGAAGGGGTTCCGTGGCTGAGGGCAACACTGAGTTAGGAGAGAGGGGGAGGTCACTAGGGAAAGCATCTGCTAAGAGGGCGTGGAGGCTCAGCTGAGTCTGAGGGAAGGGGGAAGGGACACCTGACTCTCAGGGGAGCTTTGCAGGGAAGGTAGACTCTGGAGCAGAGGAAGTTGTGTTGGAGGTGCTCTCAGAGTGGGAGCCCCTAAAGAATCCCACAGACCTGGGAGAAGCAAGGAGGTGGTGGGTGTTTTCCAGAGCACCCAATGCCCCAAGGTGGGTAGGAGTCATAGAACAAGCCTGTGAATGGGAGAAAGCGGAATGATGGGGGCACGGGAGGGTGTGGCCATCTGTGTGGATGCCCATCTAAGCGATGGGCACCTCAACGCATGCCAGTGTGAACACAGAGCTACGGGGACCCATACCTTGTCCGCCATCTTGGTAGGACAGAGTCATTCTGCAATTTACACACAGCCTCAGGAGAAAAGAGGGTACCCTAAACTGACCAAGAATGCATTCCAACTACCTGGACAGATGGAGGTTCAGAATAAAAATGGAGTTCAAGGCAAAAAAAGAAAATTAAGCTTCTTGTCCACGTGCATTTACAGGCTGAGTCTGTCGCGACTATAAGTGAGGTCTTCTAGAAATCTCTGAACTCTAGATGTGGATACTTCACTATGACAGGTGTTTGCAATGCCTGTTTTAGCTCCGTGTAATTGCTATTTTGTGAAAGTGTTCTCTTCCTTACCTAAAGAAGGAATTATACCGTGATATACCACGCAAGGGCTGAATCGTGACTTGGTCAACTGACCAAGGCACAGAGGATTACTCGGGTAAAACACAGGCCCCAAAGGCAGACAGTAGACTTCATGGAAATGGCTTTGATTCTGTCTGCAGTCCTGACATTGTAACCCATGTGCCCAACCCAGAACGGGGGACAAGGGGTCATACAGCCATGCACACCCCTCTGCACCTCTTCTGAGGCCATGATCTCTTTCTCTTCTGTCCTTCCTTCATGCCATTTTGACCTGGAAGGACAAAAAAACTAAGGCATCCAGGCCGGCTTGGAGCCATGAGTGTGTGTGTGCGGGAGTGTGCGTGTGCATGCGTGTACATGTGCGTGTGCACGTTCCATTTCCAGCCAGGGTCAGGGAGCTGTGGTTTCTGGGCTTGGAGCTTTCCTTGTGGGTTTCAAAGCCCCCTTCAAAGTTCACCACCACCGGGGAGAACAATGGAAAGTGAGCTGCAGCTTGTAAATGAATAGAAAGACGTGACTGGCTTTGGGCTACTCTGGTGGGGTAAATGGACTATAAAATGCAATTTTAAGTTAAATAGGTGCTTTATGGACAACACAGTATTGATTTTGTTTCCACAGGCAGATGCTGAAGAATGGCATGCAGTGCGTTGGTGGGTGTGAGTGTGTAAGTGTCAGACAATTTGGGGAGAATAGAAGGGTGAGGTTTTTTGTTTTTTTAAGATTTTATTTATTAATTTGACAGAGAGAGAGATCACAAGTAGACAGAGAAGCAGGCAGAGAGACAGGAGGAAGCAGGCTTCCCACTGAGCAGAGAGCCCGACGCGGGGCTCGATCCCAGGACCCTGAGACCATGACCTGAGCTGAAGGCAGAGGCTTTAACCCACTGAGCCACAGGGGCCCCTAGAAGGGTGAATTTTAACTGAACTTAACAGCCCAGAGAAGACTTAAGTTTTAATATCTTTGGTCTTTCAACTCTTCTTAGTTTTGAAATAAGGACTTGTCCCCCTGCTAACCTGCATACCTTTATAGCCCTTGTCAACCCCTTTCAAAATGGTTCCCCTCCCCCACACTGGTGACACTTCTGGCACTCTTGCTCCTCACGCTCACCTTCTTTTCCTTGAAATGGTGGCAAGATAAGCAACTCCTGACATTCAGGAGCAGAAAGATATTGGTGCCTTTCCATCATTTTACCACCGATATCCCATCCACCTCTCCAGAATATAAGAATAAGATGTACCGGGTCATATAGAGAGGACCCTGGGATTCTTCCTCCAAAGTGCTGCTTGAAAGGTGCCTTTGATTACGTATAAACATTTCCAACATCCTCAAGATTGAAAGGCAGTGCTGGCCCCTGAGCCAAGCAGAGAAATGAGAGATGTCTTCCTGGCCTCCTCAGGCTACACCTTTCAAGTCTTCATAGCAAGCCTTGCATAGCCCCAAACTGAGAGCCTAATATTTTCTAGAATGTTCCATTGAGCAAAAGAGTGATTGGATTAACTCATTCACATGAAGAATTTAAAACATTTGAAGTTAAAAGAAAAAAAAAGATAGGCTTAATCGTTGGCAGGGATGGGAAGTAGAAGCGTTCTCTTTTACACTGCTTGTGGGGGAGAATTCGGTGTATTAGTCTTAACCTGTTAGCCCCTTGACTTACTAATTCCCTTTCTAGGACTCTATCTTAATGAAATAATTGGGGGTATGTACAAAATTGTGTGCACTTGGATTCACTATAGTGTGATTTATAATGGCCACAAACTGAACATAACATAAAAAACAAAAAAGAAAAACAAATAAAAATGTGCACTAAGATTCTGTAGAGTCAAGAAACAGAAGCCAAGACAAGCCAGCCTAAGCGAAGGAGTGGGGGTTGGTGCCGTAATCACGTCTGGTGGGACTAAGGTTCGGAGCACAGCAGGGGAGCCCTGCCTTTGATATCTGTGACCTGGGACAAAGGGCCAAATGAAGGTCCACATTCCAGATGTCTGATTATTTAAGAGTTATACACCAAGCAAATGTAATGTTTTGACATCCTACCTTGGCATGTATGCCCTCAAAACAACCTGAAGTGTTAGACTTCTCGGAGTTTTGTGCCAGAAAATGTTGCATGTGGAGAGCCAGACTCAAGTCCCAGGCCCCTTGGTCCCCGGCCCTGACCTTCCCTGTTTGTCTTTTTACCTCCCAGTCTGCTCTGCATCTTGAGGGACCTTGCTTACGCATCACACATGTGTGGACTTACCAGCCCATCCATTCAAGTCCATCCATACCCCCTGTGAACAACCATTCTTGCCTACTCTTTGGATATAAGGGTGCATATACCAGCAAGATGACATGTCTTTGAGAGGACAGACCAGGGAGGGGGGTCCACACAGGCCCTTGAGTGGGCTGGACCATTTGTGCTGGGAATTCGGAGGTCCTGGTTACCCCAAGTGTGGTCCAGAAGAGCGTATGGGTTTCAGAGGGGCACACCCCCTAACTTCCATGGGGAGGACTGGGCTGGAAGAGAGATGGAGCAGAGATCCCAAGGCAGGGGCCTCCACAGCAGGAGGCTCAAGGCAAGGGTTCCCTCTTGGGGGAATCTCAGGAAAGGACTTGTGTTTGGTTTCCCATGGGAACAAAGTAGCACAAACTAGTTGGCTTGAAGCAAAAGATTTCTTCTCTCCCAGTTCTGGGAGCCAGAGGTTTGCAATCAATGTGTTAGTAGCGCCATATTCCTTTTGGAGGCTCTAAAGGAGAATCCTTGTTTGCTTTTCCAGCTCCTGGGGGCCTCAAGGTGTCCTCTTGGCTTGTGGCAGCATAACTGTCATCATTACCTCTGACTTTGCATGACTTTTTCCTGTCTCTGTGCCCCTCCTTTTCTGATGAGGATATAAATCACTGGGTTTAGGGCCCTCCTTAAATCCAGAGTGATTTCATCTTGAAATCTTTAGCCAATTACATCTGCAAAGACCCTATTGTAAGGCTATATTCCAAGGTTATTCTGAGTGGACAGAAATTTTGGGGGGACACTATTCAGCCCACGACAGCACTAAAAATGGAATCTGAGAACTGAGATAGAGGAAAAAGTGGAAATTGAAAAATCACAGAGAATCCAAGGAGTTACATTTTTTTTTTCATCTCTGTCCCTGCTTCACTCTACAAGTCTGTTCCATTCATCCGTGTCTTAGTGAACTGTTTGTTTCTGCTCTCTTACCCCATGGAAGGTATGGTTGCCCCACAGTTACCAATAATTGTGCGCAACCCCACATCAAACTGGGAATCCATAGGCCCCAATTCCACTCCTGGGAGAGAGAATTTTCTAGGTTGAACTTAGATCATGGGTCCATTCTAAGTGGATAAATTTTGACCAGAAGGATAACGTCAAACCTGTATCATAGCCATGAAACAAAGCCAATTCTTTGTTTTAATTCTCTGGGTTGGCTTGTGGACTGCAGGGACTCCCCAAACAATGTCTAGTATACAGAGAATTGGTTAAATTATGCTCTGGCCGTAGGAAGGAAAAGTGTACAACTATTAAACTATTGTGTTTTAGAACAAAGGCTAATGGAAAGACAACATGTTAATAATTAAGTGGGAAAGCAAGCGATGAAGCTGTACCCACGTTATTAATAAACACAAACAGACACACAAGCATAGAATTAAGGATAGAAGAACATACACCACAATATTTACAGCAGTATCACTGGATGATGTATGGGTTTTACTTTTTTCTTTTTCTAAAAATTACTTTTAAATTGTTTAACATTTTATTAGGTAGGTCCAAAGAAGGAATTCTAACACAAAAGAATGATTCCTTAATAATGAATTTGAGACATAGTGAGAGAAAATTTAGGATAATAAGTCTAGGGGACATTGATTGGGTATTTGCCTAATACACAAAGTTTCTTCTTTCTCTGGACTTTCCCTGTCACTATCACCTGTAGACCCTGGGTCCTAAGGGTCAGCCGTATTCTTCCATGCGAACCACAGAGGCAGAGAAGTTTAGTCTGTGTGTGGGGGGTGGGGAGGCAAATAATGAAGCTGATGTCAAAACAGGGACAAACATGACAAACACAGATCTGGACAGCCCTTCAGTGTGATTTAAGCCCTCTCCAAAACCTGTTGACATTTCTGCTCTTGAGTTTGTTCTGATGCTTTATATCTATCATAAATGTCTTCTTGTGTTTAAATGAGCTTGAGTTGATTTCTGTTGTTGGCCAACAAAGAATTCCGAGTAACACCATATCCTCCACAGTTCTTCCAAATCATAATTCACAAGTGAGCCTGGTCTAGGTTCTTTTTTTTTTTTTATTAATTTTTATTAACATATAATGTATTATTTGCCCCAGGGTACATGTCTGTGAATCTTTGGGCTTACACATTTCACAGCACTTAACAGCATATACCCTCCCCAATGTCCACAACCCAGAGAGCCTGGTCTAGGTTCTAAGAAGAGTTCTTCAGGGCTGTGTTCTTCAGAGCTTTATTGCCAGATAAAGCTATGCCCTTGGGTTCCTGAGGCACAAACCAATGAGTAAGGAAAAAGTAACGCAAGTGAGGGGTGATGAGAAGGAAGAGATGAGCAGGAGGCAGATCAAAGAGAAAGCCAGGGGAAGGGGGAAAGGAGGGTCATACGAAGACCGAGTTCTAGAATCTAGAATGCCAACAGAAGTCATTTCAGAAGGCCCCTCATCCCTGACCTTTGGTAATCTTCAATTCATAGCTCCACGAACTGTGAACTGCCTTCTGTGCAGGTCAAATGAGTTCCAAAATTAGGCAAGTTTTTATGGACTTGAACTACAGGGCCATCAAGGTAGCAAGTACATTCAACCCAATGCATCTAAATTCCCTTGCTAGTCATAGAAACCATCCCAAATCTTGGATCTCTTGGGGAGACATTATTTCTTAACACCACCTGCTATGGATAACCACAGACTGGGTAGTTGTGTGTGACCACAGTCCAAACCAAATCTCACTAACAACAGATTCCATTTCTCAGTACTTTCTAAGAAAATGTATCTCAGGGACCTTCAAAAAAGTCAAGTGGTACTTTTGTATGGCCTCTCCGATACTGTCTTACTGTCAGTGTTTAAAAATAAATTTCACCTTAACAGACTATGATCTATTAAATGAGAATGCACCAGTCCACACTGATATAAATAAATTTTTTTAAATGCAAGAGAAAGGAAAGTGGAATGCCAACTAAGAAACGTGGAAAGAATGGTGAAATTATGGAATTATCATCTGGCAAACATCACAAATACAACTGATACAGGCAAGGAACATCAATGAATGCTAAACCTGGTGGGTATGAGCTTGATTACAAACAGGATACTGACTAAACTGTCAGGTATCTATCTACCCATAAATTTATTAGTGATGACAAGAGAGAAAACAGCAACTTTATATAGTGGAGAAGCCCAGTAGACTGAACTTTAGCCCAGTGATCGAAGTTATTAGCTTCACTGCTAGTCGGATAAATTGATACTCGTGTCTCCTGATAACATTGTATGAAGGGGACACATCCCTTCTGGGACATTCCTGCCCAAAGTAATGAAGTCGGGATATCATCATGGGGAAACATGTGACAAATCCAAATTGAGGGACATTCTACAAAAATATCAAGTTCACGAAAGACAAAGCTTCTAGAACCATTCCAGTTTAATGGAGGATAAAGGAACGGGACAAATAAAAACATGTGGTCCCTTACTGAACCCTGAGCCAGAAAAAAACAATTATTGTATTTTGCTACAGAGAGCATTTATTAGGGAAGTTGAAGAGAAGTAAGGTCTATTAATGAGATATTATCTAAATGATTTAGGGGTAAAAAGATACAATTCCTACAATATAATCTTAGTTCAGAACAGAAAATTATATATCTTATTAGATACATTATTAAAGTTTTATATATATATATATGCACACACATGTATATGTGTGTGTCTCTATTCATCTATCCATCCATCCAGAGGGGATGACAAAACAGCCACGGTAAAGACAAAATAGTAACATTTGGAGAAGCCAAGTGAAACCGTTATGGGAAGTTTTTGTTCTATTGCAAATTTTCCCTAAGTCTGGAATTATTTAAGAATAAAAATAAACCCTGCACAAATCCCTTAGGAACAACAATAGTGGTCTGTTTTCCTGATAGTCGATAAAATGTCATTTTGTCCCAGCAAAGTGTCAGCCTCGACTTCATCATGGAGGTGATGCAGCTCATTTCCCGAGTCCCAGTGTCACTCTTCTAGCTGCTCGCCGGTTGTCAGCGCTGGTCTCATCCCCGGCCCTGAGCGCACCTGGAGGCCTTCCCTCGGTGTCCACGTGGGCGGTCGTGCCTTGTAGAGGCTAGAAGCATCCACAGTCCTGACCCAGGAAGCCAGGGGGGCTCCTCACATCCTCTTCCCAGGACCATGGGGACAAGGGGCTTCCCTGGGCTGGTGGATGGCAAGGGGTTCTCCGCTCCCTTCCAGTAAGGACCCGACCAGGACGCTGATGGAAGGAGGTGAGCTGGAAGGGAGGGGGGACATCTCGGCTTTTACTTTTTCCAGGAACAACCTATCAACCCTTGGAACTGCTTTTTTTTTTTTTTTTTTTAAGATTTTATTTATTTGACACAGAGAGACAGATCATAAACAGGCAGAGAGGCAGGCAGAGAGAGAGGGGGAAGCAGGCTCCCCGCCGAGCAGAGAGCCCGATGCGGGGCTCAATCCCAGGACCCTGAGATCATGACCTGAGCCGAAGGCAGAGGCTTTAACCCACTGAGCCACCCAGGAACCCCCTCAGAACTGCTTTTTAAAGGTTTTTTGTTTTTAAATTTCTAACCAGGGACGTCTGGGTGGCCTATTTCGTTAAGCGCCTGTCTTTGGCTCAGATCATGATTCCAGGGTCCTGCGCTCAAGCCCCAAATTGGGCTCCTTGCTCAGCAGGAAGCCTGCTTCTCCCTCTCCCTTTGCCTGCTGCTCCCCCTACTCAAGCACACGCGCTCTCTCTCTCTTTGACAAATAAACAAAATCTTAAAAAAAAAAAAATCAACCTTTTAACCGTTACTGCCCTAACCATCACTAACCATTAACCTAACCATTACTATCAAATATTTCTTCTCCTGGGTTCCCTAGCACTTCAGAAAAGTCAATTCTTCCCTACTAGAATTCAGAATGTACCCTGCGTCTCTCTCTCTCTCTCTCTCTCACACACAAACACACACACACACACACACTGAGGACATCACCCATCTTGGTCTCCCGTTACTCAGCCAGCACCCAGATCCTTTGGCTTTACCGTTGCTCTTCTGGGGAACCATGGTCCTCCCAGCAAATCCTTTACCTCCAGAAAGAAAAAAGGAAACTGAACATCACTGGTTAAGTGTGACATCTGGGGACCATTGCCAGTCAGGAACACCTAGCAGGGCTCCAGCAGGGAGCAGGGCAGTGCCGGTTTTCTGGGAAATCATAAATGCCCGGGGTGAGATGCCTGTGTCTGGTGCTGTCCAACACATCGTCAAACCTTGGAACTTCCATGCTGCTGGGAAATGTCCTTCACAATCAGCTGTCTCTCCTTTGGGTTTTCAATAGGTCCTCCATTGAGGGTAGGAAAAATATACATTGATGTCCCCAAAGGGAAATCAATGAAACATTTCAGACGTGACGCCAGATAGTGTGGTCATTGTTGTGCTGCTGTTCTTCATGGTTTCACTTGGGCAGTGACTCGAAGCGTCAGGAGCCCGCCCTCAGGGACTCAGGGATGAGAGCTCAGAGGGACCCTCCACCAGTCACTATCTGGACAAAGTTCGGCTTGGGATGGAATGGGCAGGATCTCAAGGGTAGTAGAGAGACGGTCGTGTCTGGGAGGTGGCTAAGTCTCGAGGCAAAAGCCTACTGGCCCATGGTAACTTGGTGTCCTGTGACCACGATTGGGGCTCGCAGAGAGGACACGCCATCTGGGATGGGAGTAGAAGAGGGACACAGGGGGGCCGCGGATGTCACAAGTAATTTGTGAGAGCAGTGGTTTCCAAGGGACCTTTCAAGAAAAGATTGTTTTCCTTGAAATGCTGAATCCACTTAGAGCTGTGACCGGCTCACCAGGTCTGCCCGGCGGCAGGCGAGGGGACGCCGATGGACACCCGGTGGGGAGAAAAGCAGGGGCAGTGGGCTCGGGTGATGAAATGCCACGCTTGCTTGCTGGGGAAGAGTTTGGTCCCTCCTCAGGAGCAACTGGGCAGGACTGACCACTGAGTAAAGCTCTGTGATTTACCGCAATTGTGTTCTCAGGAGGTTGTCCAGAACTCTTAACTTGCGTTCATGTGGCTTTCCATCCTGGCCATCCATTACATAGCGATGGTATGTCTCAAAGTTGGACTCGGTTAAACCCCTGGGGTGTGGACCTTGGCCACCGGACATTGTAAAATCCTATGTTGGAGCCAATAGAAGAAGATGCTTTCCAAGACTTGGATGCAGCGTCCCTTTGAAAACTTGTTTTAAAGGGCCTGGGAATGATAGGTCATCTCAGAGAAGAGCTGGAAACTACCGAGCCAGAGTTTCCTCTCAGAGTTTGGGCCCAGAGATCTTCCTGGTAAGCAGCTTAGTTATCCCCACAGAGAGGTCAAGTGTTTACCCAAACTGCAAACTCTCAGAGCGAGTTCTTTAACTTAAAATAATGTTTCACCATGCTCGAAGAATTTGCCAAATGCTCTCTCATGTCTCCTCCACAAGAATCCTTGAGAAGTGCGTGCTGTCATTCCTCATCATTTGTAACTGGGGATGACACGGTGGGGATGGGCAGGCACGGTCTCTGCCCTCACAACTGTAGTATATTCTGGAAGCAGACAGTAGCTGTGAGTGTTACTTATTTCCAAAGCAGAACAGCTATGCCTTTCGTCAGTTTTGCTGAGGAGAAAACTCAGCCTCACTGAGGATCGGGGATGATTCTGCATGCCCAGAACTAGAGGAAAGAGCTGTTGCCCTCTTTCTCAGAGCACGTAACTTCAGTTCGATTATTTTATTGGATAACATTTCCTTGTCACAAAAATGTAAGTTCAAGAGAGAATTTGCAGTGTAAAAATAACTCATATTATAGGAATTTATTAAATCCAGATAATTTCTTCTGTTTTTTTTTTTTTCCATTTTTTGGCCCAATTTTGTACCAGTAATTTCTGATAAAGTAGAGTCCATTCCACACAATTGTGGAGACACGACAACTTGGCGAAGGCATGACTAAATATAGCTTCTCAAATCTGTCCTTCTCCACAAGGCACTGCCAATTCCCGAAATAGCCATACAAAGAAGTCTCACAAGAGTAATTGTTTATCCCTTCCTGCCTACTCAGGGCTCAGCACAATAATGGGCACATAGCTGCTATATAAATGTCGAATAAATGAATGGATCAGTTTCAGTACTGTTTTAAAGAAAGAAAACCTTATGTTTTCCTTCTTTCTTCAGGTCCATGATCTTCAATTACATGAACTGCCCTGGTTATTCACTTGAACCTATAGAATCAATAAAAACCAATGTCAAAAACAAAACCAAACAAAAACCCAAGGTCAAGGTGAAATAGTCTTAAGCTTATATATAAAGATTTCAGTTAGCCAAGCTCATTAAGGAAGGTTGATTCTTAAATAATTTCAGAAATTTGTTGGGCACTTGGGTGGCTCAGTAGGTTAAGCATCTGCCTTTGGCACAGGTCATCATCCCGGAGTCTGGGATCAAGCCCCACATCCGGCCCCCCTACTCAGCGGGGAACCTGTTTCCCCCTTTCCCTCTGCCTCTCTTTCTGCCCATGCTCCCTCTCTCTCTCGTTCATGCTCTCTCTCTCTCAAATAAATGAAAATATAATTTTTTTTTTAGGATTTTATTTATTCATTTGACAGAGAGAGAGAGATCAGAAGTAGGTGCAGAGGCAGGCGGAGAGAGAGGGGGAAGCAGGCTCCCTGCTGAGCAGAGAGCCTGATGTGGGGCTCGATCCCAGGACCCTGAGATCATGACCCGAGCCGAAGGCAGAGGCTTTAACCCACTGAGCCACCCAGGCGCCCCGAAAAAATAAAATATTTTTTAAAAATTGTAGTACCTTAATTGTCATAATGGAATGTCCTAAAAGATCTTTTCTGAAATGGATGATGTAGTTGAGAATGACTTGAATTATATACAAACATATTTGGAGTCATCTTGAAGCATGTTTCAATGTGACTGTTCACTGTGTTTTTTATGTAACTTCAATTTCATTAGGCTGACCACGACACTCAGAATTTATAGCCAGTATCTTCTGCAGTGACCAGATTATAATTCTCGAACTTTTTGTTTCTACTGGGGTCAAATAAAGGCCTGAGTTAAAAAACAAAAAAACAAAACACAGCACAGCAGCCAAACAAAGAGGAGAACAGAAGGTGAAGAGCTTTGATGGAAGATGGACAAGATAACTTTGGGCAGAAGGCAAGAGAATATGTTTTGTGGCCTTTCTAAGGAGTTCTGTGCTTCAGAGTTGTTTTATACCATCACGTAATGAATGCCAGAGTGTGTTCATGGAGTTCTAAATTGTCACCACTTGGCTTTGGTCCACTCCAATGGCATCTTCCTCTTGTCCAACAATACCTTAGCTCATGCTGTATGGTTGACTCACTTGGAAATCCAGAGAAGGGATGGGACCAAGTCCCTTGCCCACAGTGATCTACCAGAATTTGTAGCATCAGGATGTGGTTGGCTCCATTCTTGGATCTTTTGTCCACATGGATGGTGGTTTAAGACATTTGATGAAGTTGAAGCATCACATTGTGAGTTTTTTTCTAAATCCAAGAATTAGTTCCACCACCAGAAGGGATTGCTCGATGAAAGTTGGGTCAGAATCATTCAGAATGTCAGGCTATATATTGCAGAATAATCTTGTTTTATTTATTGCTCAATAAACTGAATGTTCGTGGGAAAGAATTTGTAGGGATCCTAGTATTTGTCTTTGGAATGCATTTTCCTACATATGGTAGCACACGGCCTCTGCATAGAGGACTGTAGACAGAAATCTGTTACTGCATTGCTTCATTGCAAGTATAAGAAAACTTAAGGATGGAGAGCTTAAGGAACTTGTTCGAGGTAATCAGATCAGTTAGTAGCCAGAGCTAAAGCCCAGGATTCAACATTCCCATTGTTTCACATATAATTTCATAAGCTCATGCAGACATTCCAAATCAGATTCCTCTCTCTCTCCCAAGCTCAATCTTGATTTGAGTATCATTTTTTTCTGGAACTAATTACAAATGTACAGTTTAGGCACCAAGCCAGGTCCAACTATTATTGCTTCAGGCTCTATTGGGGTAAATATAGGGAGAGATTTTTCTGACTACGCCCCACAAATCCTCCTCAGGGGTCACGGGGCGAATGAAGCTCATGTGAGTGTGTACACATGAGTGGCTCATGTTCCCACGTGTGGATGAGTGTGAGAGAAGCCAGGCATCTTCTCCAATTTTGACAAGATTGTTTCCTTTTTTTTTTTTTTTAATATTTTTATTTATTTGACAGAGAGAGAAAGATCACAAGTAGGCAAAGAGGCAGGCAGAGAGAGAGGGGGAAGCAGGCTTCCTGCTGAGCAGAGAGCCTGATGCAGGGCTTGATCCCAGGACCCTGAGATCACGACCCGAGCTGAAGGCAGAGGCTTAACCCACTGAGCCACCCAGGCACCCCAAGATTGCTTCTTTCTTTACTTACTTATATCTTGGGCTTCTGTTAAGATTATTTTCTGGAAAAACAACAGAAAATGCCTTTGGTGTTGGGTCTTCCTCTTACACCCATCAACATATTCCATAGACGCCTTCTGAATCCCAGAAGGAAACATCCTCTTTTAATTGTACATTATTCTTCATGGTACAGAGTCTCTATTCCTGACCCATCTGTAACTTTGGGCTTTCTGGTCCACATGCCCTATTCATTATGTAGTGACCGGTTTTTATTTGTTGGCTCACTTGCTTGTATGTTTAATGATCAAGATGGTTAACAGACATTTTATATACAAGTTCATTTTATTGTTTATGCAGTAATGAAACTCAAAACATCACAATGGAGCAATATGTTGATGTAGGGAATTTATCACATAAGGTCACAAGCTTGGCTCCTTCTGCATAGCGCATCCAAGAAAGTCACATCAGAGTATTACTTCCGATAATAAATGTACAGACTGGACCACCTCTATCCTCAAACTGTAGACCTGAGTAGAATATTATGGGCATCTTTTTCCCCCACCCTGGTGCATCCCCAACACACCTTTTGACCTGAAAGCAGGTAGATCCTGTCTTGGGGGAGTAGAAAATGTGGGGAAGTATTAGAATTTAAGCAGGAAATTCAGATTAAAAAATGACGTGGTGCCTGTAGCTTATGCTTAACTGAATAACACAGGTGAAGATCTCTGAAAATCATCTCTCATTTACGCATTTGGTTTTGCTGGCTCTGACTCAAGGCAAACAACCACGGGAGAGGTAACCCAGGCAGTTCTTATTATGCGATTTGCTATAACAAGATAGACTAATTAGCTCTTTCCTAAGAGTTCATTCTGAGGTTGGAGACACCGTGAAAGCGGTGGAAAGTGAATTGGGAGAGGCACTCCGAAGAGTCACTCCGAAGGGGGGCCACGCACAACTGGCTGGTGATCTGCAGGAGACAGACGCTGAAGCCAAACAGCCTATGATATGAATTTAAACAAAATAAAGTAATAAAGAACTAAAATTCAGAACAAAGCCATCTTGCTTTTGATTTGCATGCTTGCGACTAACTCAACAAAAGCACAGAGTATATGTCACCACCAAAGATGGTGTCTTTTTTTTTAAAGATTTTATTTATTTATTTGACAGAGAGAGATCACAAGTAGGCAGAGAGGCAGGCAGAGAGAGAGGGGGAAGCAGGCTCCCCGCTTGATCCCAGGACCCTGAGATCATGACCTGAGCTGAAGGCAGAGGCTTTAACCCACTGAACCACCCAGGCGCTCCGAAGATGGTGTCTTATTAACTTCTGCATATGTAGAGCCCAATATAGAACCTGGCACACTGTAATCCCTCCATAAATGTTTATTGTTTCTGAGTAAATAAATGAATGCTTAATGCAAACACATGTGTATGTACGTTTCTCTACCAGAGAAGCTGATTCCCTATTATTTTAAGGCAGATTCCATGGCATTACGTATGAAATTAGATGTCCGTTTCATCTGCTATGCATTGGGACTGACCATCCAGAACAAAGAAATTGGCCTTCTCTGAATTCTGATGCACTTAGAGAGAAATTGAGATAAATATTTAACCGTCCTTCCCCGTGCCCTTATGGATCTGTGTGGGATTTGTGAGCCGGCTAATTGAACACTGAATGGATAAGTTCAGTTACTCATCTCTCAGCAACAGAAGAGGTTAAAGTTAGTACAGAAAGAACATTCCTTTTCTTCACCCGAAACACAAAGCAAAAGAAAAATCGGCAAGACTGTTTTAAAGTTTCAGGATTATAAGGTGTGTTGGTACAAATCCACTAATTTTATGATGAACCATTGACATTTGCACAACTCTGCGCCTATAAAGTTGCATCAGAAACTCGTTAAAAAACAACCACGTATACAATTTGCTGTTAAAAAAAAATTAGGTACACATATTTTCCTAATCCATGGATTTTCTATTCACAGAAAGGGCTAAGTCAGGAAAGAAAAAGTCAGCCATAGAAAGGCATTATATTAGCCAAATGAACCAAATCAGAAAAGGAGAACACTGTTTGTAATTTAACCAGCCAAGTTAAACATGACACGATTACAGCAATCTTTGGGGACTGAGTTAGTAGTAATTGTGCCTTGTTTAACTTGGCCAATTAAGGACCAAACCCTTTTTCTAAATTGCCTATTCCAAAGCAATCACACCTTTGCACTCAGAATTTTTTCAGCTTGCCATTTTTAATTTAGGCATTTTACTACTTAATGGATGTATGTGTACGTGGACCTATACCTAAATATTTGCACATAATACAACATTAATATGCATCGGTATTGGGCAGAATAATTGGCTTCTTATTATAAGAGGGTCATTTAACTAGATCAGGGTCATGTATGTTTTTCCATGTCCAATAACTTCCAACATCTGAAGAAAATATCTAAGCCGTGAAATATATAGCCTAAGGGAAGATTCCTGGAAAATAACTAATATAACTTGGGAAAGAAAAAATACCCTTAATTAGGGCTCCAATATCGAGGAAGAGTAGAGAACCACAGTTTCCTGTTTCTATCAACCATGAGTGCATCTTCATTTGTTATGTCAGTTAATATTTACTGAATACTCATTCTGTGCAGAGAACTGCTCTTAACTGGGCCCCCGGAGATTCCAATCAAAGCCCTAGAAATGATCCCTGTTTTAAGAAGCATCTACTCTAGGGGCACCTGGGTGGCTCAGTGGGTTAAAGCCTCTGCCTTCAGCTTAGGTCATGATCTCAGGGTCCTGGGATTGAGCCCCGCATCGGGCTCTCTGCTCAGCAGGGAGCCTGCTTCCCCCTCTGTCTCTGCCTGCCTCTCTGCCTACTTGTGATCTCTCTCTCTCTCTGTCAAATAAATAAATAAAATCTTTAAAAAAAAAAAAAAGCATCTACTCTAGGGAGAAAGCAAGAAGAAACCCAAGTGGTCTGGCATATAAATACAAGGGACTGAGAGCTGAGATCAGCAACTCAACTTTCTACAGTGGCATAAAAGTCTAAGACTAAGCTTGAGCATTAAGACTTACAATTCAGAAAAGGAGAAAAGAAAACATTTGGCCATAGGACATGAGCATAGCTCTGTGAACTGGGTCTTATGGAGTTAGTCCAAAAAAGGGCTTCGAGTGAGCACTAGAAAGAAGGGTAAGAGGCCTTACAAATAAAGGAAATGAATGAAACTTACCCTGGCAGAAAAAAAACAAAACAAAAACACAGGAGGTGCTGTAAACCCAAGGAAATCTATATTTCTAATGCCTTTAGGAATTAAGGACAGATGTGGTTTTTAAGGAAGCGTGAATCTGTACACATAGGCTACAGTAGACTTCCATTTTCAATTTCTGAAGATAGTTTCTGCCTAATGGAAGAAGCAGTTGCTTAAGAATTTCAACACCAGGGCGCCTGGGTGGCTCAGTTGTTAAGTGTCTGCCTTCGGCTCAGGTCATGATCCCAGAGTCCTGGGATCGAGCCCCGCATTGGGCTCCTTGCTCAGCAGGAAGCCTGCTTCTCCCGCTACCATTCCCTCTGCTTGTGTTCCCTCTCTCGCTGTGTTTCTCTCTGTCAAATAAATAAAATCTTTAAAAAAAAAAAAAAGAATTTCAACACCATGTTGTATGCATTATGGTTAATTTTATAATCAGCTTTCCTGCACACACATTCCAGTCTTTGTGAAGACAGAAACCTTAACACTGTCTTCTGTTCTGGCCAGTGCAAAGACTTGGTGACAGAGAGAGGTCCTTTGAGTGTAGGGTAAGGTTATGGCCAAAATGAAATTAGAACTCTTGACCTGAGGCAGTGTGGTGGGCATGGGGGAGGGTGAGCCGGTGGGAGCACCGGACCCTCGGCATGCCCATATCTCGTTCTCTAAGTCTTTGCCTTCCATTAATTATGAGTGTAGTCATTATGTCTTTTTATTCTAATGATTTTTATTGACATCTTGGGGCCTTGCTGGGCCGGAGGGACTGATCCTTCCAGGCCTGGCCAATTCCGCCGGATAGTAAAGAACTTACCCACAAGCAAGCACACCTTGTGTGTGCAAACCAACCAGTCCAGACCCCACACCCCCACCTACGTCCTCTATGGGGCTGTCACACTCTGGGCCACTATCCACTTGCCCTTGCTTTCCTACGATCGGTACCACGGACTAAATGTTTGCGTCCCCACAAAACTCGTATGCTGAAATTCTAATCCCAGTGGGATAGTATTTGGAAGGACTTCACGGAAAGTCATAAGGTCATAATGAGGTCATAAGGGTGAGGCCCTCATGAATGAGATTAGTGCCCTTCGAAGAAGAGGCCAGAGATCCGGTTTGCTCTCTTTTCTGCTCTGTGAGGACACAATGAGAAGTTGCGGTCTTTGCCTGGAAGAGGCTCTCGCTGGAACCCAACCAGCACCCCGATCCCACATATCCAGCCTATAGGATTGTGAGAAAGGAATGTTTGTTTAAACCACCCAGGCTATGGCATTATGTTCTAGCAGCCCCAGCTGATGAAGGCAGCCAGGTGCTGAACAGCGGGGGACAGCCCTTCTGCTTCAGAGCCCGCTGAGATGATTCAAGGGAGCCAAAATCCTAAACCTGCTTACCCTGCCCCACCCATTTCTCCCGGCAGAAACCACAATAAACGTGCATGTCTGCGGTTTCCCTTTATCCTTTCTGTCTCCTGACAGATTTCTGAGGCTCCCCCCTGGGGAACCCCCAGACCCCTGACGACATGTCGCCTCCTCCCGGGAACCCTAACAAGCTATCTGTCCAAAGGCAAGCATCTCCTCGTCCACTGGCCTCACCATAAACAGTGCGCGATATACAAATGGGAGATGGGGAAAGGCCATGGGGAAAGGGAAGCAGAAGAAAGCGAAGTCTCGGTTGCAGGGTAAGTCCCGGTTGCAGCCGGGGACAGGGGGAGACAGACGTCATGCGGGAGGGCGCCTGGACTTGCACAGTCCCAGCTCCGACCATTGTGAGTCAAGGACCCAAATGAGAGGCATCTGAAAAACAGAACTAAAGCCTCGTAGGCAAATCCCGCTCTTGTATTTCTTTTCTTGCCTCACCGTTTGTCATACGTGATTTCCTGCTCAGTACGTTTGTGTCTCCTAATCTTATGATCAGACAGCTAGCAAGAGTTGGTGGGCTGAACCACACCGTATTTCAGATATTCCTGGGATTGCTCAGATAAGGAGAGGGCGGTGGTGAGCTAGAGAAGGGGGCCCAGGGGAGGGGAGAAGGACATGCCGACTCTGGAAACTTCCCACCGCCTCTCACTCCATTACACTAATGCTATTGTCACCTTCTGAAAAATCGCAGCTCAGCTGGGCCCTGTTGTGTTTTAAACACTTTGATTTCCGCTACTACAAGGTCTAGTGTGCAAATGCATCCTGGGTGGACTTGGGACCTACTTTTCCGGGACTTTCACCCAGTTGACTTACTGAACCTTCAATTTCAGGGACTCGCTCACCATTTCTTGGACAGACCACGGCTTTGTGACCAGAGACCAGTAGAGGACTGGGAAAGCCATCTTATCTTAAAAGATGGACCGAACTCTGCTCACCGAACAGGTAAGGCTGAGAAGAACAGGACTGGAAAACAGGATTTCCTTTCAAGGCTGAATCTGTCCCCTCATGCACTGGATGCTACAGGGAGACGGGTGACGTAAGAGGACTCAAGCCTCCCTTCCACGTCTTTTATAGCAGGGCTAAGGCACGGGTCAGGTTCTGATTCACCACGGGGCAAAGGGCATCTGGAAATACAGTTCTCTTCCTCCAGCCTGACTCTGGGAAGGATTGAAGCCCCTCCCTTTGATTCTAAGAGTGAAACACAAGAAGAAGGAATGCAGAGTTTCTCCATTGTTCTTAGCAAGTCAGCTCTTTCTTTTAAAAATATCTCTTTTCCCCATTGCTCACGTCCAGGATGGGAGCCATATTATCCACCAATGTCTAGCACAGCGGGTGGCTGGCAATGATAAGTTAATATTTAGTGAGGAACAAGTGCATAAATGGTTGGATCCCAGGCAGAAAGGAGCGAATGTATAGAGACTTTGACACCTTTATAATAAAGACCAAAAAGCAAGCCATCATGATAGAGACTCTCACATGCCTAATGTCATTAAATTCTCAAAACAACCTTGGGAATTGGGATTATTCCCATTTTTCTCATGAGAAAACCAAGGATCAGAGAGATCAGATCAACCCCCTGCATGCACGTCACTCGTCTGTGATTGCATCAGGACGGGACCCATTCCTTTGGCTCCAGGCAAATGATCCCAGAGTTTCTGGCTAGTTTCGTGCACATACTTGTCCTGTGAAGATGGGGGGGTAACTAGCGAGGGAAAGAATAGGGATACGGTCACCAGGTCTTACTCTGCCTAAGAACAAACTAAAGTTCATATTCAAAGGTATAAGTAATGCCCACGAAGCAGTAAGAAAAAGACAAAGAACTCAAAAGAATGAGGGACAAAGTTTATAAATGTACAATCCGTGAAAGAGAAAAAAACCTCAACATTTCTAGGAATCAGGAAACACATACTAAATTGAAGTGATATCCTGATATTCAGCATGATAAAACTTTAGGAAGTCTAATGATACCAGGTGCTGCTGAGGACAGGAGGAAATGACATGGGGACCGTTGTACACAGTCCTGATGGGACAGTGATTTGGGGTAACCACTTAGGAAGATGGTGGTAAGTTTTCATTAAAATTACGATGCATATTTGCTGTGATTCAACGGTGGCCTAGAAAGTGGATTCTGTGTATCTCAGGGGACATGCATGACTCATTGGGTGTTGGGAAAGTATGATAGCTTCTATTTATGTTTAACTTTATGTCGTCCTCTGTAGTTCCTTGTTGAGAGTCTGTTTGGTGGAGAGCACTACAGAGCACCAATTAAGTGCCCTTTTAGGGCAGAAAGCACTGGTTCCCAGCTGGTAAGAAGGTTGGCTGCCAAAGGCTCATCGCTGAGCATCTAGGGAATTGCCCTCTGCCCTGGGGAGCCACCTCGCCCATCCTGGGCAAACTGTACCTAATGGCTGGCCAGTGTGGGGTTTGGCTTCATAACCCTTGCCTCTAGATGGTTCTAAAGGGCCATCCTTTAGAACTCCTGAGGGACCAGCACTCTTTAGCAAGTGCACTGCAGTTGACCTTCTGTCTGCCTGTCCTACTTTTCCTCCTATAATTCCTGCACGCAAACCTCAGGGCCTCAGTGTCTGCTTCCTGGGGAACCGACCTAAGGAAGTAGGATAATGCACTCACTGTTTACAAGAGCATCCGTGTCACTTACAAATATTTAAATGCACATCTAGTTTTGGTACCTACTCAAAAACGCGTTTTACTGGTGGGGTGCCTGACCCCGGAAGTCTAGAGACGAAGGCCCATTGTGAGGTGAGTGGTGACCCCTCAAAACTCACATGTTGAAGTCCTAATCCCCAGCCCCTCAGAATGCAACCTATTTGGAAATAGGGTCATTCCAGTTGTAATTTGTTAAGATGAGGTCATACGGAGTAACCTGGGCCCCTAATCTGAGTGGTGTTCTCATAAAAAAGGAAATGTAGACTTTGGGACGCCCGCATGGGGAGGCTACCATGTGAGGGCTGGAGTTATATTCCCACAAGCCAAGGAGCTGCTGGAGGCTAGCAGAGAGGCGTGGGCAAGGCCCTTCTCTGGTGCCTTCCACAGCAGCACGGACCCTCCTGACACTCCGTCATGGATTTTTAGCTCAGCAGCCGTGAGACGGGCAGCTTCTACTGTGTGTGGTTCTCTGCTAGCGCCAGCAAACGAATACAATGCCGGAAAGAAATTGTCACAAAGATGCGCGGGGGCGCACTCTTCGCAGATTCACAATCGCAAAGCAGAAGAACAATTCCGAACGACTGAAACATCCACCAGCCGTTAAATACACTACGGCATATTCACGTTATGGATACTTAGTCGCAGTTGAAAAGAATGTGAGAGGCTCCATCACAGTGACACATTTGGCAGACGCTCTTACGGAGCCCCAAAGGGAAGGAGCTGAAGGTGCCTAGAGCGATGCCACTTAATTTATGTTTGAGAAATAGAAAAAGAACGCCGCATGCTTTTATAAATGTGTCTTTGAGTATGAGTACACGGGAAAAGGACTAGAAGGGTATGCTCTCAGCTCAATTAATTAAAAAAATTATTTAGGTGCTTTAGTCCATAAAATGCAGGTTCCCGGGGCCCTATCTCCAGGGATTCTGGACTCAGTAGGTGTAGGGTGAAGGCCAGTGATGGTCATTCTTTTTAAAGGTTTTATTATTTATTTTGAGAGAGTGAGTGTGTGAGGGGGAGGGCAGAGAGAGAGGGAGGGAGAGAATCTCAAGCAGACTCCCCATTGAGGGCAGAGCCCGACTCAGGGCTCGATCTCAGGACCCTGACCTGAGATGGTGACCTGAGCCGAAATCAACAGTCAGATGCTTCATCGACTGAGCCACCCAGGTGCCCGGGGATTATCATTTTTACTAAACATCCTGAAGCGATTCCCAGGCTTTGGGTTACCGGAGACTTGATTAAGAATCTAAGAAAATGCAAGCCTGCTCATTCGACTAACAAAGCTGACTCCCGAGGTCCTTCCACAGTTTTGGTTGAGGAGAGAGGAAGGAGCAGAGGTGATATGGAGCGTGTCTCCACTCCGTGAGAGCTGGTCCCGGAGAGCAGACCGCCCCGTGGCGAGGGCCTGGCGACCGCCAGCCAGGACATCAGCCACGAGGAGCAGCCTCTCCCCTGCCCGTCCCCACAGCTTGGCATATGCTGGGTCCTCCAGTTTTTAACTGTATTTTGAGAATTGTCTTATAAATAATTTATCCCCCCAATTAAAAGTGTCTTTCTTTCACTTAAAATTTTATGTGTGACTCGAAAAGATGGCATACCAGGCCTCCCTCTTTCCCTCCCCACCCCCCACACCACTCGGGGTCCTGTTCCTTGTTCCCGTTCCCTGGAGACTTTCCACATACACTATTGCAACAGTTCTAGCAGATCGTAGGGGTGGGTCTGTGCGGCCTCCACCACTGGCTGCAGCCTCCTCATCGTGGTGAGCTATGGTGTTAGGCACCTATCACTCATTCATTCACTCACTCGCTCATTCACTCATTCACTCGTTTATCCATTCATCCATCCGTTCATTCACTCATGCATCCATCCGTCCATCCATCCATTCATTCATTCATTCACTCATTCACTTATTCTATAGGCATCTGTGGAGAGGCTGTTGTGTGCTGGGCATTCTGCCAGGCACTGGTAAGAAGGCTTCTAAAAAAAGAACAATGTTTTCAAATGTAAGCATTAGAAGTTTACACTCTGGTAAAACAAGTCATTGTTACTTGGACTGAAAAGTCCCTCTCAGTCTCTACAATCTGATGGATGAAGTCACCAAAACGTGTGATAAATTAATTGTAAAATAAGACCAACTTTTTTGACGAAGGACTCAATGGCAAGAGGAGACATTCGGATATTCTCCAGAACATAGTCTATTGAAGACTAAGATGTCAACCATGCCTAATATCAGCACTCGCCTTCCTGGTTCCAAGTTGGGTTGGTGCTATCTGAATTTCGCCACCAGGCCCCAGAAGGGTCCAGCCAGGTCTGGGGTCCCACAGCCGGGGACTGCCCAGTAGCACCATTACCGACATCATCCTATGTATGACTCGGGGACCCCTGGCCTCATTTTGGGAGAACACACTGAATACGGGAGGACTTTACCTTTGAAGCACTTAGAATAGAAGAAAGAAGAAAAGGCCAACATCTATACTTTCATTCATTATTCTCTTCAAACTGGAGGAAGGTGGTAGACCAGAAAGCCAGAGAGCTTAAAAGGTAAAGCAAATAGGAATATTGAGGCAAGGAGGTCATCACAGATTCACCTACCAGCCTGGGCGAGGGAAGGAGAGAGGAGGAAGATGAGGGGTGGTGGGGAGGCAGGAAAGTGGCCAAGGGATGGGAATGGGAAGGGGTGAAGGCGGATGGGGAGTGGGAAGGGGTGAAGGCAGAGGGGGAGCGGCCATGGAAGGAAGCAGGAAGGTCAGCACTTGTGAGCTCTGCCGTCACCGCAGCAGGTAACAGATACACATCTGTCACGTAAGCCACACAGAAGGCTTTGAAATGAGAACACTGAGAACACTGAAGTAAATCGAGGTTTCCAGGTCCCCTGGGATGCTGAGCCGGGCCGCCCTGCAGGTGGGCCCCCTCGCCCAGGGACGCAGCCTTTTGGCTGCAGGCACAGTGCTGCCGAAGAAGCCAGGACCACAGCTCAGCCTTCTTTCCCTGAGGGCGGGGAGCAACCCCCCACCTGTGGTCACTTCCCTCGGGGGTCTGCTCCCTGAGTCTCTGCAGGGATGCGGGCTGGCCTTGTGTTTTTCCGGTGCTTTTTCACGCAGTAGCAGATCTCGTTTAGCCTATGTAGCAACTTTGTGCAGCTCCGAAAAAGGAACCCGTCTGCCCAGGCCACTTAGAAAAAGATATTCCTTGCTTGGGGTCTGTGAGCTGAGCCCCAGGCAGGGCCTGGGGTGGTCAGGGCTGTTTTCTTCTATTTACACACAAACTGCAGAGCCATCGTGGGCCTGGTAGGGCTCTGCAGGAGGGAGAGGGAGCGAGTGGAGGCCAAGCAGTCGGACCTCGGCATCCGTCTGCGCGCAAGGGCAGCTCGAATTTTCTCCACAATGCGGAGAGTAAGCCACGTCCTGCAGCAACTCTCCTCTTTCAATATCGGGCATTGAATTATTCAAAAGCACTTTGATTGGGAAGCTGGTCGGCCCCACGCCTATTAATCAAATGGCCAAAGCATACATTGGCTTTCAAAAGGTAGTTAGAAATGAATTTTATCCTTTAAAAAATGACGAGAAAAAGATGAAGTGCCTACCAGAAATCTTCACAATGGAACACCTAAGAAAGAAAGACAGTCATAATCACTGGTGAAACCTTTGTATTGATGCTGTGCCGATCTGTGAGGGGTTCAAAGCCTCTTTCTGTGTTTTTGAATGGACTCTCGCCTCTCGGCCTGTCTGTGAGATAGTGTGGGCAGGTATTATCATTCCCATTATGGCAAGAACAGACGCTGAGAAAGGAAACACTTTGTATGAGCTCACGTAGCACATCAGCACCTGAGACAGACGAGGATTCGGGCCCCTGCTGCCCAGTCCTGACAAGATCATGTCACTCAGAAGTGACCCAGATGAAAGTGGAAGAAAGACCCGCATTGCTTCTGAGTCTGTCCTGGATGAGGACATTCGCCAGCTGAAATGAATGATGCCCCTTTATCGTTATTAGTAAACATCCCAATGCCCACATCACAGACACCTGCCTAAGACAGACGTCACTGCCTACGCTGCTGCATGGGACTGACCAGCTTCCAGAAGAAATAGGCGAGGTAGGGCTCAGAGCTCCAGGATGAGGCACACACCACAAATGCCTGAATTACTGAGTTATTAGACATTTGTCTGTTACTAGTGATAACTATTTCATTACGCGTTCACCGTTTGCAGGGAACCGTGCTCCGTGGTTGATATAATTTGTCTCTCAAAAGTCTTATCACAACCTTGTGAAGGAAATGTAATTGTCCTCAAGGACCACAGACGTTAGAGGACCCATCAGTCCTTGTAGACACGGATTCTTTTCTTTATCCTTTTATCCTTATTCTTTTCTATATCATCGCAAGGACTAACAAATGTTGCTGTCTATAAATGGAATCAATTGTATTCAGGTTTTCCAAAGAAACAGAACCAATAGGATAGATAGATAGACAGACAGATAGATATCTATATCTATCTATATCTATATCTATATCTATATCTATATCTTTATCTTTATCTTTATCTTTATCTTTATCTATATCTATCTATATATATAGAGAGAGATTTATTATAGAAATTGACTCATGTGGGTATGGTCGAGAAGCCTCACAATCTGCTGTCTGCAAGGTAAAAAACCAGGAAAGTGGTTATACAATTCAGTCTCAGTCCAAAGACATGTGAATCAGGGAGCCAATGGTATAAATCCCAGTCTGAGTACAGAAAGTCCCAGAACCATTAGCATCAATGTCCAAGAGTAGGAGACAGACGTGCCAGTTTAAGCAGGAACAGAATTTATCCTTCCTCTGCTTCTTCATCGTATTTGGGCCTGGGGGGGATGCCCACCCATGTTTGTGAGCAGCCACCTTCTTTACTCAGTTTACCATTTCAAACACTAATTGGTGCCAGAGATGCCCTTACAGACCCACCCAGGAAAAACGTCTCCCCAGTTCTCTGGGCATCTCAGCCCAGTCAAGGTATCACATGAAATTGGCCATCATGTCAATTTATTTTCCCACCAAAAGTTTTCATGAAATAGAGTAGATTAGACTAGATAACATTAGAGGGCATCCAAGACAGTGAAACAGTTGTTTCAAATGTGTGTGTGTGTGTGCGTGTGTGTGTGCACGTACTGTTGGTGGTGACGTAGTCTGTTCACTGTAGGTCATAGCAGAGAAGCCAGAGAAGCACCAGCTTAGCGGGACAGTCCTCTCTTGTCACTCAGCTTCCTGAGCCTGGCCTTCTTCCTGCTCATGGCCGCTTCAAAAAGACACCGTGGGTCTTGGAATCCACCGAGGCACCATTGATGACATGCTTGCTGACGATGGACAGCAAAAACTAGACATTTTCCCGTCCACTCCCCTGCCTCCTGGGTTTCAGCTCTTTTCCGTTTTTGAATTACATGTGAGCCTCGTTGTCAGGGTCTGTGAGTCCGCCAGGAGGAGGGCGAGAGGCTACATCATTAATAATTCAATCACGGAGGCTTGGAGCAGGCTCGGAACCTGCCGGAGTAGGAGAACTTTTAAACCTTAAACCGAGGCCATCGGAGGCTTCGGCGGTAGTGAGTGAATTGGTATCTGAGTTAAGCCGGCTGAGAGCACGAGACATAGGGTCAATCTAATCCAGAGGTGCTCAGAGTGTGATCCGAGGCTCTCTTCCATCGCAGTCAAGTTTAGCGGTGCATCCGGAGCGTCTGGGCTGCAGCAGAGAAAGGGAAGCAAGAGGTCCCGCTGGGAGGAAGGAGACTGAGCGCAGATACACACGTCTGAGAGAGGACGCTCCTGCCCCCAGGCCCATTTTCGAGGCCTGGAGGTCGGGGTGCAGCAGAGAGAAATGCGAATGCAGCACTATGGGCAGGGACAGGGATGGCGGTCAGCTGGGCCGGGTGCGATTCTCTCCCTCCCCTCGGTCTCAGTCAGCTCGGGCCGCCAACACAGAAGCCATGGACTGGGTGGCCTAAACGAGAGATACTCGTTTCCCTAAAGTTCTGCAGGCTGGCATCTGAGAACAGGGCACCTGCACGGTCAGATCCTGATAAGAGACCTCTTCCTGGCTCGCCCACGGCCTCCTTCCTGCTCTGCATTCATGTGGCTGCGAGTAAGCAAGCTCTTTGGGGTCTCATCCTACAAGGCCATGAATCCTATAGGATCAGGACCCTACCCTTATGACCTCATTTAACCTCAGTTCCTTCTGTAAAGGTTCTATCTCCAAACACAGTCCCACTGCAGCTCAGACTTGGACGTACGGATTTTGGTGGAGGGACACGATTCAGTCCCCAGCATCCCCAAATGTGGGCACACACCCTAATACGACACGGATCCCTTTGTCCCTCATTCACAACAGCTAGGACTCAGGGGAGCCTTGCCACAGAATATAGCTGTTTTCTGGGCAGAGAAAGTCGTCACCGACGTTAAAAGTGTCCCCCTCGGCAGGAACGGAGACTCAGCCCGGTGAGCTAAGAATTACCTGATTCTGTTGTGAATTTCCTTTCCCTTCCCCGATCCATGCAGCCATCTTTTTGTTTTCCCCGGGACTAAGATGGAAAAATGGAAAAAAAAACCCCAAAACCCCAAAAACAAAAAAACCTCACATGCATACGTTCTATAGATCTCTGGAGGGTAAGCTTATTGGGGTCTTTCAGTCTGTAACTTATAACATGTCATGAATGCCTGAGTTTTTAACCCATGTCATGAATGACTTTGTAATTAAAAAAAGTAACACTTTATAAAAACAGCATAAAAAACACTTTGTAAAAACGCACATAGTAATAACACAAGCAACTCACTGAGTAAAGGACACAAGGGTGAAGAAAGCTCTTGGCTCGCATTCTGAAATTGTGGGATCTGGAGAAAGAGACGCCTCTGTGGGGCCTCTTTTCCAGTCTACGACTTGATTTCAGAGGGAGACTACAAGGACCCTTTCTCTCCACGACCAGAAAGTCAGAGAAACACGTTGGGTATGATTGACGGTTGTGATGATGCCCACCTGGGCTTCTGGCTGGAGGCGATCTTGCTGGAAGCCACCCTAAAAACTTCTAGAACGCAAGTCCTGTCCCTGGGTTGGGCTCAGGGCTGGTTTCTCGGGACGCAGCCTGGCACCTAACTCCCTGCCCTCACCCCAGGAGGATGGCTGAAATCTGGGACTGCTCTCCTCCGTGTCCCGAGTACAAAGAAAGCATCCTTTCAGCTGGGCAAGCCGTCTGCAGGCGCCGGAGTGGAAACCAGCGGCGGAGCGATGGAAGGGTTTTATTGGAGGCAAAGTGTGGGGAGCGGGAGGCTGGGCCCGGCTTTATTAAACTGTACGTCTTCCCCGCTGCCCCCTCATTCTTGCCAGGGCTGTTGTCAGCCTGCATGAAGAGCTCCCGGGGCTAAAGGAAGAGCTCTAAAAAGGAGAGATGAGTCCAGATCTGGGAGGAGGTGCCTCTGCTCTCACCGCGCAGAAAAGCTTAGGACCAACGGTTGTGTGAAATGCATGCATTATGGAGAAACACGGGGCCCCACGTGCCGTGGCCACTGGGACTGGGGCCGCGCTCGGCTGCAGCCAGCACTGAGCCCCACGCCTGGGAACAGGGCTCCCTTGTTCGTTTGGAGGAATAACAAAGCCCTGGTGGGAGGGGCCTCATTCCCGTGGGGTTCTCAGCGTTTCTCTGCCAAAGAGCTGTGGATCCTTCCAGCAAGGATGGTACTAGCCATCCAGGTAGCCCCCGGGTTCCTGAGATGTATTTCTACAGAAAAGCCCCCCTGCTGCTGGGGAACCCCCCGCCCCAAGAAGCAGAGGCATGGGTCCTCTCCAGAGGGCAAACCCGTAGGAGGGGAAGCACTTTGCGATCCCAGAGAAGGATCCAGAAGGATCTGGCTAATTGTCCCATGCCATGTGTCTCCCTGTGGCTCCTCTGGTTGCACTGGAGGAGTCAGTATAACTGTGGATAAACCAGGTGTGTCCACGCTGGCCCCCTGGTGCACCCCAGGGCCAGCACCATGGGTGGGCTGTCCTCCCCACTCCCTCGCCAGCTGCAGGGAGCTCTCTCTGCAGACCGCACAGCCCATGACGAAACAGGGGGCTCAGCGATCAGCCTGAGGCGAGGTGCCACTGGTGGGGGGCTCTCCGTTCCCGGACGGGAGGCTAAGAATGCCCAACATGGGCAGTGGCAGACTCGGAGGTTTCCTGTGTATATGAGTTCCCTGTGGCTGCTGTAACAAACAACCACAATCTTGGCGCTTAAACCAACAGAAAGGTTTGCTCTCCCAGGGCTGGAAGCCAGAGGTCCAAAATCAGGGTCAGCAGGGCCATGCTCCTTCTGGAGCCTCGAGTTCAAGATCCTCCCTGGGCTCCTCCAGCTCCCGGTGGTTCTGGGGGATCCCAGGCTTGTGGCCGCCCTACTCCAGCGTCTGCCTCGTCTTCACATCACCTCGTGCATGCGTGGCTTCGCCTCTCCTGCCCGTCTCCCATCACCTTCCGCCTTTCTCTGACAAGGACATTTGTCACTGGATTTAGGACTCATCAAGGAATCCGAGATGATCTCATCTCCAGATCCACTGCAACGAGCCTGTCCTCCACTCAAGTCAGATTCGTAGGCTCCAGCGGGTGTGTTTCGGGGACCATCACCCGAGCCACTATTCTATGGCTTTCATGGGTTGCCTGCAAGGGAAATCAAGCCCTAGAAAGCAGAGGAGACCCACTTCAATGGGGAGAATGTGGGAGAACGGAAAGCTGGTCAGCCGTGGGTGTGAATTTCCGCTTCATCAGTTATTAACTCTGTGACATCAGACTCCTGTTACTTAATCTCCTAAAGACACAATTTCCTAGGAGCGGGGAGGGCAACGCGTCGGCTGCTGGGAGAATTAAATAAGAATATTTATACGCTGAGCTCAGTGCCTGCCCCTGGAACAGGCCTAATAAATAGTAATCACTTGAGTATTGTGTTCTTTCCAGAAGAATACGAAGACACTCCCTGTCGGTCCCAATGAGCCTGCGCTCTGGGCAGAGCCCTGCGTGGCCGCTGCTCCCCCAAGCCTCTCCTGGCCTGAGCGGGCGCCTGGTGGAGACCTGGGCCTCCAGCTAGAGCCTCAGGGCAGAGTCTCTCTTCAACTGAGAATGAATGGAGTCACGGCTGTCCTCCTCCGCCGCCTCCGAGAGGGGTAGCGAGCAAGGTGTGTGTGCTCAGGGAGCTGAGCAGATGCGGCACACCCACCTACAGATGCAGTCACGATGGAAATGGGAGGGAGGTGAGAGGAAGAGCAGTCTGGCCAGAAGCTGGGAGGAGCGGAGTGCTTCAGGACAAACATGTAGAGTTTGATTTGCTGGGAAGCTGCATCCTGGGTATCAGAACAGGATGTCGTAAGACAGGGCGACTTCTGTGCTCGCCGTTCTCTGAAAGCCAACAGGACACCGGCAGCCGCAGGACCCTCTCTTCTTGTCTCTGTGATTATTCATTGAGCTCCTAGTCCCTGCCAGGTAGCTGGTGAATCCCTGCCAGGTACAATGCCACACACTCAATGAATATTATCAGGAACCCTTCATAAAACCTTGTGAAACAGACCTCATTATCCCACTTCCCAGTTAAGAAAAGCCAAGTTCACAAGGAGTCATTGCCCTGGGTCGCCTGACAGGTGGCGGTAAGGCTGGGATTGGAAAAGGTTCTTGCCGGTCTCCGAGCCCCTGATCTGTCCACTGATGTATATTGTCCCCTGGTTTTGCTCTCTTTCCTTGCTAATCAGAAAAACATCATGTTCACCTATCATTGCTTTTCTTAAATTCGTAGCATTTGAACTTGCACGCCCGAAGTTTGCTCCTTGAGTACAGGCACTGAGATCCGGATGTGTGCCCGGCGCCGTACCAGTGTGGAAACACCGTGAGCCCTACAGAAAAGGGGAGAGAGCTTCCCCTCTTACGCCACAGTGCCTCTCTGTTCGAGCCAGAGGATGTAATCTGAGCTAGTGCAGACCAAGAAGACCGAAGACCTAAAATTCCTTTCCTGTAGCATCAGGATCATGTGGGTCTCTTAGGAAAATACTTGCCATCATTGTAGATTAACCAGCAAATCCCAAGGCGCATTTCGAAAGTTTGAACTGTTGATTTGGGTTTCCCCTCCTGGGCCCTACATTCTCCTGGTGAGATGCTCCTTAGGCAATCGTTTTTTGTTTCTGTACCTCTGATTCATTTGTCATTTGCAGACGCTTGACCTTGGCCTTGGTTAGTCATGTTCACTTCTGTAAGAGACATGCACACCTCTGTAGGTATACTTCATGATGAGCTGTACCTTTCCCTTGGAAAGCCACAAACAAATCGAGAAACTAGAAATTGAATTCCTCTTTCAATGTGGTAGACAAGGATGCGGGCATTATTATAAAAAGAGGATGCAACATATTTTTTTTTTTGGTAAATATGAATTTGGTAAATATGAAGTTTACCTTAATGTGAAATGCAACAATTTTTAAAAACCCGCACAAGTTGCTCTAGTTTGGTTATGATAGGGGCCGGGCATAAACTTCCTTTTTTTCTTAGAAACTTCAAGAAAAGTATTTTTCTCTCTGGTTGATTTGCTGACTATCAACGGCTGTATTTATTTTGTAATAAGTATGTGAATTCTACTATTTCTTTTTTTTTTATGATTTTATTTATTTGCCAGAGAGCATGAGCAGGAGGGACCAGCAGGCCAGCAGAGGGAGGGAGGGACTTGAACCCCAGACCCTGGGATCATGACCTGAGCTGAAGGCAGATGTTTCATCGACTGAGCCACCTAGGTGTCCCGAATTCTATACCTAGTCCTTAAAAAAATCCTTCAAGAACAGTTATCATGTGCCCATTGTGTGGATGGGGACGATGAAGTTCAGGCAAGGTATGTCAATTCTGCAAGACCATTTGAATGGAAAATGGCAGATGCAGGATTCAAGCCCAGTTTGGTCTAAATCCAAATGGTTACACTTTTTCCGCTACATATGCTGCCTGTAAGAGAGAAAAAATGGACAATATCCGGATGGTTTCAAACACGCCCATGAAGGAGCAAGGAGAAAGTGGTTTATGTAAGATTCCTTTCTCCACAAAGCGTGGTAGATGAGTGGACTCATTTCAGTTCACACCTAGATGCCTTTGTGTCAATCAGGGAAAAGGTACCCCCTCCTTGGTGGGTTTGACCCAAATACACATGGCTTATTGGGCACTGCAGGGGTGACTCTCCCACCCTTACACTGGGGAACACACTGCACACAGTTTGCCCTATGGATGGAGAAGGGTTGGCACGCATGAGGGGCGTTTGCAGGTGACCAGGAGAGTCTTGGGATGTTGAACTGCCTAATGGTCAGAAAAAGGCTGCATTATTTATTTGATGATCTCCAGCAATGGAAATCTCACTCTCTCTATTTTCTTTTGCAAATAGTTTAGTGGCCAGAGGGAAGCGCTTCACATGGTTTAGCCTGATTCCGAATGCCAAGTTCAGTGAAAGAGACTGACCACACTTCCCAGAGTTGGTCTGGCTGGAAGCCAGGGCAAGGGTAATGCATCATCCTTATTGTTACTAAATTGTCCCAAAAGAAAGTTCAAATAATCTTCTCTGAAATGTATTTACTTCTCATAACTTGGCCGCCGATCTGATAACTGCACCCCGGACTGCTGCCTCTCAGCTTCTCTATCTCAACTACAATCTGTCTTTGAGGTTTCGTTAAGAAAAACATGGAGGGCATTGTGAGAAGGAAGGGAAGGGGGAATAGGGGGAAATCAGAGGGGGAGACGAACCATGAGAGACTGTGGACTCTGAGCAACAAACTGAGGGTTTTGGAGGGGAGGGGGTGGGCGGTTGAGTGAGCCTGGTGGTGGGTATTGAGGAGGGCATGGATTGCATGGAGCACTGGGTGTGGTGCATGAACAATGAATCTTGTAACACTGAAAAAATAAAATAAACTTATTTGGGAAAAAATAATAATAGCCAATGATAATTAATACTAGTAATAATAATAATGCAAAGATGGAGACAAAGCGTGGAAGAGGGGGATAAAGAAAACAAAATCATAAGGAGTAAGATAATATAGCTCCGTGCCAGATGGGGAAGCGAGTAGAGGGGCTAGTGCTAAGGAGGAAAAAGAAGTATTCCCAACTAGAGATGACTTTGTACTTCAAGGGGCTGATCAGAGAACTCGATAGAATGTTCATTTGGAGATCATCTTAATGGGGCAATAAAGGTGCCTAACATTTGTAAAGAGTTTGCATTCCTCATGCACCATCATGTTTGCTAGTAAGAACAGCCTTGTCAGGTACATGTTTATAGGTGAGCAAATGGAGGTCAAGGGAGGCTCAGGAACGTGGAGTTGGTCGGTGCCGGCTCTATCTGACCACTTGTAGATTTTTTTGAGCATCTGGGGGCAGGGCTCAGTGCAGAATTTAACACTAACAGATGTTGCATATGTGTTTCTTTTAGGAATAGGTGCCTTGAGGGGCGCTGGGCTGGTTTAGTTGGTGGAGCATGTGATTCTTGACCTCAGGGTTGTGAGTTCAAGCCCCACACGGGATGTAGAGATTACTTAAAAACGAAATCTTAAAAAAGAGCAATAGGTGAATTGAGTTATACACTGGAGAAATAAATAAACCAGGTTGCAAATGTGAGGCGAAAGTTTGGGTGCGCGTGTGTGCGCGCGCGTGCGTGGTGAGGATGTGGTTCAGAGAGGCATGAGCGAGTGACAGCCACGGAATCTACAGGAGAAATTAGCTTTTCAGTCTGGCTGAAACAAGTGTGTGTTATAAATAAGAGATCACTGGCAACTCGTAGCATCCAATTGGGATGTGTGTGGAAGCTTCTCAAAGCTGCTCAGTGAGGGTTGCGGCTGAGATGGAGTAGAATTCTGCCTATTGTTAGAAAACCCCCAACAAGCAGCTTGGAAGGGTCTAGTGGAGTGATTCCTTGTCCTTGTCCCCCGCTAGGGAAAAAGGGTCTTGCCTCCTTCTGTGGGTCACGGTCCCTGGGAGAACAGCCTGGGCGGGAGGCAGTGGTCCATGGAGTGGGGAGGTGAAAATTCCCTTTGCCCACCCACTGGCTTTTTTCGACATTCGACCTGCGTTTTAGATTGAGACTGATTTTAAAAACGAACATAATTAAAATAAGATGCTTTAAAAAACGGGTTCCAGTGTACGGGATATTGGAGTACTCTCCCTCTTCCCTCCTCCCTCCCTTCTCCCCTCCCTCCCCCTTCCCACCCCCACCACGTGTATTCCTTTTATTACAATTTAGTTGGGATCCCAGAGAGCCCCTCCAGCCAAAGCTGGAGCCCTCCCTGATGAATGCGCACCCCAGGTGCTGTAGGGTGCTCCCAAAGTGTGTAGTAATCAGTCCCACAACGCCATCTGTCACGACTTAGGCTTAATTAGAAAATAGGCATAAAAAGAGATGTCAAATGGGCGTGGGTGGGGGGGCGGCGCAGCTGAGGGAACAGCGCCCGGGAGGCGGGGCCAAGCGGACGTTCCTGGGAGTGTGCGCTTCCCCCCCACCCTCCGCGGGGGAAGCGTGTCAGGTGCAAGCACCGTTCCAGATCAGAAAGGAACAGAGGCCTGCCACTCAATTCTGGTGGACGGACAGTGCGGGGTCCCTGAGGAGCACTGGGCCTGGCCAGGTGCTGGTGGTGGACACGGTGAGCCGTCCTAAGGCGGGCCTCCGGAATGGGAGTAAAGCAGGCAAGCATCCGAGTGTGAATTTCATCCAGCTCCTCACCCCCCACCCCTAACTGTCCAGGACACTCTTCTGAGCTAGCTCCAGCGAGCCCTTTCCTTACACCAGTACTCCCCGGCTCACTCCCATTACCTTCCAAAAAACAAGCAAATTAAGGGCATCAAGAAATTCAGTTCAAACAGGCACATGTAAGTTTTGTAAAGTTGAAAGAAAAAAAAATGTATATTATATAAACTATATATTATATTTAAATATATTTATATATATAAATTATATTTTTTATTTTTATCTTTATTTTTTTTGCTTTGGATCCAGAGACCCTGCAAACCAGGAGCAAGTTCGGCCTGGTTACGGAAGCCTGATTTTCCCACCTCGGCTGTTTCTCCTGTAAACCGGATGCTGGACAGTCGCTGTGCCAACTCTCAGCCCTGGTTCCCTTTCCTTCAGCGGCAGGTTCATCTCACCACAAAGCTTGCTCTCTGGGGAAACGGAGCCGCAGGAGAAGGGGAATGACGAGTGCGGGGTGCCTTTGCCACGCACACAGTGTTTCCCGGTATGAGCGCCGTGTCCCGCCCGGCCTCGCGCGTGCGCCTTTTTGCCCGGGTCGCGCTCATACTGATAGAAACCTGGTCCCAGAGTCCACATTCAGTGGCCAGCAGATAAAAGGCAAAATAATCCCAGGGCAACTGTGGGCCTCGGACACCATACAGCATATGCATACTAAATCTCTCCCTCTGCTTCCAGGGGCTTCAAACATTTTTGATACCACCACTCAGAGAATTCTTTCTCCATACAAATACTGCCTTGCAACAACCCGCCTCTTGATCCGTGCAGTAAAATTCCCCTAATTGGGCCTCGCATTTGGGAATTTATATTAATTAAAACTCAGTGACCTTACTGGGTAAAAAGTTTGTGGGAAGGGTCGCAGTTTGGAAATCTGTACTTTTATGAGATCTGCACATATGAAAAGCAGTGTTTGTATAAATTGTAATCTTAGATTCATTTAGCTCATTTCCCTCATTCGTACCTCTATTCATTTCTGAGTTGATAGGGAAGTAAGAAAAAGAAAAAGAAACACTGTTACATAATTATCAGTATTCCTTTTTCAAAAGCCTAGCTTTCGAAAGGTTTTTAAAAATTCATCTAAATGGGACTCACAATCTTCTGTCTTTCAAACTAATGATTCACTCTATTTGATTTGGACCCGGTTCTTTGGGAACTTTCGTCAGCCAGGGAAGAAATGAGTTAGCAGAAGCGGCGAGAAGGCGATGTGGTTTTTCAAAGAGATGGTGCGGAAGCTTTGTGGGTTCAGATGCTGCTGAGTGGATGCCAATGGCACTCTGTGTCTTTTGGACCCACCATGGCCAAGAGACACTTCACCTTTACTACTGTCCCCGAGCCCACGCCGGGTCGGATCATCCCCTTCCTTTTCCCACAACTCAGGGGTACCCACACATTTTATGAAGCTCTGTCTAAGGGGGTTATGAGGAGCCGTGGTAAAAAAGAGCATCTCTTCTTCCTCTAGAATCTCCCACTTGCTCACTTGCTCTGGATACCTTTCCTGGAGCTCCCCCCACCCCCAGGGTCCAAATGAGCTGTCTTTGCTCTCCTAGTGCACTTAGGAACAACAGGAAACGAGCATCCCGGAGCCTGCAAAGCCCAGTTTGGATCCCAGTCCCAAGATTCATAGCGGTGTAACCATAGGCAAGTTTCTTAACATCACTCAGTCTGTTTCCTTAAACAAAGGGGCTAATAAAACTTATCAGACTCACAGGACCATTAGAGATAACGTGCATTAACATAAGCAGTGCTGGAGGAGGAAATGCCCCAGAATGGCAGCTGTTTTTTATTATTCTAGCACCACCCACAAGGTCCCGTGATCGTGTTTACCTGCCTGTCATTTCCTCGGGACTGTGAGCTTTTTTAGAAGGTATTTCTCTGCGTCTGGAAACTTGGAACAAACTCTGGCACGGAGTGGATGTTCCATCAGTGTTTTTTCTGGATGAATGAATCAGTGCATCAGTGAGAATGACTGGCCTGGCCTGGCTTGGTTCATGCATCGTTAGTTCAGCAAGCTTATTTCTAGAGCCCTGTTTGGGATCAGAGACCATTCTAAACAATGGAGGAGTCAGAAAAAGGGAAAGAACCAAGTAAAGAAATTGGATTTGATATTTTGGTCCTTAAGACGTAGCATGCCCAGAGGTAATGATGAAACTCAACAAACGGAAAGCCAGAGGGGACTGGCACTCTCAGAGGCCAGAATGTGCACACACGGGACATTAAAATGACAGATACTAAGCAAAAAAAACAAAACACAGTAGGTTTACCCTCCTTCTACCTCAAAGCATTTCTCATCTGTAGGCAGGCTAATCACTATTTTCATGCCGGGTACCATTCACGGGAAGCATTCAGATCTTCCAGAAACTTGCAAAATGAACAGTTGTTGGCATCTCCTTGGGAAGAAGAGGAAAACCCAAAGCTTTGATAGATTTTAAACTGCAGCCCTCCCGGGACACGCTAAATGGCTCATAAATACAGCTGGTGGAATATTGCTTACATGTATTTTCCACTTAGGCTCACCTTTGAGGTTCTGTTCTGTCCCCTTGAGAATCAATACACACGATAAGAGAATTGCTGGTGTATTAATCTTTTTTGCTGAGCTAAGCATTTTTTCCTACCAAAGTGGGGATAGGGCTGAGAGAGGACGTGAAATCTAGACCACCAGCAAAGTAATGGGGAAAAAAAAATTTCATTTCCAGACTTCAGGAAACACAGTCACTTCTCTAAGGCATCTATCTGTACGGAGTGCCCCGACTGGCCCAGAGCCACAGGCGGGACCCTTCACCTCTAGGACCCAGACTCCTCTTCTTGAAAATGCCAACCAGCCTCTCTAGTCTAGTGGGGAAGGACGAGTAACTTTTTCATCTAATTTTCTCAGTCCTTGGCTGGGACCCCTGTAATAAAATACAGGGCAGCCACAGAAAAAGATGCACATTTATTTACAGGAAGTCTTACGTGACATGGGGGTCTTCATAAGGCAGTGGCGACCCTTGTGTGTTTCTCTGCTAGGTCTGATGAGTTATGGATGGTCATGGAAGGATCAAGACAGAGGATGAGGTAAGTGTAGTGAACTGGGGTGGTTGTGCGCGTTGGGACTCCTCTCTGTGTCCCTTGTCTCGGGGAAATAAGGATGCTCCTTTCCTCTGGGTCTAAGGAGGAGGCTACCTCCCCCTGGAGGTTTTTATGATCTGCTTTAGGGGAAAGCCAGCAAAGGCTTCCTGCACCTGCCATTCCCAATTTCCTTCACCTTCAAGTACCGGCGTACCTTGCCTTCCTGCCTCTGGCAGACATCAAGCGTTGTGGCCCCAGGGCTCTGGGCAAGTCTGTTGGCACTATTTTGCCAGCAGCATTTGCTCACTTCCTGTCTCTGTGTCGCGTTTCAGTAATTCTTGCCATATTTCCAGATTTTTCATTATTACATTTGTTAGGGCGATCTGTGGTCAGTGATTAGGATTTCCTGAAAGCTCAGATGATGGTTAGCCTTTGTTAGCAATATAAATATTTTTAATTAAGGTAAGTACATTGTATCTTTGGACACAATGCTATTGTATATTTACTAGATGTAGCTCTTCTATGTACTGGGAACCCCCAAAATTCATTTGCTTTGTACCATCGCGGTATTCACTTGGTTGCTGTGGTCTGGAACCAAACCAGTAATACCTCTGTGGTATGCCTGTATTCTGATGCCAAGATGCCATATTTTGGGGTGGTGGGTCCTGCACCCCATCACTAATTTATCGTGAGGGTTAAGTGAGAGGATGAAAAGTGGTGGATTTGGTTTTCATTGAGTCCTGGTGGGGAGGCAAGATTCTGATCCCACAGAGAAACAGAATCTTCCAATATTGCCTCCCCCAGTTTCTCCTGTCTGGGGGACAGCTGCCAAATCAGGGCTGGTGGCTCTATCAGGGGGTCCACAGTCTGAAAGTAGGGAGGCCCAAAATAGGTCCTAACCGGGGTGCTCCAATGGTGAGCTCCAGACTGGGTCCCCACTGGCCGGCCTTCCTCTGTGTCTACCCATTTTCAGAGTTTAGTTTCCTAGTGTTCGGTTCAGTGAATTCTGACACTGTTTTAAAACATCCTCTTCTGCTCGGGGTTAATAAGTTGGTGTTTCTTGCTTGACTCCAAGACCCTTGACCATGATCATATGGGAAGTGAGTACAGCACATAGTAGCAAGCTCCTCAAAGTAGACACTCAATACATGTTACCCATTGCTAGTATTAGTCCATTAGCATTAAACTCTCCTTGACATTCCAGGGTTCCATATTTGATGATTCAATTTTTCGAGCGTCATAATGTATCATAGTTGTGGAGATACACATTTAAATTGCCTTCGAAAGCATACACATCAGACTATTTGCCTTTTTTTTTTTTTACGAGGAGCATGTATTATTCAGAATCATGAAAAATAATAAAACTATTTCCATTTAAAAAAGAAACATGGCCCTGATTCGAATTAGATATACTCAGAGGCCACAAAGCTTTGCTCATTTCCTGACCTCAGATTATTGACTCACACGCCCAGGTTATGAAAGAAAGAAATATATTCTATTTATATTGTATTCTACAATGGTACCCTGTGGATGGTCTGCATCTTCTGGTGCAATTGACTAATGCTCAAAACCCTTATATGGTTAAAGAAAGTCTATGAAAAGAAGGTTTAATATCACAGGCCTGGGTTGTAATCGACATTGAACTACTAATGCACCCATTTGGTCCATTTGCAGGCTAGAGTGTGCGTGTGTCGACACGAGAGCCTCTTGTCAGTTAGCGATCACCTTGTCATACGAAGATGGTCCTGGACCAGCAGCATCAGCATCACCAGGGAGCTCCTCGGAGATGCAGTCTCCTGCCACCGCCTCCCAGACTTACTGAATCAGAACTTGCATTTTTACAAACCTCTGGGGTTTCACAAGCACATTCAAGCTTGCAAAGAAGCACGGATAAATAATTTCATCATTAGCAACTGGAATGTCAAGGCTAGTTTCTCCAAACTGGATGGGGATGAAATCTGTAAGCCCACTGTCAAGTATCAGTGATTTACTCTGGCTTGTTAACCTCACTGAGTACTAGATGTTTTGAGGAAGCAACCCAAGGAAATGTCTGTCTTACCCCCGTCTATGAAATCACTGGTTTTTTGTATTATTTTTCCCTTTAGGTTGAGGGGTGGAGGGGAGCGGAAACCTCTTTTCTGCTTTATCTGCCTCTGGCTTGAAATACGAATTTAAAGGGCATCAGAGAAAATAATCTTAAATTGTCTGCATCACTGAAAAGTAGTGATTTAATCTTTTGGCATAGGACTGGGTCAACTTGAATCTTGCTCAAGCCGTTCGCTCAGAACGAGAGTTTTCTGTAGCAGAAATAGGTAAGTCTGATCGGCAGAATGGATTGGATCCTGAGGAAGCCATTATCATGGAGTGTCAGTGAGTAAAATTAACATGTATTTTTAATAAGTCTGTAATTACTTATTCTACAATAGACCATATGGTCTTTTCTCTTCCCATGGACTCAAACACTTAAGCCCTCAATACCATTTAGTTTTACACACACACACACACACACACACACACACACACACCCCTTCCCCTCAAAGAAAACAAAGAAATTGCATTTTGAGTACCACAACATTTCCTTAAGGAGTAAAAATTTGAATTACTTTAAAAGCCAGGCATTTTACACTTGTGTCTAGAAGGCACAGGACACATTTTGGCTGTATCTTGGGCCTTCTTCCTGTTTCATTTGTTGGCTTAATAGTCTGAGCTGAGGGCTACATGATTTTCTGGGTTTTCAGCTGTTCTGATTTCCTCTTTGTGTGTGTGTGTGTGTGTGTGTGTGTGTGTGTGTGTGTGTGAATCGTTGTGTCAGACCTGGCATGGTTATTTAAATGGATTATTGGGTGTTTTTTGTATTCTAAATCCATGAAATTGAGAAACAAAGAACCCTCTCGCTGTTTTCAAGGAGGAAAAGCCTTCATCTTCCTACTCCTAGACTCTAAGGATTTTAGTAGGGCCTTACAATGTGATTCTCATGAACATACTCTTAGAGACATGCACGCATTTTATGACTTCATTTGAGTCTTTTAAAACTGCTGATTAAGCAATACTCCTAATTTTTTTTTTTTTTTTTTTAGCTCTAAAAGGCTGCAGGAAGTCTCATCTTGCTATAGTTGCCTTAGAGGAGTTCCACATAAAATTGCTGTCTTGCAACACATTCTGAGGAATAGAATAATAAACGCTGGCATTAGGGGGATAGATCAGTCAATTTAAGATGACTGTATATTTTTAAAATTCATTAACTGAATTTTTAAAAGCTGGTGTGATCACTATGGAAAATTTCACCTTTTAAATAAGTGAGAGATGGAGCATTGATAAATGGGGGCCGATCACCCAGACTCGCAGCCTGCTTATCTCAGTTCTTGACCTGGAAATGTAGAGGAATGATGTACAATTTGGAAGGCCAGTTCTAGAAAAGACTTGGCAAGGGAGACTTCCATTCACCTTCCTTGACTTTTGAATCCTATGTTTTCAGCTCTCAAGAAAGGGAATTCAGGCTTAGCTCTTGGGTTTTCTCGTTTTAAACCCCCCCCCCTTTTAAGATCTTATTTATTTATTTAAGAGAGAGAGAGAGAGTGAGAAAGCCCAGAGGGAGAGGCAGTGGGAGAAGCAGACTCCCCACTGAGCAAGGAGCCTGGCGTGGGACTTGATCTCAGGACCCTGGGATCATGACGCGAGCCAAAGGCAGATGCCCAACTGACTGAGCAACCCCGGTGTCCCTAAATTCTTCCTTTTCATGAAATTGTGCCTGTTCCCCGGGTAGGAAGAGGGACTAAACATACATCTGTCACTCTGGGAGCCTCCAGCGACTGGGCAAGTCCAAGATTATATTTATTCTCCATGCATTCCCCTGGGGACCACCCCTCTCTGAGCTTCTTACTAGATGTCTGATCCCTCCTTCCTACCCAGCGAGAGGGGCTTCCACAAACCAGTTGGAGAGCTGGACACAAAGTCAACTTGGAATCTCCAAGGTCCACAGGTCCTGATGCCATCACAAGGCAGTATCAGTGTTGCCGGGTGACATGAGAAGACCCAGGGCCCTGGGACCTCAACCCAGCCAGACCTGACAGAGTTCTGAAGGCTTTTGGTCTTGTCACAAGAATAAGTTCAAAGACGGACACGCATCACAGCGGACAAGAGACACAAGAGGGAAAGTTTATTCAAGCAAGACATACAGTCTCAAGAGATGAGAGCGGTGAATGCAAGAGAGAAAGAGAGAGAGAGTAAGTGAGCTGCATACCCTGGGGGTTGAGTTTCTATCTTTTATTGACAACCGTTACCAAAACGGTGGGATATTCATTACTTGGGGTGGAAACTAAGGTTTCCCACTTTTTCTTCCTTATCGGGTCCTGGAAGAGAGGCAGTACGGTTGGTGGAGGGAGGAGGAGGTGTTGGATACCAGTGGGTCTTAGAACACACTACCCCAAAATATGGCAGCTCAGAATACTGAACTTTTTAAGTTGAAGGAATTCGAGGAAACAACAGTAGCGGGTAGGTCACTGTTTCCCTACCTTTTCCCCCTAAAATAAATCATAAAACCTCCATGTGAGAGGTCCCTCCACCCCATACTAGGGAAGAGGACAATCTTAACTCCAAGGATACAAGGGATGCCGAGAAGAATTTGAACAAAGAGGCCTTGCTAAGTTTCCCCATTTAGTATGAGGAATACTAAATACTGAGCTCATACTCTTCATAGTATCCCTCCAGGACTATCCACTCTTCTTCAGACTTAGCATAACAACACTAAGGTCTAACCATTTCTTTGGGTCTTCATTTCCATATAAAGGCCATGCTGTCACATAAATGTGTCTGCTTTTCTCCTGTTAATCTATTAGCCTTTGTCAGTTTAGTATTCAGACCCAGCGAGGGAACCTCGGAGGGTCCAGGGGAAACTTCTCCCTCTTCTACCATCTTCCCGTGTATACTGTCGTCTTGCTTATCGGGTTGCACACCATTCGTTACTGAGTGATTTTTCTATTGCAAGAGCCAACAGAGAAGTTGTGGGAAGTCGTGGGGTGTGGAATGTCCGCATTTTTATTCCCAGACAAGGGAAAGATGCCCCCCCTCAGGCAGTTTAAAAGAGAAAGTGGGTGTCAAAAATATTACACCCCAAGAGACCCATGTGATCGATGGGCGGCTTACATCCCTCTTTTCCACTAAACAGAAACCCTTGGGCTGAGAGCAGATACTCATGGGTTCTTCCCACAAATAGATGCTGACATCCTCGGCACTTGGGTAATGCCTGAGAGTAAATGGTCAATGCCAGCCCTGCCCTTGAGGAGCTGATGGTCTGCTGAGAAATGAAGTCCAGTAATAGACAAAAATGACTTTGCTGCGCAGTACAAGCCCCTAGACGGCACCCAGAACACCTGAGCTCATTCCAGAGGATGGAGGACGACCTCCCACAGGAAGGAAAGCTTTACTGGAGACCTGAGGGTTGAGTGAGCAGGAACCAGCACGAAGAGGAAGACCTGGTAGAAAGTGGAGGAGAATCACATTCCAGGCAGAAGCAATGAAAGGGGAGAAAGGCCGCCCACAGATAAGCAAGAACTGGGAACTGGAAATGGCAACTTGTTCATTTGCTTGGAGAGCGAGTCCAAGGAGAGGAGTAGCAAGAAATTAGGACGGAGAGATAAACAAGGGCACTTCCTGAAGAGCCACGTCGCAGCTTGGATTTTCATCTTTGGCCAGTGTTGATTTTTAGCACAAGAAGGATCTGACTCGTTCTTTTGAATAATTTCCCTGACATGGAGTAATAAGAAGAAAATATGAGATCCTTTACCCACATTATTTAAAATGCACCCTTTAGGGGCACCTGGGTGGCTCAGTTGGCTGAGCTTCCAATCCTGATTTCGGCTCAGGTCATGATCTCAAGGTTGTGAGATCAAGCCCCGCCTCGGGCTCTGTGCTGGGCATGAAGCCTGCTTAAGATTCTCTCTCTCTCTCTCTCTCTTTAAAAAAAATGCACCCTTTAAATTGTTCTGACTCTACATACATTTACACACACACTTAATAGGGCAGAAGTGATACACGCATGTAATTGATAAATATGCCCAGGTTGGAGAGTGCCGGACTATTGCTTTAGACAGGTCGCTCTGCCTCCTCGGTGGAACAGCAGGGGACAGGGATTGGAGAGCAGCAAATGTGAGGCGAGGGGGTGAGCTAGGGACCTGTGGTACTGACTGAAGCAGGAATGAGAGCAGCATGAACCAGAGTATGGCGTTGAGCAAAGAAAGAATCGGCTCATGCTGCCAACATCGCTCAGTGCTCGGGTGGGTAAGACTGTCCTATCAGAAACCCCAGCCCCCGTGAGCCGGTTGACAGATCAGCAGTAGGAAGAGTGCTGGCTGTCAGGAGATCCGGGCTTCGAGTCCTGGCTTCCCCTACTTAGTATGTGATTGGGGCAAATCATTTTGATCTCCCCAATCTTTGAAGTGGAGCTGTGGAAACGAGCCCTAACTACCAGCTGGCGCGACCGTCTTGACCACGTGGAATAATGAATAAGAGATGATTTTGAAAACTGTCTCCTTCTGACAGGGAGGTTGGCTCCTCTGGGGCGGCGCAGAAGACCGTGTCACCTGTTAAAAATAGTAATAGGTAGCCCTGGGGGACCTGGTTATGCCCTTTCCTCCCTGGGAAGCCTTGAGACTCCGTTTCCTTATCTGTAAATGGGAAATAAGGGCATCTATCCCGTCCGCCTCTTCATGTAACCCTTCAGAAGGGGGACATGAGCACCCACTTGGCTTGGGGTCCACAGCTGGTCTTAGGACTGCCTTTCCCACACCTTCTCTCTGTGACCTTAAAGGAGTCAGGTGACCGCTGCTGGCCTCACCCTCCTCCTCTGCAAAGTGTGAGTCAGGTCAGGACAGATGATCTGCAAGGAACTTCCAACTATAAAATACCAGCGTCCTGTTGAAGGTGGACAATGAGGGGAGAGACGAAGCGTGTGTGCGACGGTTGTGAATTTGTTTCTCCGTTTTGCCCGGCAGGGAGGGGAGGAATGGGATGAAGGGGAATAAAAAGTTTACCACTAGAATTATCTGCACATTAACCAAGCCATGGAAGATGGAAGAAGCTGTGAAGATTTTCTCCCTATGCAGAGCCACCAGGCAATCAGTGACAATAAAATTGTGAATTCAGCACTTTCATGCTGTGTTTTAATTTTCTGGCACTAGCGTGCCCATTATTTAAGCGTGCATTTGGGTTGGCGCCAGCCTGCCCCTCTTCACCACGGCTGGGAAGGGTGCTGAGATGCCTCCCCCAGCACACCCCGGCTGGCCCGGGACTCCCTTGAGGGGTCAGGAGAGGGGCGGGGTGGGGCAGCATGGCAGACTTCACAGACGACAGGAGGAAGCCGGGGGAGAAGGGGAGGCGAAATGACGATAACGGAAGAGGAGAGAACCCAACACAGGAAACGCTGGGCTGGAAAGAAGGGAAAGAGGGATGGGAAGCCAGGATTGTAAGCACTGTTTCAAGGATGGTGAAAGGGAGAAGGGGAGAAATGGCATGTCTGATAAGGTAGGAGGAGGGGATGGAAGATGGTGCTACCTTGAAGGGACTTGGTAGATGTGGTTAACAGTCAACAACGAGTTGACCTTAAATAAAGGAGATTACCTTCCTGGGCACCCGGCTGGCCCAGTTGATGGAGCATGTGACTCTTGATCTCAGAGCTGTAGGTTCGAGTCCCACTTTAGGTGTAGAGATTACTTAAAAATAAAATCCTTTTTTTTTTTTTTTTTTTTAAAGGAGAGAGATGACCTTCCATAATGTGAATTTGAGAATGGGCCTCGTCTAACCAGTGGAGGGCCTTAAGTGCAAAACCCAAGATTTCCTGGAAAAAGGGAATTCTGCCTCAAGACGACAGCATCATCTCCTGCCTGAGTTTCCGGGCTGCTGGCCTGTCCTGCAGATTCCAGACTTGTCAGGCCCCCAAATTACAGAGCCAATTCCTCAGAATAAATCTCTTTCTATGTATATAAAGGAGAGAGATATATGTCCTCTTGGTCCTTGGAGAATCCCCTCTTCTTCCACAGTGTCAGACCTGTCGTCGGAAGGCTCTCCTCACCTACCCTACCCCGTGCCCCCTTTATTTTTCATACTGTTTTCCCAATAACTCTCTTGCGTTCTAACTCCATCTGGCCCACCGCTCCTTGAATGAGCCAACCACGCAGCCTCAAAGCTGCAATTACACTCTTCCAATGATGTCCTCATTTTTATTTTAGAAAATCTGAGTGTGATTGATAATAGCTACAAGATCTTATAATAACTTGAGTGGAAGGAAAAGAAGTCGAAGAAATACAGTGTTAAGAGGAGAAATGGTAAAGACCAAGTATGGGGTGGCAGCTAGGGGACACATAAAGGAAATTGTCTTCCCATGAAAGTGGGGCAACGTCCAATTTGGATGTTTTGTTATATAACGTCTCCCAGATGCCTGGGTGGCTCAATAGCTTGAGCCTCTGACTCTTGATTTCGGCTCAGGGCATGATCTCAGGGTCATGAGATTGAGCCCCTCATGGGATTCTGTGCGAGGTGTGGAGTCTGCTTGGGATTCTCTCTCTCTCCCTCTCTACCTGCACCTCCCCCCCACCCTCTGCCACTCATGGGCACTCTCTCTCTCTTGCTCTCTCTAAAAAAATAAATGAATAAATAGAACATCTCCCAAAGGTTTTTTTTTTTTTTGCAAACAGAGAGTTGGGAAGACACCAGGCGGGAAAGCACAGGAACAGACAAGCACGCACCGGTGTTTGTCTCGTGTTTGCTTTTCCTTATCGGAGAATCCATTAAAAATGTATATTTCCCCTTTGCCAATTGCCATCTCTTAAATTACCTTATTTAAGAGCACACACAAAAACAGTATTCATCGCATCTGCCTCAATTTTCTCCCTAACTTTTATAGATCCCTCAGCCTGGCTTCTTAACAAAATGAAATTAAATCGTTGCGATGTCTGCTACTTCGCCGCAGATTTTTTCTTCAGCTGCTTTCCTGGTGGTTTATATAGAGATCGACCCAGATGGGTCGATTCCAGGGACCAGCCAAGGTGATGGGCGGGATACAGTGACGAGGTGGAAACCATGTGGTCCAAGCCGTCTGCTACACAGGGGCTGGGAATGACACAGGGAGTGCTAATTAAAGCCGCTGGACCTAGATCCTTGCCAGACATGACCTGACAGCCTCTAAAGCTGGATTTTCCTTTCCAAACTCGGGCTTTCTTTACATCTGCCAAGCTCGCATCTATCCTTTCTTTCACGCACTCATTCAACAATGTTAACTCCCAGCAGGTGCTGTTGCCCATTGCAAGTAATGGGGAGTTTGACACCCTACGGAGCCTTATAGGACTTCAGATTCCATCGGCTGGTGAATGCTTCCTCAGCCAGTTGCATTTCTGGATCTCACAGCTCGCTTCTTTAATGAAGGTGTAGCTAAAGTTAGCTTTAAAACCTTCTGCATCCTTTCCCGAAGGTGGTTGTGGGGCCACCGTGTGGAGAAGGCACAACGAGATGTCCCATGAGCCACATGGTCAGGAAAGAGGCTGTAGACCTTGCTAACACCACGATATTTATGGTTGAAGGCCAGTTGGCATCAACCAGTCAAGTTCAGCTCTTATGTGGCCCTGTTGACTCCGTGCAATAGCCAGACCAAGTACGACTGGGCAGCTGATCTCTTCTCGGATGGATAGAGCATTTTGTGGATAGAACAGGATGTTTGACCAACCAATGCCACTTTCGGATAACCCGATCATCAATGCACTCTCTCATGGACCTCAGAATTTCTTATGCAAATGATCCTTGCATTAACCGGAGAAACAGAACCCCAAAAATGTGCGAGAGTAAGTGTGGGTATAGAGAGATTTATTTTAAGGAATTGGCTTGTGGGGTTGTGGGATTGGCAAGTATGAAATCTGTAGGCTGGAAATGCCCACAAGAGTTGTAGTTGCAGTCTTGAGTCTTGAGGCAGGTTTGGAGGCAGAGTTCCTTCTTTTTGGGGAGAACTCCGTCTTTTCTATGAAAACTTTCAACTGATTGGGTGAGGCCCACCCACATTATGGAGAGTAATCTTTACTCAAAACCTACTGATATAAATGTTAATTACATCTAAAAAAAAAATCTTTCTACAGCGACACTTAGACTGGTGTTTAACCAAACAATTGAGCTCTGTAGTCTAAACATGTTGAACACATAAAATTAACCATCACTCTGGGTGAACTCCAGTGGTAATATCGACTAACTCCCATGTATGATAACATAGGTGGTGGTAGAAGCCATGATTTTATATTGGAATTAAGAGAGAAAGGGGTGCAGATATCTCTAAAAGATAGTGATTTTGTTTCCTTCAGATAAATTCCTAGAAGTGGAATTGCTGGATCATATGGTAGTTCCATTTTGAAGTATTTGAGGAATGTCCATACTGTTCCCCATAGTAGCTGCCCTGATTTACACTCCCACCAATAGAGCATAAGAGCTCCCTTTTCTCCACATCCTTGTCAACACTTGTTATCTCTTGTGCTTTTGATGATAACCATTCTAACAAGCATGAGGTATTATCTAATTATGGCTTTGATTTGCATTTCCCTGATGATTAGTGATTTTAAACACCTGTTGGCCATTTGTATGTCTTTGGGAAAATGTCGTTCAGGTCCTTTGTCCATTTTTAAATTAGATTATTTGGTGTTGGTTTTCCCCCCTTTTTTCTTTCTGATTTTTTTCTTTTTTTGACTATTGAGTTGTGTTTTAAAAATGTATTTTAGGGGCACCTGGGTGGCTCAGTGGGTTAAAGCCTCTACCTTCGGCCCAGGTCAGGATCTTAGGGTCCTGGGATCGAGCACTACATCGGGCTCTCTGCTCAGCAGGGAGCCTGCTTCCCCCTCTCTCTCTGCCTGCCTCTCTGCCTACTTGTGATCTCTCTCTCTGTCAAATAAATAAATAAAATCTTTATTTTTTTAAAGATTTTATTTATTTAACAGAGAGAGAGATCACAAGTAGACAGAGAGAAAGGCAGAGAGAGAGGGGGAAGAAATAAAATCTTTAAAAAAATTAAAAAATGTATTTTAGGTATCAACTTCTTATCAGATACATGTTTTGCGAATATTTCCACCCATTCTGTAAGTTGTATTTTCATTTCATTGATAGTTTCCTTAGCTGTGCAGATGCTTTTTGATTCAATTCAGTCCTATTTTTGCATTTGTTGTTTGTGCTTTTTGGTCGTATTCAAAGAATCATCACCAACATCAATGTTGAAGAAATTTTCCCCTATGTTTTCTTCTAGGAGTTTTATGGTTTCAATTTTTATGTTTAAGGTCTTAAGCCATTTTGAGTTGATTTTGTGTGTGGTTTAAGATAGGAGCCTAATTTCATTCTTTGGCATGTGGTGATCCAGTTTTCCCAGCACCGTTTACTGAAGAGACTATCCTTTCCCCTTAGTATTCTTGGCTCTCTTGTCAAATATTAGTTGATCATATATGTATGGGGTTATTTGGGGGCTCTCAGTTCTTTTGTATTAGTCTATGTGCTTATTTCTATGCTAGTCTTATATTGTTTTATTTTCTAGAGCTTGGTAACATACTTTGAAATCAGGAAGGGCGATGCCTCCAGCTTTGCTCTTACTCGAGATTGTTCTGGCTATTACTCGAGATTGTTCTGGCTAGTCAGGGTCTTCTGTGGTTCCACCTGAATCATAAGATTGTTTGTTCTATTTCTGTAAAACATGCCATTGGAATTTTGATAGAGATTGCATTAAACCTATGGACGGTTTTGGGTATCCATGAACATGGACATCTTTCCATTTACTTGTGTCTTCTTCAATTTCTTTTGTCCATGTCTTACAGTTTTCAGTGTATGGATCTTTCACTTCTCCTGAGGTAAATTAATTCCTGAGTATTTGATTGTTTGTGATACTACTATAAATGGTCTTTAAAATTTCTTTTTCATATAATTCATTATTAGTGTATATAAATGTAACTGTTTTTGTGTGTTGATTTTACAATCTGCAATTTTATGAATTTAAATATTAGTTCTAATAGTTAACTTCTGTTAATTGCTGTTAACGTCTTATTTGCAACTTTCCAATGTTTTACTTATAACAATGGAATCAGGTTATAAAGAGTGTTTTATATTGATGTTTGGACTTGATCACATACTGTGTGAATTATTCCAAGCAATATATATATATACTTCTACTATAACAGCATTCTTAATTATTATAACACTTTCTATAACATGAATATGCCATCGTTTATCCAACCAATCCTTCACTGAAAGACATTAAAAGAGTTCCCTAATGTTTCCTCCATTTTAAACAACCCTATGCTGAATACCTTCAGTCATGCATCTTTCCATTTGTCTAGTTATTTCCCCCTGATAAATTCCTAGGAAGAGAATTAGTAGGTCAATCAGTATGCACACTTTTAAAAGGCCTTTGCTACCTTTTGGAAAGCTGCTTTTCAGGAAAATACATCAATTAATACAAATGTTATTATTTTACTAGCATACATTTATCAGCTTACATTGGTTCCAAATGTTAATAAATACCTCTTAATCCTTTATTTCCAGAATTAAGTTGGAAGAAAAATGTTGTTAATCCTAGGATATTAAGAAGAAGGAAAAAAATAGTTCAATCCTATCTTTTTGGCTTTGAAGAAAATCCTCTTTATATTTTAGTAGAGTTTTTAAAAAAATTAAGTATATTTCCCTTCATTGATGCACCATTCTACTATAAAATGGATACTGCAACACCTAAGAGAAAGAGACTTAAGAAGGAGATGATTTCTTCAAAAATACATATGTTTTTTATACATAGATAAATGATAGAGTGATAGATAGATAGATGATAGACAGGATTCAGAACACACTATGCCAAACTATGGTAATTTGGCATACTGAACATTTTAAGTTGAAGGGAAAAGAAGCAGAAGTATTCTTGGACCTCCTCCTTGTCCCTGAAGCAGGCCATAGGACCCCCATAGGGCAGGTGCCCTCTCTCTACCTGGAGGAAAGAAGCATCCTTATCTCCAGAGATGGAGGGATCCCGGGAGGAATCCAAATGAAGAGACCTTGCCCAGTTTCCTCGTTCACTACCCATAGCTCACGGTCCTTTGTCCTTTAACGTCTTCCCCCAACTGCCCATTCTGACTCCCACCATCTCCTCGGTTCTTCATCTCCTTGGGCAGGCTCCTGTGTCGCGCAAAACTTACGTTAAATAAATCTGTATGTTTTTCTCTCATCGTTCTCTCTTCTGTTAGTCTCATTGACGAGACCCCAGTTGGAGAACCCAGAAGGGTGAGGAAAAAAAGATTTTTTCTTCCCTGATATGTGGATAAAAACAGCTGAGGATGCTTAGCTTTTGAGGACTAGTCGGTGGGGGGAAGTGAAGGATGGAGACAGAATCCTGAGCTCCTCCAGGTCTGGAACCCATACATTTGGCACTCTTGCAGAAGAGATACTCTCCACAATCATCTCTATTACAGCCACCACCGATGCAGTTCATAGACATTCCTGGGCCAGCATTAATGCAGGTTAGAGACAGCACGCTGGCTCCCCCCCGGGGCTGACAGGAACTATGGGACTCAGTTCTCACAGCTAGAATCCTCAACACCAAACCTCTGCCTCCATCAGCAAAGAGCCTCACCCTCGTGGCTAACTGGACCGATCACCTTGCCTTGGGCATGAAAGTCACAGAAGTGATTTTGTGAGTGACTCAGCACTTTGAATCAATTACAGTCAGAGGTTCAATAAATGTTTGTTGCGTTGGATTGCTCCACGGTATTCGTCTGTCTCGTCCTCAGGGGCTCACTTCGTAAGCACCAATGGGATTGACACACTGACGTTTTTATTCATGGGCACCTAACAGGATGGAAACCGAAGGAAGCGGAATGAGAAGTGCGGTTAGGCGCTAACGTGGTTAATGTCCATTGGGGGCCAGGAGGTGGAGGGAAAGAAGGGATCGATGCATCGGAGCATACGATTAGTGCAGCGTATTAACTACAGCCCTCTGCCGTTAAGAGCAGCTCTGCCTGCCCTCCACCGGACAGCAACCACTCACATTTCCTGGCATCGGGAACAGTCTGCCCACACACAATGGTATCAAGGCAGGATTAACCCAGAGGTGAAGTCCCTTCTGCCCCCACGATGCCTTACTTCTGCACTGCGATTGCCCGCGTCCTTTTAAATTCTGATGCCAACGTGCCACTTAAAAGCTGGGTTTGCGGTGGGACACAGAATAGAACGTGAGGTTTCTCTCTGCTCCAGCTGAACAGAAGCTACCTGGGCTCCAGAGACGGTGAGCCTTCTCTGAGTGATCCCTGCCACCACCACACACAGCCTGACTGCGGTCACCAGCTAGATGGGGAACACAAGGGGACAAATGGTCATGCATCAGAATTTGTGGAGTTCAGCGGCCACGGCCGAGGGAGGGCCCCAGCGCAGGGCAGGCTGACCCGCTACATTCCGATCACTCATTAACCTAAATTGTCAGTGACTTTTGGAACAATTACTGCCTCCCTGACACCAAAACCTACACGGCACAGTAACTCTCGAGCCTTCCCCCTCTGCACTATTAATCGCCTTCAGGGTTCCTTACTTAGCGGGTTACGACGTTAGCGTACTCTGAGCCTCTGCCGCGACCAAATTAAAGAGGCTCGCTCCACTCCACCAAAATACTGCTGTTCAGCCCATTCATTTTTCCCCAAACGCTTCTCCACTTCAAATTGGCATTCTAGCCATGTTGCATATATTTTTAAAAAGCCATCTTATAGGTCAATAATGTTAAACTCTTACCCATGACAATAATTTACTCTTGTCGAATGTGTACATACACAGAGAAGATACACACACACACACACACACACACACACACACAGCGTGCGTGTCTGAGCACATTCACTCATCCCTTCGGTCTCTCTGAGCATTGTGGATTCTCTCTTCCTATTGTGTTTCAGCCTTTGACTGGCAGTCTCTTTCTCCTGCAAAAAGAGATTACAAATACAATCCTAGAATTGCAAATAGAAACGGTGGATGCCTTTTGTTTGGCTTCCTGTCCAAGTTGTTACAACCTTTGTCATGGTAATGAGCCATCAGAATTTCATAGCCTGAATATTCTCTGCACTCCTCCGGGTGCATTGTGTGCCTAAATTTGGATGAGTTTAGGGTCTTGCGTTCTGCCCCTGGATGAAAACACCTCGGGAGGTTGACCGGCTTTAAGACGACCGTGAGTTCTAAATGGAAGTCCACGGTTTGCCAGTGTTGCTGACACGCGACACATGTCAACTCAGGAAAGCCCTGTCTGGAAATGTGAAAAGTAAAATACACACCTGCCAAGTGTTTCCATTGGGACTTCAAAAAGGTGGACAGGGTTTCCTACGCTAGATGAATTCTCCCCGGGCGTGACAGAGCCGTTTTCAGGGTTCGTTCATGGAATGGATGTTGTGTGCCTACTGTGTGCTGGGCACGAGATATGTGGAGGAGGATCAGACAAGGCAGGCCAGGAGAAGAAAGGCACGCATCAATTTGTATGATGCCAATGCAAAGAAACGGAAAAACCGTGTCTGCAAGCCACTAACTTCACCAATGAAGACCCACGGCTGACCTTGGCCCCGTTCTTCTGCAAACAGTCTGGTATTGATCGAGATAAGATAACAGAAGTGAATTTGGAGCACCAGGACTTCCCGATGAGAGCTATGACTGCCCACCCCCTCGAAGGTCAATTCCTACTAAAGTCCCTCCTATACTTAAAAGTGATGATCTTACATTATCGGTGCTAAAATACTTTAAAGCAAATTACAGACACGGTGACAGTTTACAAGATGACCCCATCTCTATTTGATTTCTGACACGCATGAATAATATATTTCGCCAGATTTCATCAAAATTGTACCCTGTTAATTAGATGGAGGATTTTCGTGACAAAACACAAACTGTTGGGGTGGGTGGTCTGTGAGGTTATAGAACATAAAAGGGCTTTTCATCCCTCCAGCAGATGGGGTCCCCCAAGAATAAAAGACACTTGAGAGCCACTTAAGCGGGCCTCGGGGCCGTTTGCGATTGAAGCTAAGTGCTGGCTGTGATTAAATTTATGTAAAGTATCCAGCAGATGCCTGGCACAGACCAGCTGCTGGGTATCTATCTGCTAGATGCTACCCCTAGCGCTGGGTGGTTAGGAAATCACTCTACCAAGATAGCTGGTACCATCTCCAAGCAGGTGGGACTCTCAGTTAAGTGAATGACTCGTCCTGAATTTGTATTGAGAAATCATTGACGATGCCGAGAATAGAATTCAGTCTTTGTGTTCACTTTCTAATCAATACCTCCTTTCCCTGGGATGCCCGCTCTCCTCCTCCGTGCACACGTTCGCCAAGAGAGAATGAGATTCTCGAAGCAACTCAAGTACTCTGGTAGTTTCCAAATAGCCAGTTCTTGCCTCCTCTCGCTGTCATGTTTGCAATTTCAAAGGAGCAAAACACAGAAGTTTGCCTGCCTGCCTTCCTTCTTTCCTTCCTTTTCCTATGAATCCTGCTGCCTCCAGTACGAGGCACAGGGTGAGGAAGAAAGTGTAGGGGAGAAAAAAATAATTTTCCCTTCACTCTTTCAGGTTCTTCGCTGAGATTCCTATGATAACACACAGATTAACAAGAGAAAAAACAGTTATTAACATTTGTACCCCTTTGGGAGATACCAGGGAAAACTAGTGACTCTCCGAAGTGACTTCAGAATTCAGGCTTCAATACCGTCTTAATAGGGAAAGGAGAGGGGAGATGCAGGCCTCTTAGACGGAGTAAATGATTTTCAGGAAAGATGAACGGGCCCTCAGAAGAGCAGGTGGCAGCTGAGGTAGTTTGTGACAGAGTCTATCTGGGCGCAGCATCTCCTCTCTGTGATATGACTCAATCTTGCCGGGTTACTCAAACTCCAGGGGATGGGGGGGACTTAGGATAGTTGAGTTCCTTTTGGAAGATCTGTCTTGAGGCAGACAGTGGAGTTCAGAGAAACTCTTTTTGCATTTGCTTTTTTCCAAGTGCCTACTGCTCCAAATCATCAGGAGGCCAGAGTGGCATATTCAAGGGTAGCACGTCCTAAACTTTTACCATCATGTTTTGGGGTGTCATATTCTGCATCCTTGCAAAGGAAGAGGGGAAAGAACCTGCCAACTCTTTTATAGCCTATGTGCGTGTCGCGGGCACAAAGGAGGCAGGGGTTGGGGGTCACAGCGGGAGGAGAACAGGCTTATCTCGTGGTAAAATAATCGATTCTAATTTTAGAAAACTCTGACACACGGCCGGCACGGCCTTGTTTTCATTTCCTGAAGACAACCCCGTGGAGAAGAAAAGCATTCTCCCTGTCCCTGGGAGGGTCCCTGGCTGCATCTGAAAAGGAAACGAAGATCGTCAGGAGATAAGCCTGTGGTCCAGAGTTAGGTACAATCAGCTTTACGGGACTCCGGAGCCTTCAGAAGGTTCGATGCTAGGCTCGAAGAAGAGGGCCGTCCTGGAGGAATATCACGACAAAGGGGATGAGGTAAGCGTAATAAACTGGCGGAAGCTGACCAAGGTCTCTTTGTTAGTGTTCTTGACTTGGCGTCGCATTGTCTTCAGAGATAAGGATTTTCCTGTCCTCTGGGCACAAGGAGGGCACTTTTGGCGTGAATTCGGTGACCTGTTTCAGGAGAGAAGAGCGAGGAGAAGGTTGCCCTAACCTTCCTGCTTCTGTCATTTTCTCAAACTCCTTTAGCTTATAGTAGCTGATATGTCAAGGTGCCGGAGTTTGAGGCCGTGTGTCCTGAACCCCATCAACGCCCTTACTTGACCAGGTGATTAAGAGCCCTGAGGACTCTTTGATTTTTCTGACCACCCTCTCCAGAATGATCAAGACAGGAATGATAACTGGGATAGACTTCACCTCTGCAAATATCGTTATTCGCCCACGGTCAAGGTCAATGCTGCTTTCTAACAGCTGCTAGGTCCACAGCCGATGTTTCCTCATGCTTTGCCTTGGCCCGTAGCCCAAAGACGTTAGGGGTGGCATTGCCCTTTGTCCCCACCCCTGTCCCCTCCTTCTCTGGGCAGCCGAGCTCCCTGCAGAAGGGACTCTCCTGGTTTGCTCGGAAGTTTCTCAAAAGCTATAGTGCAAATCACCCTAATTGTTTGCCAGATGAACAATGATCACTCTAACCTCCTAATTAGCATTGTTAAAATCTGCTAACAAAGGACATTTAACAATATCTTAATTAGGAAGGATTTCTAATTTGTGATGTGGAGCATGTTAGACAAACAGGATACAATTCTGCCTTTGTTCCTGGGCGCTGCAGTCAGAGAGATTACACGATATGACACGATGTGTCCTGCGTTGGCCATTTATCATTCTACGTCCTTTGCACATTTGTGCTACCTAATTAGTGTCTTAGCTAATTTTACCTGTGTTATTGTTTGCACTGTAATTTGGAGAGGACAGAGAGGTGATGCTGGGCAGGCCTCTGACTTCCCTCCCTCGGAACGATTGAGGCTCCCAGACGCCTGCTGGAAAAGCCAAGCTAGCAAATAAAGCAAACTTTTCAGGGCCTCTGCTCACGAATAATGGGATGCAAGGCGAAGAGCCTGTGTGAGTCGTTTTCGAGATAAATTTGTGGACGACTAACCAGCTTAGTCTTCGCTCTCTTTCCAAGCTCCTCCAGCTTATTTTTAAAAGCTTATATTATCTATCACTTAATTATTAAAAAGTGTCTACTCTGTTTTCATAAATTATCTATGTGTTAGAGATACTGGCATATGAGAGAGAGAGTCATGGGGATAAGGGAGGTTCCAAAGCCAATTATTGCAGCTGGGAAGATTTTAGAATATAATGGGACCCTTGAATTATTCTATACCAGACCTTTAAGGATGAGTGTTTGTGTGTTTGGTCAGGGCGGGGGGGAGCAATGGGGGAAGAAGGGTTATGACTTCTAATCATCCCTATTTCATTATTCTTATCTCTTCGCAAGGACATCCCTGTTGTTGGGTCCTTTTCCATATGTCTTAACTTCTTTATGCAGAAGACAGGAGATATGCCTTAAAGAAATTATTAATGCCAAAAGTTATTTGGAATTAACGTTTACATAAACAACATCATCTAAACTAAATGAGAAAGTATAAGAGAAATGCTTAATAGCATGCCTGGCACATGGTTAATATCCAATACATTGCAGCTGCAACCAACAAGGTCCTATTGTAAAGTTGTATCTCATATGTGACCCCGACACCCTAGCCGCATCCTACAGCCCGTGGTGCTCTATGTAATATGTAACATATTGCATAGAACATGCGACCTCATCAAGGGTTCAGGGGTTATTTCTAGACTCTGGTCTAAGTCGAAGGCACTGAATGGGAGGGTGTTGTAGAGAAGTTCCTGGTGAAGATAAGCAGCATGGTGAATGCATCTTCCCTCACAAAGCTCCCTTGTAAACACTGTTGTTTCAAGAAAAATACTACCTCTAACATTACCCCCCTCCATCTTTTTAAACTCTAGACACACACACACACACACACACACACACACACACTCTCTCTCTCTTTAGGAAGAAAAAAAACCCCAAATACCTTCATATCCACCCTCTTCAGTTCAGTCATAGGGACCTGCAAATTAAGCCGACAAAAGACAGGTTAGCAAGAGAAAAGGTCAGATTGTTATTCACATACATATCCAGGAGTTCACAGAAAAATGGGACTCAAGGATGTGATTCGGACTGGGGGCTTCTATGCCATTTTCATAGGGAAAGGGCAGGGGAGAAGGGCACTCAGAGGAAAACTAGCAGCTTTTAGGCCAGATAACTGGACCCTGCAGAGAGCTGGCGGGAGATAAATGAGTTTGCCGACCGGGTGTACCCGCATGTGGTGCTGACCAGAAGGTCTCTGAGGAGAAAGATCAGCGCTGTCCCCAGCGGGCCTTTATGACAGGGGAGCCTTCAGGAGGCTCAGCTTTTAGGCAGAGAGGAATTTCAGGAATGCAGATGCCTTCAGCTCAAAACAATTCGTATGCCAAAGAGGCATATTTTGAGGTGGCATGTCCCCTTCAACGACTATACCAAGTTGGCCCAATATACTACTTTCGAGGCATAGAGAGGTAATGTCACCATTTTGGAATTGAGAGAGGCCTGAGGAACCACCTCCGCGTCCTTTCGTAAACTAAGAAAGACAAGGGAAGTCTCCCAGAGGCAATGTGCCTCACGTTGGTGGAGGAGATGCCCTCGGCTCCCCCCTGATCCCCAGGGTTGGTTCCCCCTGATGGCAGCAGCTAAACCCACTTTTCATTTCCAAGAGGAACCAGGGAGAGGGGGAGGAAGACACAGAAAAATGAGGCATAAAGATCTCTTCCTCCTCAAGTTTTTCAGGCTTCCTTAGGCACTGTTCATTTCGGAAAGCATGAACAAACAGACCTGAGCCCTTCTCCTGTATGGGGCCAGGAGGGGCAAAGGCAAGGGAGGAGAAGAAAGAAATTATTTAAATAGATATGCTTTCTCCTGATGGCTTGCAAAACCCATCACTTTTTGATGATACAGCAACCTGATAGGGGGAGTAATTTATAGATACCATTTCACAGGGGGTGGGGTGGCTCCGTGGGGATCCTACAAAACCCACGACCCTTCTGCACAGAAATGCAGAAGGAAATACCGTTCAGGAAAAAAATAAATAACAAAACAAAACAATAAACTTCTCCTGCGCTTTATATGTTGAAAAGGCTTGGCCGTAAATCCTCATTTGACGTTCATCCCAGATCCATTTCAGAGGCAGCCCACAGACTCAACAGGGCGAGAGAAAACGCTAAATCATAATTACCCCATAAAAGCCCAAGCCTGTTTCTCCAAGTGCTTGAGAACTGGTAGAGCTGCTCAAAATATCATAAATCTATTGTGTTCTCTCCTGTTTTACTTAACAGCCAATTAATGTTACTGCTTCAAAGAATTAAAGCCGGGGCCCAGGGGCGGGTGAGTGCAGGGGAAATCAAGGTCTTGAAACTTGGACCCGCCCGCGGAGCGCGCACGTGCGCATCTCGCCCTCATTATAGAGCGGTTCGTTAAAAGGCTCGGCCGCTGGGAAAAAAGTCCTGCCCCCATGCACATCCGCGGATAGGGTCTTGTTCTGATTAGCATACTGGAAAGGAAAACATTTTTCAACACCATCTTGAGTCAGTTTTAATATCCTACAGGCTGCCCCCCGGACGTGCAGGCGGGAGATCTTACTCCTCCCTGGGAAGGGCTCCAGCCAGCGGCGTGTTCGGGGCCCCCCACGTCGCCCTCGTAATTAGTGGGAGCGGTAGGGTGCAGCAAAACAAGGCGCACGCACGGCCCCAGAGGGGTTCTGATGGCTTGAGGCTCGGTCAAGGCCCCCACACGGTCTTACGACGCTGCCGCGCACTGCCCAACGAAGACCAGAAAATCCTGGATTTTTTTCTCAACGTGCCACACGGTCGCTGAAGGGGAGTGCTGTGGGGGGCCACCCTAAATTCTCAGCAGCCGGCTGTGGACGCTCCGCGGAGGTGCATGAAAATCAGCCTGGAAGATGGAGAATCCGGGGCACTTGGGTTCTGACCTTACCTCCTTATGACCTTGGGCAAGGCGTCCTCCTTGGACCCATGGTCCCGGCTCTGGAAAATGAAGGCGTCAGTGACTGCCAGTGGTCCCTGGGCCATTCTACAATGACCTAGAATATTAGTTTTGTCATAGATGAATCTCTCTCTAGTATTGTGAGTTCTGACCAGGATGATATTCAAAATATGTGACAGCTAGTGGGGCGTGGGTACCAGGAAAACTGGCTGGCCGAATGGAAGGGGGGGGTCACAAGAACCGTGACAGGGGGACACGGCCGGCATGGGGCCACCCTCGTGGGCTGCCTGAACATCACCCTGGTCCCTGAGGGCTGTCAAAGTAGTTCTGAGCTGAGGCTTTAGAAGGGGAGGGCAAGGAAGCCGATGTGGACGGCTCCGAGGTGGTCAAGGGGTAGATGACTATACCTGAAAGTGAGACTCGAGGAGAAAGAACCGGCTCTCGGCAGAGAAGAGTGAGCGGGGCCTCGGGGTCAGACTGACTTGGCTCTGATTCTCCCGCAGCCCCACATGAACTTCGAGGAGTTACTCACCTTCTCCGAGCCTCAATTTCCACATCTGCAAAACGGAGATAAAGTGGAACATCACACAGGAGACAAAACTAAATGCGCGAGGCAAAATATAGTATGGATCACAACTTTTTCTTGATAATGCTTCAAAATGCATATAAAATTTATGTCCCAAATCTCTCTCTCTCTCTCTCTCTCTCTCTCTCTCTCAGTGGGTCTCATGCAGCCAGATCTTCCTCTGACGGTACGACAGATTGAATTCTTAGCCTCAGTTTATGGGCCATTTTGGATGGGGAAAAAATAAAAAGAATCAGATTGTAAATTTAATCACCAGAATCATCCTTGGTGTTGTGCGATGCTAACAGCGTTGTAAGGCACCCTGGGAACAGAGCTCTTTCGAGCGATCGCCCGTGCACTCTGGGGCCTAAGTTCACTGAGTGGAATTGGGAGCAAAATCATTTGCACCAATTATATTAAATTCATTCTCTCTCTCTCGCACCTCCATGCCTCCCTCTCTGTGAGTGCACACCGCTGAATTTATCCGGGTTGGGTAGGCCAAATGCATGCAGCATGCCACTCTACTATAATTAGATACAAGTCTCACACGATGGGTGTAAGGAGTGAGGGGTGAGTGCTTGTCAAGGGCACAGCATAAGAGCTCGTATGCATTCAATCAGCACAAAGTGCTGCTCTCCTCCCTCCCATTTGAGGAAGCCCAGATGATGACTATTTTTTTAAGAGACTCAGACAAATCACATTGTATGGAAGCCCTACTGTCATCTGATATCTTCATCCTTTTTTTTTTTCCTAAAGATTTTATTTATTTGAGAGAGAGCACAAGCAGAGGGAGAGGCAGAGGGAGAGGGACAAGCGGACTCCTCACTGAGCAGAGAGCCCGATGCGGGGCTCGATCCCAGGACCCTGAGATCATGACCTGAGCCAAAGGCAGAGGGTCAACCCACTGAGCCACCCAGGCGCCCCTCAACATCCTTATCCTTGAATGTCCTTGAAGGTGACGGCTATAGGCAGAATGAGTCCTCCTAGAATTCATATGTTGAAATCCTCACGCCCACCGTGTTGGTCTGAGGAGGTGGGACCTTTGGGAGGTTGGAGGGTGGAGACCTCAGGAATGGGGTTAGCGCCCTTATACAAGGGGCCCCAGAGAGCTCCCTCTGCCACAGTGAAGAGACAGCCATCTACGAACCGAGAAGTGGGCTCTTGCCAGACACCCATCTTCTGGCACCTTGATCTTGGGCTTGGCCATCTCCAGAGCTGTGAGGGATAAGCTTCTAAGACTCCCAGTCTAGGGTGGTTGGTTATAACAGCTGGAACGAATTAAGATGGTACTAAGGAGTTTAAAAGAAGGACAGAAGGAAAGAAGGGAGACCACCGAAGAGCGCGTCAGTGGAGAGTTTCTGGAATGACCTTATGGCGGTTGGGTATTAAAGCTTGATTCCGTGGGTCCAGTAACTCATGCAGATGAATTATTTATTGCTCACTTCCTCTCCTGTGGACCAGGCACTGTATGAGGCCTTTTCATATGTGATGGAAAAAACCATCAGGACTTGGTCATAGCCTCATCCCCTTCCTCCTGTCCGAAAGGATTCTGTGCCACTCTGCGGTCCTTGAATCTTTGGTTGCAGAGGCAGGGTGTAGTGCAGAACGGAGGGACTCTTTCGGGCTGGAGTCATGCACCTGCTGGGAAGGACTGGGTTTCCTGAGGGACAGAATCCAGCAAAGAGGTGAGAAAAAGGAGCAGGGTGAGAGGCGCAAGTGGAGCGAGCATGAACACGGGCTTGGGGTATCTGGGGAGTTTGGAAAAGGGGAAAGGAGATGTGTGTTGGGGATGGGAGTGGTCATGCTTACCAGGACATGGGGCAGGGGCAGGGGCAGGGGTGTGGAAGGTTCTAGAGGACTTTGTAGCATAGTAGGAATGCAGCCCCTGTGAAGGGAGCAAAGTTCTCATTAGCCTTCAAAGACATTTTAGGGACCGCCTTTCTTCCTTAATTTAGTAGCTTACTTAAAAAAAAAATCCCTCATCCTGTAGTATAATTCTTTCATTCAACAGTCACTATTTGTCTTCCGTCTGGAACCTAATCTTCTTGTGCTTCTTTCTCTTTCTCCTTTGTCATTAGTAGCCAGGAAGGTAATTGCTCAGGTCAGCCTGTGAAATACCAATTTGTAAAAAAAAAAAAAAAATCCATAGAAATTTGCTACAATTAAACAGAGCCCCCCAGTTCAGCAGTATTCAGAAGGTCTCCCAAGCCCTACCCACAGGCCAGTCCTGGGAGTCTCATACCTCCAGAAGCGTGAAGACAGAGGAATGTCTCCAACCCCGAAGACTCACGCGAGGCTTGGAACCTTGGAAGGGCCATGTGGCACCACGGCTGCCGTCCAAGAAACGGGACCAGGGCTGCAAATTAAACAGCCCATCTGCAGAGACCGGAGTCGTCAGCAGACGTTGCAAATTATTAATACCCCCTCCTGCTAAATCCTCAGAATTTGCAAGTGAGGGTCTCAGCAGTTGAGGCCCAGTCTTCCAGCAAAGGACTCTACCCGCACCGAGGAAGGTGTGAATGAGGGAATTAGGGTCTGTCCTGGGGGGTCTCAGCTGCTCATTTCCTTCTTTCTGAAAGCGAATGTCACAGCGGACACCAAGCCGTCCAAGAATCTTAGGGCATCTGGCAAGCCAGTGGGCTGAAGTTTGTGCGGTTGTTGTCACAATTAACAATTTGCAAAGATACATTTTTGAAATCTCAGAGTTAACTTCCTAATGAGGCCAATGCCTCGGGGTTAACTGAGTAGAAATCTTTCTTTCGCCAGTCACAAATAACCTTTTTAATCTATAGGATTTCAATATATCTTCCGGGTCCACTAAAATGGAAATGAACAATCGCCGGATTTCTGTATCTTAAAAAAAAATTTTTTTTTTCTTAACCAATATCTACTACCGCTGGCACCTGGGGTTGCAGGATCAGACACAGATACGATATTTCAACACTGCGCCTGGAGTCAGAGGAAGAAGGGTCTTGGAAAATAGTCAACTGGACAGGCAGTAGGGTCCTATTATCCTGGGACAGACACTGCTAAGACACTAAGGGCGGGGCTAGGAATTCCTGTGAGTGTCTCCGTCACTTTTCATATAGGCACAAGCTCCTGCGTGAATCCACTTCCCAGCTGCTGATATCCCGAAGCCACCAGCTTTAAATCTCTCCTCTGATAAGAAAGACAAAGGGACAGGAAGTGGGATTTATGATAACCATTTGTGTCCAGAACTCTATCATGTTTATTGCACCATATCAAGAAATTGGGATGTTAGGGCCCTGCACCCAAAGCTTTCTCTAAAAAGTGTTCTGCTTTATTTCCAATGCCCATTGGTGGACTTCAGGCATGGGACGATCAGGCTGCTGGGAGTCTCTAAATGGACAGCAGGAGGGGAGGGAGCAGGGACAGAAGAGCACTAGGACTTAGTCAGGCCATAGCCCTGCAGAGTGGGTGAGCATTGCACACGTCCAGCTCAGCATACCTGGACAGTCGTGCCCCTACCCGCCACCTCCCTGCTCCTGTGCCTCCTTGGTGACTTACCTTTAGCTTCCATCATATGATGATGCTTGATACTATCTGAAACAATAGTAAAGGCCATGAGTCATCTAGCTACCATTTCCTCCCTGGACTGGTTCCTTACTATGATCCTTACAACTCTGCAAGGTCTGGGGAACCTCAGAGGTACGTATCTTCATCTCAGTTCTACTGACTCTATCTCCTCAAATCTCTCACAGTCTTTCCAAAGGTTCATCCTTTTTCCATCCTCCAGTGGATGCAAAAAGTAGCGCCTCTCAGCTAAGAGATCCCTTATGCCCTAGAGTGAATAATTCCATTAACATTTTCTCATGAACTTCTTCTTGACCCTTCTCGTCATCTTTCTTGTCTCCTTCTGTGTTTGGAAAATTGGGCCAGTGCTTTTCAAGACCCCTTCTAAACACAGTGATCTCATTTTGTTCTATATTTCTGATTAGTACACCATGTCTAGTAGACTCTCAATTCAACTTTAAAGTTGAATCTAAAATGGTATTAACTATGGTCACTTGATATACAACTATATTAATTTAATCTACATTATGCCCCCACAGCTGATATTTTTCTTGCTATAAAATCACAGCTAGAAAAAAAATTAAAAAGATCTAATAAATCAGGTCTCTAGCCTCCAACCATTAAAACTGAGACACACACGGAATTCTGCAAAATATCCAGACTTCATTGTTTATCGTGTCTATGCTTTTCTTTCCTCCGCATGGTGTAATGGGAAAACAGGACAAAACAAAACAAAAACATGGGGGTGGGCTCTTACTTCCTTACTTCTTGTCTTCATGACCTCAGGTAAATCATTTCACTTCGCTCCCTGCCCCCATCTCCTCATTCATAAAATGCACGTTTGGATTACATCCCATGCATTTTCAAAAAGTTTTTTGTTTCATTTTTTGTTTTGTTTTTGACATTGAAACCTTTCTTAAAAAGAAATCTTAAAAAGACGCACAATGCATATAACAAATAAAAGCAGAGTTCTATGGTTGAAGCAGGGAGAGCAAGACCCTAAGCCTCACAGCCTAGATCTTCTTATGCACGTTTCCCCCATTCCCACTTTCTTTTGACAATTTATGATTTCACACACAAGCACAGCTTTGGTCTGTGTGAGTACTCACAGTCCTCGTACCTGTCTTTGATAGACTCTACCTGCAAGCGTGTGACTTTGTGTGTGTTTACATGAGCATAAAAAAGAAATCCAAATTTCTGGAAAACACCTTGAAATCTACAACTAGGACTGAGAGCCAACATGGCTAGTGCTTTGAGTCCCAAGCCTAACCTAGAACAGCAGCCCTGTACACACTACGCCCAGGATCTCTGCCCACCTCCTGGGCGAGACAGTGGAGAGCTCATTCATTTTCCAGCAGGTGCGGCTGCTCTTGCCCGCCTGGCCCACTTGGCCCCAGTTGTCTGTCCTGTGGGACACCAAAGTCCCTGCCAGTGGCCATTGTGTCCACTGCTCTCCCAGGCAAGGTTGGCTTTTGCTGGCTGATGGTTTCATGCGTCACTGCCCTGCTGAGCAGGTGCATGGTAGGGCTGCTCCATTGCAAAGAGTGCCCCAGGAGGAAGGGCAACTTCTTGGTCTTGGCCCTTGGGCAGCAGCCTCCCCAGTGCAGTGAGCACTTGCTGGACCAATGCCCTGCAGCACAATGGGAAGAAACCTCCTTACCCAGTCCCATTGCCACCACCTCATAGGACTCAAACAGGTGGCCAGCAGGTACTGGACCAGAAGACACAACTATGTGACAGATCACACTATGAGGGAAACCACCCCTCCCCTAGAATGAGTAAGTCAAGTTCTTTGTGCCTGATCTATTTGTCCCTTAATGCTCTCCCAGGAGGCTCCTCAGCCCCTGTGCAAATAGACTTCAGGTTTCTGAATCCTTGCTGACCCATCTCGGGCTCATTCTGAGACCCTTGACCCAGGTGTCCGGATGAATCCGTGCATGGTGACAGTGTAAATCAATAGCATCTCTTTGTTAATATGCCCAGCAGCTGGAGGACTGGGATCTTCCCTTGCAAGTTTCACATCGGGATGTGTGCAGAAACTCTGCACCTACGATAAGCAGACGTTAAATGCCGACATTTTCAGCTGATGTCCAGCTGGGAACCTTGTGAAGAGTTATGCTCTTCGTAAAAGGAAGAAGCTTTAGATCACAGTAGAAAAGTCTTCCTTCACTACACCATGACACCCCTTTGATTGTTGGCAACTGGTTTCAGAACTAACAGAAGTAATACCCATGCCCAAGAAATAGGCTTAGATCAGTATTTCCCCAAGAGTGACATGCACAACCCCCTATGCTATGAGATTCTCCAGAAATAAATGAATGCGTGAGCAAGTTTTGGGGAACTCCACATCCTCTGTCTTCGAGGGTCCCAGTATGCCACGACATACTCAAGATTAGAGAAATATTGAGTAAAAAAACTTTTACCTTTCAATAACTCCTTGTTTTTAAATACACTGACAATAAAACTCTTTTTTAAAAAATCGAACACTTTCTAATATTCCTCAGAAGTAATGTTTTATGGAGCGCATTTTGAGAAAGTTAGCTTAGAACGGGGGTCAGCAAACTATTGCTGTAAAAAATCAAGTAGGGAAACATTTCAGCTTTGCAGCCGTAGGCTCCGTGGCAATGACTCTTCTGTGCCACAAAAGCAGCCACAGACAACAGATACACCAATAAGCATGACTGCGTTCCAATAGAACTTTGGTTATGGACATTGAAATTTAAATTTCACGTCATTTTCTTGTATCACGAAATATTTTTCTTCTTTTGGCTTTTTTCAACCACGTTTAAAATTCCAACCAACATTTAAAAATGAAAACAACAATAGCAACAAAACAACCTTAGCTGTAGGGCTGTACAAACGTAGGCAGTGAGCTGAATTTGACCTGGGGGTCATATTTTGCCAGTCCCCAGCTTGGCAGCAGTATCAGCTAGTAAAAGAATTGAATGTCTACGTAGATACCAGACCCAGAGTTCCTGGCACAGAAACCCTGTCTGGTCTGTTTATCCCCTATTCTATCTCCACACTCAGTTTGCTACCTAGGACTGTGTCGAACCATATGGTGCGGGCTTCTAGATATTTATTAAAGGAAGGAATAATCATCGATGCAGTTTACCTGTCAATAGCATGACCAGAATATAGTTTGTATTGGCCCTGATCACTGGGCATGTCAATATGAGTGGCAAATGGGAACCCATGACTCTGATGTGTTCAGTGCCAGCAAGAATTTCACACCTTTTTGAATAGCATTTGATTGCAATTACACATTGCTACAGCTGCCTGGTGTGCAAACTCAGACCATTAATGATCAGACCGGCCAAACAGAGTAAAAATGAACGCATTAAAAAAAGTTGCCCTGTCTTTGAAAGCTAGGAATTTAGTTTCAGTGGCAACGTCTGGATTGGAACACATATTTCTTTTATTCACAGCTGTGGTATCCCCCGTAGAATCCATATGTCCCCATCTGTCCCCAGGAAGGTCATTGCAACAAGCCCGCCTTCTGGGCTTACTCCCCAAAGTTAGTATCTTTCTGGGACGGTCCTGTCCTTTGGAAGTTTCCATTGGTACTACGGAGTTGTGCATTGGATGACGACGTCCTGCCCAGCTATGGTCCCGTCCCCTCACTGACACCCTCCCTAACAAACCCCATGCTGCTCAGTGCTCCTTCCTACGAACAGTCTGATCGATTGATCAATTCGTCAATTCATTCGCTCAATAGATGTTCACTGAGCAGCTGGTTGGTGCCCCCGTAACATGCTGTAACCTAGAGATATAAACCTGAACAACAAAATCTCCCTTCAACAATGGAAGAGCCGGAGATGCAGACGATGGGAGGAGCTTGGACCCCCCTGAGAACCTCTTGCTCACACACAGCCTGGGACCTTCAGTTCCCTTTTTAGGGATTGGATACTATTGATCTCCAACTGGTTATGGTCCCTTGAGGGCAGACACTGTGCACTTTGTCTTTTTCACCTTGGAAGCACCTTGCACAGTGACTCCTTACCTGGTGGATTCTCGTCAAGAGTCTGATTGATTCTGGAGTCATGCACAGAAAGCATCGATAAACTAGGAAAGAGACATCGCAGACTTTGTCTGCAGTTTTGACCCTGGATGGTTTGTCTCTCCATGACTTAGATTCTCCCAGACTTCTGTGCTGTTGGCGAGCAGTGGCCCCTTGGGTAGGAGTGGGGCGGGAAGGGACAGTGGAATCTGTACCTGCTCTGGGTCCTGGAGGACAAGAAGGAGAGCAGCAGCAGGCAGGGGAAGGGGGGAAGGGGTGTGCAGTTTCCTTGATGGCCTTGCCTTTCTCTCATGACACAGGCCACTGTGGACCTCAAAGGACTCACTTCTTAGCTATATCCCCACCTCCACAGGAGGGCCCCTGTAGACCAGATCCTGCAGAGAGGGCAGTGGTGACACTTTTGTTTCTATAGGAATTTTCAAAACAATGGAGTAGCTTGAGTCCAATGGCTGAACCAAGCCATGCAGCCCGACCTCCGACATCGGCAGCCTTGCCCAGCCCCGGCTGTCATGCCAGCCATACAGCAACCTGGCCATGCCATCCACGCGGGCACAGCTGGTACTCACACCTCCATTTCCCACGGAGGGGTGGTGGAGTCTAGTGGTGAGGCTTTGGAATTAAGAAGGCATTGGTTTTGTATCTTTCTGTTATCTGAGACAAATCACTAGTTCCTCTGAGCTTTAGTTTTTGCATTTATGAAATGAGGAAAATGGCATCTTTTTTAAGATTGTATTTATTTATTTGGAAAAGAGAGAGGGTGCATGAGCAGGGTGGGGAGGGGCAGAGGGAGAGGAGAGAGAGAGGATCTCAAGCAGACTCCACGCTGAGCGTGGAGCCAGATGCGGGACCCAATCCCAGGACCGTGAGATCATGACAAGAGCCGAAATCAAGAGTTGGACACCCAACCGACGGAGCCACCCAGGCACCCCATAATATCTTTCGCTGTTGTTGGAGGATGGCAGGGAGAGTGTTTATAAATGCTGGGCACCAGCCTGTGCTTCATAAACGTAGCTGGTATTGCTTATTACCTTCTTCCCACGGGGTCATTTGCAGGAACCCGCTCCCTCTGGCCCGCCGCAGCGCGTGGGCCTCCCAACTCCTGGGACAGCCCTGTGTTCCGCAGAGTGAGCCGGCTAGATTTGCAAGGACATCACCCTTTTGGGGCTTTTGGGTTTGAGTTTCCATGGATCTACTAAGTGCTTCACCATCCTGCCGTCTGTTTCTCGTCTTCGTGCGCTGTGGTTCCAGATCATGACGTCTCTTGCCCTTAAAGACTACAGGGCTTGTGTTTCTGTTTCTTTTTCTCTTCGCTGCTTTGGAGTGATTCTTGAAAAAAAAAAAAAAAAAGGAGGGCAGGAATATCTTTGCTCTGTCATCTGAAAACCTGGTTAATCTCTTCCGATATTTTGGCGAGCATAACACCTAATAGGATATCTTAGAAATCAAAAGTAGTCTGTCCCCTCCCTCCTCCTCCTCCCTTAGGCCCTCACCTACGAGAAAGTACACAATGGTTTCCTGCCATCCGCACATTCCTCCTGCCCCATCCCACAGGCCCTGCTCTCGGATGAAGCAGTCAAGGCCAGCCTTGGCCTGATGCTTAGGAACGAGGGATGTAATTGGAGGGAGGAGAACATTACAACAAACCAGCTGCTCTTCGGAGGTTGATTTCCCTTTCGGAAAGCCGCAGAGGCAATCACCGTGGTTCATTAGAAGGCCTAACACACTGGCTGCAAAACTATATTTGGAAAACCGTATTCACTTAGCTCTGAAGTGGTGAAAGGGTGTGAAAGGGTGGAAGGAAGAGGAAGAGACACATCAGGACCTGCCTGGGTGTAGACTCGGATCTGCAAAGAGGTCAATTGAATCGGATTCTAAGAGGAAGAGCACAGGCATGGAGCTGGGACCGCAGGCCGAGTGGGGACCTGGGTCTCCACGCACCGGGGAGCTCGGGTCCGTTAGCAGAGCGAGCTTGCCCGAGGAGAGGCGGTTGGGCCAAGTGGGAAGAGGGTGAAGATGCGGTTAGTGCGATGGGCCTTGAGAAAGCGCACTCCCGGCTCAGGGTTCCAGAGAGCTGTGAGCTGCCGGGAATCACAGGCAGGCCCGTCGGCTCTGATGACCGTGGCACTGCGTCCATACCTATCTGCAGCTCTCAGACCACACAGTTGTCGACACCCCTGGCTACAAGCTCTTGCCTTGTACTTGATCAGAACGAAAGGAAGTGTCCCGGGATGGGAAGGACATACGGTGGGCAAGAAAGGCATGCGTGGTGCAGGAAGTTGGTGGGGTGGGACTAGCCCAGAAAGGACTTGGAAAGCCCCCTCTGCTCTCCTCTGTTGGACGAGAGCACGGGAACCCTTCTCCCAGAAACTCTTCTCATATGAGTTATGCAACCACAGAAAGGACTGGGGAGACTTTCCAAAATACCAGTGTCCCCATTCAACTGGACATTCTCATTTATTGCGTATCACCGGATCCCCACGAAGTGTGGATGGCTTGAAAAAGCTCTACGGTTGCTTCTGATGTGCTTCCCAGGTGAGCCGTGCGCTGGCTTTACGGAAATGTCACCCCAAAGGGGTTCCCGCAACGGGACAGCGGTTAGGTAAATCAATCCAGCCCTTTCTGGAGGGCTTGGACTGCAGGACCCACAGAAGGGGGGGATGCCGGAGAGCGCGGAATCATGGGAGTGGAGAGCCAGGGCCCCTGGTGGGTCGATAACGTCAGAGCCCCGGCGTAGAAAGCGAGGGATGCTTGATCTGAGCGGACAGCGAGCAGGGTAGACGCCGTGTCATCAGAGGAGCGGTGACATTATGAAGGCCTGACTGGACCCTCAGTAGTGACAGCCATGCTCGTGTCTCAGGAGGGCCTGCCTGTGGCCTCCAGGGTCCCCTGATCTCTTCCTTGCTTGTGCATCCCACGTCGACGCTCGCTGGCGGAGGTAACCTGGTGTGTCTCTGTTTGTAAACTGGAAGAACTAAAAATAGAAAAGCAGGGGGATAGATTCATTCAGTCCTCCTCTGGCATTTCCGTAATAATGACAATATAAAGAATTTATGTATTTTTCACTACTGAAGTGGTGACTAAGACAGACCGTATCCCTATTTTTATGGAGCCTCCGTCCCAGCCGGTTAATCAAACAACTATGAAGAAATCGACAAGAGGTTTCAGATGAGGCTAAGTGCCGTGTTAGAGAATGAGGGGGTCGGGCAATACCTTGGGTATGCTGGGGTGGTGGGCTTCAGGCTGCCCACCTACGTGTCTATATAGCTACCATGAGAACTGTGATTTTTAAAGCTAAAAGGTCCTTAGAGATCTTCTTTGAATTGTTTCACTTTACAGATTAGGAAACAGGCTCAGAGAGGGGGAGACACTTGTCTGTGGTCACACAGCAAGTTAGTACTGGGATGCCAGATTCCCATTTCCTTGCTCTGTGGAGGTTTCTTTGGGTGTCAGAACTGCTCTTGGCACGGATCCCACCTGTCGCTTTAAGAAGGGACGCCTGGAGGGGAGTGGTGGGTAGGAGAGGTAGCAGAGAGCTTAACGCTACTGTTTTTCAATCATCGATAGCCTGGCCAGTTTCTTTCTTACCCGAAGGGCTTTCACAGCCACAGCAAAGGGTGGATGGCCAGGCAAGTTTTGCAAATTACAAGGGACTCCCTGGTGCAAGGGCATCCCATTACCAGACCCCCGGCTGACAGCTGTCTGAGTATCTGTCTTCCCTAGAGATCGCCTCGAGAGGACTGGAGAACAGGGAGGCAGTGCTGGGTTAGGAAAGACGACTCTCCCCCACTCAGTTAGACTTGCACCTGCATGAATATAATCACCCATTAAAAGGCACGTTTCCTTTGAGTCACCCTAATGTGCTCACGGTCTCCGGTGATATTCGCCCTTCCCTGACCCTCCTCCCCTTCTGCTGTGCCTGGGCTTCTCTCCTGCCCCCACCCCTCCTCCCCCATGTCCTTCTTTCTCTCCTCTCTCTCCCTCACACCATGTTACCATTATTGTCGGTAGAACGAGCGGCATGCATGCCAAATCAGGTCATTCACAAATATAGAACAAACGTCTGTCACTACACATTTACCGCTATGACTAAAGCAGAGCCCTTCTGTCTGCGGAAAGTGTGCCCATTAGCTACGTGGGATCACAGCCCCTCGAGACTTTACACCCTCTACCTTAGCTTCACCGGGGCGAGCATTCTTCCGATCAACATCCGCTGGCGTGTCTTTGAATGATGCATTGTGTGTCTCGGTTTGTGTTTCCGAAGCCCAGACAGAGTCAGCCTTTCCCTGTGTCCCTCCCGCTCCACCTCCAGCACGCGGATTGCAAAGCCGTTTTCTGGATTTTAGGGCTTCGCTGTACATATTTGCTCTGGCTCAAACCCGCTGGAGGATATTTGCTGAAAATCAGATAACTAACAGCACTGGTTAGAGCCAATGAAGGTAACGCAGGCAACTTTTTGAGAAAAAGAGGTAACCAGAAACGACAGTAACTAAATGCAATGTGTAATCCGTGCCACATGAAAAACACAAGTAAAAAAAAAAAAAAAAGAAAGAAAGAAAGAAAAAGAAAAAAAGCTAACTAAACATCAAATCCTCCTTACGTTGTTCAGAATTCCGTGTCGGATGTTTTAAATCCATCATGTACTTTCACATTGTTAGAGAGATTCCCCATTCAATCGGATATTGCAACATACTCGATGCCAAGGGAGAAAAAGAAAAAAAAAAAAAACACAAGAAGAGGAAAAAAATAAAAAGGGATTAAAAGAAGGATAAAATATGCTTTTTAAATACCTATTTATCTTTAAAATGATCTTGTTTCCTAATGGTTTGGTCCATGTAGAAGGACAAGGCTGCTCCGAATTTTACAGATAACTAAAGCAACACTACAGACACGTGCGTATGAATGAGAACTTGGGAAAGAAGATTATAATTCAGTACTGAACCCCAAATTCCAAAAAGTTGGACTCTTTGTACGGTTTTCACGGTCTTCCTAGAACCGTCCAGGCAAATTCTGGGAGACCCTCCAAAACCCAACACACACACAGCCCCCCCCCCCCCCCCACAGAAACCACAGAAATAAAATGGCAGTCTACTACCCATAAACCTTGTTTCTATTTTGATTCTTAGGTTGGGTCTATTTTCATAGCTGAGAACTTAAAAAAATATATATATATATATATTTTTTTTTTACATGAAGACAGCAGAAACCACAAATGTTAAAGGGAGAATATCAGCCCTGTTATTACTGCCCCAAATAACTCTATACCCAATCGCCCCCAGTGGTAAACGCCTTTGCCAGTTAATTATTACACCATCGCTATTGTTACTGCCGTTGTTATTGCTCTGTTCTTTTCTTTGATCCTTAGTTTGCCGGTCCAACCACCACCATACGTGGTTATAAGAGAAACTCATTCCCACGTGTCGGCTGTTGGACTGCCTATGGGAAACGACTTGATAGTCTTGCAGACACTGAATGATGCAGTAAATTAACACTCATTTTCATGCACGTTTGCTTGCATGTTCATGGCCTGGAAACACATGCTTACACTCCATATTTTTCCCTGTTGCTCCGGATTTGTTTCTTCTCCGGTAGGAATAGAACAATATGGGCTTCCCCCAGGGGACAAAACAATACCTAGCTCCGCAGCGCGTAAGGGCGCGAGGAGCAGACGGATGAAAACGGTGCTCGCGGATCGCCGACAGAGCTCGCACAGAGAGGAAACGCGGCTACCTGGTTTCCTACCTGGGCTCGGCCAACCAGCTTGGCAGTCAGGCAGCCCAGGGACGGGGAAGGCATGGGCCGGGCGGAGAGCGGGCTCGTGGGACCGTCCCCTTGAGAGAGGGTATTCTAGGTAGATCGCTGCTTGGTGCCGTGGGGGCTTAGAGGCTCAGTTCCTGCCTCACCCTCCGGACTCCAAAGAGAAGAAACAGACGTGAACGGATGCCCTGTCTTCGCTGCATCGTGCCTCTCCCGGCTGGCTTCAGTCTTTTTTTGTCCCTTTGCTGGCACTAAGACCAACTAAAATAGTCTTTTATTCAGTAGACTTCAAGCATTGCTGGGTCTTTAGCGTGAGACCAGGAACAACTTTTTTTCCATTATGAGTGGGTTTTGGGCAGGTTGTCAACACCTTCCCCAGGGGCACCGTTCCGTAGAACTTTCTGCCTTGATGGAAATGACCTATATGCCAGCACTGTCCTAGCGAGCAGCCACCAGCCACACGTGGCTACTGGGCGCTTGACGTGGGCTAGGAGCTGAATTTCAATTTTGTATGCTTTTAATTCATTTTAATTTCAATATAAATTCAACTTTTACTTTCCAGAATCAAAGAGTTTTTTTCTTTTTAAATTACCCTGAGCACTCAGAGGAGTGTATTCTAAAAGTACATTAACTCTTGCTTCTCCTCTTTCGTCTGAACGGCAGGTGGGTGGCTAGCGGCCCCGTACTGGGCAGCACGGATCTGAAATACAACCTTTCTGGCTACTCCCGCGTCAGTTCTGCCAACAATGTGCAGTTAAATTGCTTCCATCTAGCTATAAAAGACCTTGGTGCCTAAATCTTCTTATTATAAACCAGGATTCAGGCCAATGTTATCACACCCACGGATAGGATTACGGTCCATTATCTGATGACACACAAATTGACTTTCTACCCCTGAGTTGACCTTTTGGGTTCATGTAACACTTTATCTACTTTGGCAGGGGGCCAAAACCTCACCCAGGACATACTGTATCGGAGTCTCTGAAAGGCCAGCTTTGCTGAGGAACTTACAATTTTTACAAGCTCCTCAGGTGATTGTTTTGCAAACAGTTCGAGATCGACTCTCCCGCCAGGTCTGCACACGTCCGCATGGCATTTCAGACCCGATGGATCACCACCAATTCAGCAACATATGCAAAGATCCAACTCCTCTACTCCCCTCTGGCTACTTCTGCCCTTCCCGATTTGTCCAAACCCAGGGACAATGCCATAGTTTCCACGACCCGTTGTTAATCTTAGAGTCAATATCACTTTTCTGACTGAAGTCCCAATCCTAGAGTGGCTGGTACCTAGGAAGCATGCAACAGATATTTAATCACTGTGCCTTTTCTTGTGTCCTTTGTTTCTCATATCTGATTAGTTAGTAAGCAAGATTCTTTCCCCATATCCCATCTCCTGTGTCCCTGTTATTCTTTTTTTCTCTACAAAGAAATTCTTTCTTTCTTTCCACAGAGTTGGCTGATAATTTAATCTTCTTTGTCTGGCTTTACTGTGGCCATCATCACCATCACCACCACCACCACCATCATCATCAACATTAACATCATCATCATCACCACCACCATCATCATCATCATCAACATCATCACCATCACCACCACCATCATCATCATCAACATTAACATCATCATCATCACCACCACCACCATCATCATCACTACCGTCATCATCATCAATATCAACATCATCACATCACCATCATCATCATCATCAACATTAACATCATCATCATCACCACCACCACCATCATCATCACTACCGGTCATCATCATCAATATCAACATCATCACCATCACCACCACCATCATCATCATCAATATTAACATCATCATCATCACCACCACCATCATCATCATCATCAACATTAACATCATCATCATCACCACCACCATCATCATCATCATCATCATCAACATCAACATCATCATCATCACCACCACCATCATCATCACTACCGTCATCATCATCAACATCAACATCATCACCATCACCACCACCATCATCATCATCAACATTAACATTATCATCACCACCACCACCATCACCATCATCATCATCATCATTATCAACATTAACATCATCATCATCACCACCATCATCACCATCACTACCATCATCATCATCATCAACATCATCATCTTCACCATCAACATCATCAACATCAACATCATCATCATCATCTTCATCATCATCATCAACATCATCATCATTAACATCATCATCATTACCATCACCATCATCATCACCACCACCACCATCATCATCATCAACATCATCATCAGCATCAACATCATCATCATCATCATCGCCATCATCATTATCATCCGTTGGGAGTCCCTTTATATCAACCCACAAAGGCACTCTGTGAGATAGAAATTATAATTCTCATTTTATAGAGGGTTACATTTAAGGAAACTTACCCCATGTGACTCAGGAGCACAGCCCTGATTTGGGAATAATAACCACTCTGGTATAAACCACCATGGAACACAGACCAGTATTCCATAAAGACATGGACCACAATCAGAATGACCATGGTCCAAGGACTCACATCACAGTGGAGACACTTACAATAGTCCTACTTCATTAAGGGTTTCACTTGACCTCGATCAAAAGCAATGAGGTTCACATGATCAATCTATAGTGGTTGCATCTTTATATTAATTGTTCTATATGTATTCATTATTTGGATTTTTTTTTTCACACTTACAGAGTAAGTCTTTCCTTTTTTTTTTTTTTTCAAATATTTACTGAACACCTATGTGCGAAATGCTATGTTTGGCATTTGGAATACAGTATTGAATAATCAAAGTACCTTTGGGTATAAGACAGATGATATCTTTTCTATTCATTTTAACAAATTTAAACATGATGTTTCAGGGACTGTGTTAGAAGCTAAAAAAGTAAGCAAAATGGAGGTGGTTTTTGGCTTATTGAGTGTTAGATATGCACACGTACGCTTAAGTCGAGTGGTTAACAGACAATATGTGGTTTTATGCCACACGGCACAGATTAAATAATTATCTTTGAAATATTTTTCTTGTCTCTAGGACATTTTAGTCATGTTATTTTTCAGCTTAGAACTCCTCGATCTTCAAGTTCAAAATCCTTACCCTAATTAGAAATAAGGCCCTTCCTATTAATTTCTGTGCCTGATTTTCCAACCTATTTTTCCAGCATATCTTCAAAACATACCAACATGAGAACAAAACTAAACTTTTCAGGTTTCCTGGCAGATGCCATGCACATCTGCTTTTGCACTAATTTTCCATTTATCTGACATCCCCTCCCAACTCACATGGTCCAGTCTTACTCTGCAAAGCTCAGCTCAGACTTTAGCCTTTCTGGGAAGACTCCTCACCTTTCCCATACAGCCACTCCTATGCTTTAGCAGAATTTAGTAATTTTCTTGCCGTTACATTTCCTGTGATTTGATGTGGGTAGCAGGACTAACTTTAATCCACCTACTGAGATGTGTAGGACACGTCTCTATTCACAACCCAACTTTCTGATGGCAAGTGTCACTTTGCCAGGGTAGCAAAAATGTTAACTTCAGTCACCTTTGGGATCTGCTGTTCCCACCCCTGGGCTGTGCCATGGGACTGCAGCTGCACAGTGCTGGGTAGGGATGGGGATGGGAGTCTCCTGCTCAAGGTCTCTCTCCATACAGCCCCTTGGTGGTGTTTTGCCATTCTGTTATCTTTTTGCCATGCCTCGTTAAAGCTCTGCAAACCTATCTCTGGTCTCATCTGCTGCCTGAATGAGTCATGCATCCATTTCTCTGCATTATCTTCACGGCCACATCAGGGTGCCCAGGAGTGAGGCTGGCTTCCTGATGCTCTAAGACTCACAGCCTCCATCTCTCTCTCTTTTTTTTTAAAGATTTTTATTTATTTGACAATGAGAAACACAGCGAGAGAGGGAACACAAGCAGAGGGAATGGTAGCGGGAGAAGCAGGCTTCCTGCAGAGCAGAGAGCCCGATGTGGGGCTCGATCCCAGAACCCTGGGATCTGACCTGGGGCCGAAGGCAGACGCTTAACGACTGAGCCACCCAGGCACCCCACAGCCTCCATCTCTTGACCTCCCCTTCCTCCTTGCAATATGAGGGAGGTTCCAGTCTGATGGGGAGAAGGTGGGGAAAGAAAACACACTTCAGCCCAATCATCCACCTGGCCACCAGTATTTGCCTATTGCTGTATCTCCCCATTCTAGGGCTTAAGCTTTTGAAAACAAAAGCCAGGAAATAGACCAGCCTATTCCTTCTTTCAGTCCAGACAGCTTTTTTTTTTTTGTCTTTATTCTTTCCTAATAGAAGCATTTAATGTTATGAATGTTCCTCCAAGCACTGCTTTATCTTCCTCCAACAAATTTAAAGATGTTGTATTTTCATTTTTATTCAGTTCAAAATAGTTTAAAATTTTCTTTGAGACTGTAGTGGACAGAGGTGAGTGGAGTTGCCTAATAATAAATCTGAGGGGTCGTTAGGTATGGTTAACCGGGTAATGTTAAGATCGTTTTCCCTCTCACTCTAACTGAAGTGAGGCAATGCAAGAAAGATTTTAAGAAATAAAGCATGGCATAAGCTATTTGTTGTGAATAGTTTAAATATCATTTAAGCTTCAACAACTTCATGTAACAGTTGCCCTGCAACTTAGTCCTGGGAAGATCCTAGAACTCAAACTCTTGAAATTTCAGAATCAGAAAACTTACTTTTGCCAGTAGCAACCCATCTTCCAGAAACATGCTACAAAGTTGTTTCTCAGATCCTAGCGTGCATAAAGATCACTTTAAGAGCTTATTAAACACAGATCTCTGGGCTCCACCTCAAAAGATTCTAAGTCATTAGATCTGAGATAGACACAGAGATCTGTACTTCCAGCAAGTCCCCAGGGGATACTTATGCCGCTGGTCTGAGGACCACTTTGAATAGCACTGTTCCAGTGTTAGAAAATATTATTATCCAATAAGTTCTCTTTGGCAAGTCTTCATACTTTGCATGTTTTCTTTCCCTTTTCTTTTTTTTACTTTTTTGAAATATTCTTGTCTTCTTTCTTTTTCTCTTCCTGCCATCTAAATATGGAAATTTTTCAAGATTATAACTTCTTATCTCTTCATCTTCCTTTCCATTATAAATTCAACAACTACGTATTGAGAATCCACAAATTGTAAAATTTGGCTCTAGGTACCATGTAAGGCAAAACCAGTAGGGTCCGTGCCCTTTGCTCCCACATTATCTTCTCTGTGAAAGTTTTCTAAGAACTTTCTCACAAGCATGGTCATCTCTTCCTTTGCTTTCCCATAGCTCTTTACTTGTTTCACTCATGTGGCTTTGATTTCATTCTATCTTGGTTGGGAATTCCCTGAAAGAACATCTCAAATCTTAATTGAAAACAGCATCTGTACTGGGCAAGATTAGCTCAACCTCTAATTTTTATTCTCTTGCTGATTTGTATTTACTTTCTCAGGCTTAATTATATCAGCCTTGGAATCGATCAGAAAATTGTGACAATCTTTTCAACACAACATCACCTTATCCCAATGTAAAATACATATGGGAGTTATACAAAATTTATATTAATAGTTGGAGATGTTGCAAGATCACAGGGAAAAATGAAACAAAATTCCACTTCTAAGCGTATCAGCAGAAGACAAGTATTTATAGTACTTACTTTTATCCACTTTAGTCAATCAACATATATTGACAAAACACAATAGGCAAAACACCATTCTATTATATTTACATGAATTTTTTTTCTCTAACTTATATCATGCCACTCCCCCCCCCCCAAATTTTGTGGGAGAAATATAGATTGGCCCTGCTGTCTCCATTCTGTGTGTGGTACAATCAATGAAAATAGTGCTCATTTCTGTGGATGTCTCTGCGTTTAAAGGGGGGAGAAGAGTGAGCAGAAGAGAATTTTTCATGTAAAGTCTGAGTAAAACATGAGCGGAAACCTCTCCAAGCCATCTCCCTGCCCCTCAGACTCCCTTCTCTGTGGTATAAAGTGCTCACACAGAAGTCACAAGATTATGGTGGAAATCCAAGCTTGACATGATTTACTAGATGCTCACATGTTGGCCTCTCCTAGGCAAAGACTTAGAGTGGGAGGGCATTTGTTGAAGAGAAAGGGGAGCCATGAGTAAGTCAGTAGATCTTGGAACCAAACAGATTTAACGGAATGAATAACAGGCATTTCCTGGAGGAGGGAAGTAGAGTTCTGCCTGACAACCACGCCTGTGGCCATATCAAGTTTAGAGTATCACAGATATTCTGCCAGCGTTTTCCGGGGCAGGGAAAAGGAGCTCGCCATAATTTGTTGCATTTCAGTGGGGACACATCACACTCACATTCAAGTTATACACATTCAACTGCGTGTTTGGGGTAAATCAACAACCCCCACAACCATAGCTTTTACACAACATGGTCCCTGAAATACATACTCACTACTGAGTCTAAGATGAAGAAGGAGGAGGAGGAGGAGGAGGAGGAGGAGGAGGAGGAGGAGGAGAAAGAAAGAAAGAAAGAAAGAAAGAAAGAAAGAAAGAAAGAAAGAAAGAAAGAAAGAAAGAAAGAAAGAAAGAAAGAAAATAAGAAAATAAGAAAGAAAAGAAAAGAAACAGAGTGACATTCCAACAATGGAAAAAACTGGCTGTATCAGCTCCATAGAAAGACAGTGTAATATATGCCAAGCACGCATACTGTTCTTTGTGAGTGATTTCCATGGTGGAAGAAAGCTGATATTTCCGTCCCCTTGGGGCTTCCGTAGGCAGCTGTGGAACGGGGTCAGTGCCCCTCAGAGAATGCTCCTCTAAAGCATTAGTGGTTGAGAGTAAGAGGAAGGAAACCACCTTTCTCTCCCTTTCTATCGTTCTGTGCCTTCCGCACACTCCTCCTTCCTTCTTTTCCAAATCCCCTATGGGAGAACTTTCCTCATTTCACAAGATAAGGCAGTGAGGCTTCATGGAAGGGGGACGCTGGAGCACTGTCCTTGCGGTGAGAGCCGTCTCCTCAGATAAACCATGTGGACCCCTCAGGGCTCATGGGCCCCAAGACGAGACAAGAGCCGCATCCAGCTATGTCACCACAGCTGGTGCTTTTCTGAGCAGGGGAAGACCTGGGCTTGTCCTCATAATGAGACCAAGTTTGGGATGACAGCTAGGTAGGACACCACATGGAGACATTTCTAGCCATGTCCAAAATAACTTTTTCTAGTCGAATCGTGACCAAGTTTTAAGAGGCAGGAAGTTATATTAAATCTTGCCATTGTGCAGAATTGTGGAAGAAATGTGTAATTAGAAAAAATAGCCAGATATTCTGAAAGAAAATGGAAGATAAGGGGCAAAGTGAGAACTCACAGAACGGGAGCAAGCTGCTAATCCATCAGCGGGCAGTGTGATTGCTCTAGAGGACCAAGGTCATCAGGAAAACCTTTGCTTGGAAACTAAATTAAGAATAAGGTCCCCATTGTTTGTCTTACAGTGGCCAGAGTTCATGAGTGTCTCGCTTTGTCCCCGGGGGCTCTGTTTCTCCACTCTAGGCCAGCTCTGATTAAGAGGAAGCCATATATCTTCTAAGAATATTTCTGTCTCTTGCTTAACTCAGTAACATTAACAGAGGGAAAAGAGGTTATGTGAACTTCCCCTGCACATTTCGATGGGAGGGACTGAGCTGATACAAAGGATTCCCTGTGAAATGCGTCCAAATAAATAGAGTTGGATTGATTCTAGTGATTCCCCTAGGTTTCACCAGCTCAGGAGAGAGAGAAGAGTCTGCAGAGACAGCGTCTCCATAACTACCCGCAAATGGCCAAAACCGTGGCTGGGGATGCTGCCACACAAGATAAAACAATGCAAAATCTTGCACTGCAGATGGATGAGACGTGGAGTATTAAAATGACTGCGTTAATTCTGTTGTGAACAGCTTCTACATTGTTTCATTGTTTATATAAAAGGCTACCCTCCCTGGGCAGCTAGTGAGCTAGGCTGAAAACCTACCTCATCTTCAAAATCTTCTGGAGAGCAGCAAACCTATACTAATGGGAAAACAAACTCCTAGGCAACAAAGTTTAGATTCATTCAGAAGTGAACAAATGTGAAAATTACTACACAAGAAAAGAAATTTTTCAGTCTAATCCTAGAAACAAAGTGCCCCAAACTCCCTTCCCTTTCCCTCTCCACACACACTCTTAGAGTTCTGCTTTTCAGGATGTATTAATTTGAGCCCCATAAAAAATATTTAACCCTAATATGAGGAAAAGAAAGTCATTTCCCTAAGCTAAGGATTAGAATAGGTACATATTTCCATTTTGGTTGCCGGGAAGAATTACTTTTGGTTTCCTCTCTGAAATATAAGTAACACGTGAGTCTCTGAGGGACAGGAGGGAGCCATGGTGAGGCTGAATTGGAAGGAGGGGGAACAAATGTCTTTGAAATTGATCTGTAGATTCTATCTGCCTTTGGAACCCCCTGAGACACAGAATCCTTGACTACCCCTCTCCAGCCCTTCCTTAATCAGTTCCATTTTTTGTGCTCATCCGCTCTCCTCTGATTTTTTATTCCTCTCCCAGAGTGGTGAGCCAATGCCTTCCAAAGAGTAGGTAGTCAATAAATACCCCATGGATGAATGGCCCTTCCTTATTCACCTCGAGGCTTCAAAGGCTTGTTTGGCTCTGCGGCTCAACAGATACTAGTGTGCATGGGGTTCAGAAATCACATTACAGCAGTTACCACAGGAATCACTTCTACTTCATTAACAGTCTGGGCATTATATACTAGAGTGGGTTATTGAAACCTGAAATCATTTACCTCAAGAAGATGCAAATCGGGATCAAATATGGATGGGAAAAAGGGAAGGCTTTAATTTCTGGATCTACCTGAATATCACAGAAATTCTGTAGGTATCTTCTGCTTCTTCCCCTCTTTCTTTTTGGTGAATACTCAGACCCAAAAGGAGGGAAAAATCTCTCAAGAAGACAGTTAGAAGGTTTAGACAGAGAAGTATGGCCGTGATAGAACATTCTCGAGAGTTACTGTCTCCTTCTTTCAGAAAGTCATCAGCTTTTGTCTTTGTCAGTAACTGCTACCAGAAGGTCTCTTGTTACTTATAGAAATTATGAATAAAGAACTGGTTACTGAGATACCATAGCCTTCTTGGATCTGGTAAAATGAAAGGGAATTGACTTCCTTGATAGAAATATTCTCAGTCACAAAAGAAAAAGAAAAAAGAAAAGATTTGCCTTGATTTTAGTCCTCTTAAACTTCTTATATTCTTACCTTGAAAACAATCTATTGAAAGTGTTCATGGAGGGGCACCTGGGTGGCTCAGTCGTTAAGCGTCTGCCTTCGGCCCAGGTCAGATCCCAGGGGCCTGGGATCGAGCCCCGCATCGGGCTCTCTGCTCTGCAGGAAGCCTGCTTCTCCCGCTACCATTCCCTCTGCTTATGTTCCCTCTCTCGCTGTGTTTCTCTCTGTCAAATAAATAAAATCTTTAAAAAAAAAAAAAAGAAAGTGTTCATGGAGAGAAGGTTCTGCTCAGCCTTTGGAAGAATGCAGTATTAAGTCTACATTCCACAGAGCCCTGAGTCGACAGTATCAGTAAACGTATTGTACTCAAATAAAAGTGTTTAAGGATAGAGTAGAAGTAAAATCCCAGCCAATGAGAGATAAAGCTAGTACATTCCACAATACTCATCTGAATCTTTCTTGAGGGTACAAGCAAGTGGAGGATATTAAGGGCCTGGAAGAAACCAAAGACATATTTTACCAAATGTGGTTTTCTACTTGACCAAAATGAGACAGTAGCAAATGTCCAATTACACACTGAATAGACTCCAGAGCCTTTCAGAGAAAATCAAGTAGAGGGATGTTGAAGGACCATCTTATTAGCTGTTCAAAGTCAGATCCCTGGAATAAGTTTCAGGGCTTGTGTAATATTTATATAACCTGCATCTGTCCAAAATCAACTCTGGGGAACTGTTCCCAAAAAGTGTTCTCGAATCTTCCCAATTCTCTGTTTTGTCTCCTAGAGTCCCTTCATCCCTTCCAATTATGACAATCGTCCAAAAAAAAAAAAAAAAAAATCTCAGGGCCTTCTTAAACCATTCTCTCTCTCTCTCTCTCTCTCTCTCTCTCACACACACACACACACACACACACACACTCTCTCTCTTTTTTTGAACAAAATAGTCATTGTTCATTATTGAGTCTTCTCTTCTCCCATACAACACGGTGCCCAGCATTCAGTGTTCTGGACAAATCATTTTGTAAAGCACTTTAAAAGTGTATTTACATGATGGGTAATGTGAGTGTTTTTGAACCATTGGTGAGAGATGAGTAGGGTCTGGCTATCCAAAAACTGCAAGGTGTGTGCCCCCGGCCTTTGCTGTGTGAAGCAGTTGGGCAGCCAGAAAGTGGAATGAATCTTTGGGGGAACACTGGACCCAGCTGTGCTCATGAAACTCATCTAAGAAAATCCTTGTAGTGCAAAAGTGGAGAAAGAAGCTTGAAAGACCCAGCCAAGATCATAAGTCTCAATGTTGATCTCAGTAAGAGTTGCATAAATGGGAGACAGATATCTTCCAAGGCTAAGATTCTTGGTCTTTTGGGTCAAGTTTTGGTATAGTTCAGGGGTCAACAAGCTAGGGTACACAAGCCAAATATGGACCATTGTCTATTTTATACAGTCTGTGAGTCAGGAATCATTTTTACATTTTTAAATTGTGGGAGAAAATCAAAAGAAGAGTAATATTTTGCGACACATGAAAATGATATCAAATTCACATTTGAGTGTCCAAAAGTAAAGTTTTATTGGAGCACACTCACACCATATTGACTAAGGCTGTTTTCATGCCACACCAACAGAACTGAAGAATTTCAACAGAGACCATATGGCCTACAAAACTAAACAAAAACAAAAATAACAACAACAACAACAAAAAACCACCTTACCCTCAGGATCTTTTCAGAAAAAGTTTACAGATCCCTGATAAAGTTCATTCTGAAATTCAACTTTGGTCTTTAAAGAGATGCCTGAAATCTTGCTCAAATACATGCATTACTTTTAGGGGATTGTTACGTCATCTACTGGGGCATGAGCCATTCATTTTTCTCAACTAGAAAGGGACTACAGGACTAGTGGCATAAAAGACATTTGACCAACCTACTAGAGAGATGCAAATTGAAACTACAACATGATACTATCGCACACCTACCGATTTGTCAAAAAATTTTGATTTGATGTGTCCCGAGGATACGGGGTAAAACGCATGCACACTGTTGGAGGGAATGAAAATTGGCACAACCACTTTGGAAAGCAGCTTGGCAATGCCTAGTAAAATGGAAGGTATGTTTATAAGATGACCTACAATTCCATTCCCGTGTTTATCCTCTATTTTGAAGAAATTCTAGCACACATGCATGAGGAAATCTGTAGAAGGATGCCCAGTGCTGCCTGGTTTATGCGGTAGCCATTAATGCTGTCAGCGGGATAGTATGGTTCTCCCCTTCCCTCCCAGACACATGGTAGGTTGTGCCTTGGTGGAGCTCCATAGCTAGTTCTGGCCGTTGAGTTTTGAGCAGAAGTGACACATATCATGGCTGGAGAATATACAAGGCCAGTGTGAGACTCTTCCAAGTTAGAATAACCTGTAGGTCGAAGAAGAAATTACCACAAGAAACAGAAAATACTTCAAATAAAATAATAATACTCCATGTCAAAACTTATCATTAAGTGGATTTGACAGGGGTGGAGGGGATGGGGAGTGACTGCTTAATGAGTCCAATGAGTATGGGGTTTCCTTTTAGGATGATAAAGATATCCTGGAACTGGATAAAAATTCGATTGCACGGTATTGTGAAAGTATTAAATGCCACTGAATTGTTCACTTGGAAGCAGTTAAGTTGATTTTTTAAATTAAAGATTTATTTATTTATTTTAGAGTGAGAGAGAGTATAGGGGCTGGGGGAAGCAGGCTTCCCGTTGAGCGGGAAGCCCGTTGCGGGGCTCAATCCCAGGACCCTGGGATCATGACCTGAGCCCAAGGCAGACACTAAATGACTGAGCCACCCAGTTGCCCCGAGGAGAAAGAATCTCAAGCAGATTCCCCACTGAGCATGGAACCCAACATGAGGCTCAATCTCACGACCCTGAGATCATGACCTGAGCCAAAATCAAAAGTCAGATGCTCAACTGACTGGGCCACCTAGGCGCCCCAACAGTGAAGTTGATATTACGTGAATTTCACTTCAATAAAAAAAAATAGGATGAGAAAAGAAGTAGAAATACCTGGTGGTATTTGAGTATGGAGTATAGATATTCACCAGATCTACAATTGCCACTCCCTGGCAGTTTTTACTATTTTGATGATCTCATTAAATATTCACATTTGTCCCATGAGGTAGGGACTAATAATCCTCATTTTCACAGAGGAGAAAGGGGTCGATGGGAAACTTCCCGATTGATTCTCAGTCTTCGTATCACTTTGTGTTTTGCTGAGTTGATCCATAGTCCCTTTCTTGAGAAGCTGGACCAAGAAGCATAGATAAGGTGACGTTAAGGCTTGGAGTCATCTCAATTAAAGGAAATGAGCCACGGAGGAGAGAGGCGCTCTGACATTCCAAATATAGCCTGTGCTTGGCCACTTAGGATGATGGATTTGTTGCTAGCAACGAGTACGTAGAAAGTGTGTGTGATTTGGCATATCTCAAGCTGTGAAGTAGATGCGATGCAGGCAAAAATTGATGGTGTTACGGGAGGGACTGTGTAGGGTGTTAATTGCCATACAAAGTGCCTGGAGGTGGGGTGGAGAGGAGGGAAGACTCTCTTCCTTTTAATAGATTTTTGGGGTTGGGAAGGGTGGAGGGAAAGAGAGGAGGGAAGAATCGCTTCCTTTTAATAGATTTTTGGGGTTGGGAAAGTCATCTCACAACCCCCAAGCATTCGGGAACAATTGTACATAACATAGAAGGCACATCTAACGTGATGCTAGGAAATCTGGGTACTCCTCGCACACTGGGCAGATTTCTGGATGTCAGAAGAAAAGATCTGTGGCCCCCTTACTCCCTCTAGCCACATACATAGAGCCCGAAAGAGATAACAGAAAGCAGAAGAAGAGGTACCAGTGACTGCGGGACTTCAAATCACCACCTACAATTCTATGATCTCTGGAGTGGTAGGTAAGATAGGTGTTAGGTGAGATAGGAGCAGAGTTAAGATGTAAGCCTGAACCACAACGCTGTAGGCATGTGGTGAAGCAAATTTGTTGGCACCCTTTAGAATTTACATTAGAAGGTACAATTGTGAAATCTCTGTGAACCATATATGATGTACCCTACAATTATACCTGGAGAAGTAGACTAATGTTGAGTCTTTCTTCTAATTTTACCAAGGAGAAAATTATATTGCAGATGTTAAGGTAAAAGTGGAAATTAGCATGGAATTATAGGTCCAAAAGCTGAAAAGATTTTTGACTAAGTCCTAGGGGAAAAAAAAAAAAAACAACCAAACTCTTGAGAGTGGAGGAAGAAGAAGAAGAAAGATTAAAGTAAAATTAGAAATAGAAAGCCTTAGACTCACACTTTATTTCTTAAAACCCTAAAAACTCTTGAGTGTTCACTGTCATCTAACCATCAAATGGACCAGCATCTTCTATTGATTTGAACTTTGATTTTAAGATCTTTCTGCCATTTGCCTGCCTTAATTCAGCCTTGGGTTAATTTTTTCTTTTCTTTTTTCCTCCTCTGTAAGTATATATTGTCACTGGGGTAAAAATACATGTAACATAAAATTTACCATTTTAACTATTTTTAAGTGCGCGATTCAAAGGCATTAAGTATGTGAACAATGTTGTACAAGCACCATGACTACTGAGAGTCGTGCTGGAGGAGCAGAACGGATAAGGATGAGTTTTCTCAATTGGATCTGGGAATTGACTCTCCAATCTGATTAGATTTCAAAATACTAGTGATTCTACTTTCAGTGGTACAGAGAATATTGATGCAGTCCACGGTGAGATCTGGCAATAGAGATACATAAAACATTTCCACTGGATACTTCTACTCAACCACTTATAAGAAGCAGGGAGCTGAGTGACCATGAATATGATCATTCCGAATATTTTTGGTAAGCTAACAAATACAGTGAGATTGGCTGGCTCTTCCTATTGTCCTTGGACAAAGTGGGGACAGAAAAGGATGAGTGAAAGGTCCATCTTTTCTACCCTTCCAGAGTGGGTGAGTAGGTCTTAAATGACAAATCCACTCTAACACTCCAGTTTCCCTTCCTCTACCTCAAGCCCAACAACTTAGTCACTGGGGGCCACCTGTGGGTCCATGTTTCAACCATGCAACCAAGCACATTATTAGAACCCTTTTCTAACTCTCTGAACTGCAACATTAAATGTAGAATCTTTGCTTGGCAAACTCATGTCAATACATTTGGCCTGATCCAACTTTATGTTCTTCATACCATTTTCCCTCACTCTTAAAAGCCATTACTATGTATGTCCCCTCGATTTCTGTCTGTATAAATTAGAAAAGTGAAATAGTTTTTTAGAATGTGACACACTTCCTCATGAGTCACACTTTGTATGTCTCCTGTAGGGACTTGCTGGACCTTGAGTCTTATTATAGGTCTAGAAGCAAAAAGGGGATCATGGGGGTGGATCCTGAAGAGAATCAGCATTTTTTTGTATGGCAACCACCTCTGGGAAGGCCAGTACAATTTCCTCAATAAATGCAGGGCTGATCCCCCTGAAAAGAGTGGAAGGGATCGAAAAAGCCACTTTCCCTGGAGATGGAGAGCTCTCTTCCACCAGCAAAGAAGACTCATCTGAATTTAGGGGCACGGTGTCTTCAGCTTCATCAGGGGCTTCCCATATGCCCATTCAGACTTTCAGAATCCCTTTCCTTTCTGATAAATGCCCTCACTTGCACTATAATTCAACCAGTGACAGGATGAGATTCTGTGTTTGATTTTCAGCTATCTCAGGAGATAAGGATCGCCTTCTGAGGAGACACATATAAAGTTCCAGGTCATTTATGTGACCCTCAGCTGGGAACTTGAAGCACTGAACTCTTGAACAAATTAAGACCTTGTCTGGGACCTGACACACAGCTATCAATCTGGCAAATGGATTTTTTTATCCACACCTGTCAATAAGGACCACCAGAAGCAGGTTGCTCTCAACTGACAAGGTCAGCAATACACTTTCACTGTGCTGCCTCAGGGGTGTACCAACTCCCTGACTCTATATCGTAACTTATTTTGCAGGGATCTTGATTGCTTTTCCCTTCCACAAGATATCACACTGGTTCATTACACTGATGGCATTACGTTGACTGAACCTAGTGAGCAAGAAGCAGCAACTACTCTAGATGTATTGGTCAGCCATTTGTGGGTGAGGAGTAGGAAATAATCCCATAATTTTTTACCTCAGTGACATTTCTAGGGGTTCAGTAATATGGGGCATGTTGCACCATCACTTCCAAGGTGAAGATTAAATTGTTGCACCTGGCCTTTCCTACAACCAAGAAAGAGTCACAATGCCTTGGTCTTCCTTGGATTTTGGAGGCAACATATTTTTCATTTGGGTGTGTTACTCTGACCTATTTACAAAGACCCAAAAAGCCACTAGCTTTGAGTGGGGCCCAGCCCAGGAGAAGGCTCTGCAGCACATCTAGATAGCTGTGCAAGCTGCTCTACCACTTGGGCCACATGATCCAATGAATTCAATGATGCTTGAAGTGTCAGTGGAGCTTTGGCAGGCTCCTCCTATACATGAATCTCAATAGACTATGAGGATTTTAGAGCAAAGCCCTGCCATCCTCTGCAGATAACTACTCTCCTTTTGAGAAACAGCTCTTAGCCTCTACGGGGCCTTAGTGGAGAGGGGACGAGTTACCATGTTACCTCGGTGGCCCATCATGAACCTGGCATTATCTCATCCACCAAACCATAAACCTGGATGTGCACAGAAGCACTCTGTCATCGAACGGGTATGTGATTAGGCCTAAACAGGTCCTTAAGGCACAAGGAATTTTCATGAAGAACTAGCAAAAATTGCCTATGGTCCCCATTCCCGCTATGCTGTCTTTTAGCTCCTAGCTGAAGAGAAGACTTGAGTCTGGTTTACAGATGGTTCTTCATAATATGCAGGCATCACCAGAAAGTGGATAGCTGAACTACTATAGACCCTGGCTGGGACATCCCTGAAGGGCAATGGTAAAGAGAAATCCTCCCTGTGGGCAGAAGTTTGAACAGTGCACCTGGCTATTCACTTGCATGGAAGAGAAATGACCAAATGTGCAATTCTATGATTATAATCCAATCCATGGGCTGTGGCCAATAGTTTGGCTGGATGGTCAGGGACTTGGAAGGAATATGATAGAAAAATTGGTGATGAGAAAACTTGGAGAAGAGTTATGTGGATAGACCCCTCTTAATGGGCAAGAAAAATGAAGATATTTGCATCCTACATAAATGCTTACCTAAGGGTGACCTCAGCAGAGGAAGATTTTAACAGTCAAGTGGATAGTGTTCATTCTGTGGACAACGGTTGGCCTTTATCTCCAGTGACCACTGTCATCATCATGACGGGCTCATGAGGAAAGTAGTCATGATGGTGGGGGCGGAGGTTCTTCCTGGGCTCAACAACGTGGACTTTCACTCACTGAGGCTTACCTGGCTACAGCTACTGCCGAGTGCCCAGTCTGCCAATAGCAGAGACCAATATGGGGTCCCCAAAATGATAAAAGTACCTGCGGTGATCAGCCAACTACGCGGGGTCAGGTTGATTGCACTGGACCACTTCTACGGTAGAAAGGGCAGCATTTTGTTCTTGCTAGAATAGACTCTCAGGTAGAGATTTGCCTTCCCTGCCGACAGTGCCAAACTACCATCCATAGATATATAGAATGCCTTATCCACTGTCTTGATATTCCACATAGCATTGTTTCTGATCAAGGAAATCACTTCACAGCAAATGAAGTAGGACAATGGGCCCAGGCTCATGTAACTCATTAGTCTTACCGTGTCCTCCACCATCCTGAAGCAATTGGTTCGAGAGCCTGGTGTAATGACTTTTTGAAGACTCATTACAGCGCCATGTAGATGGAAACACCTTGCAGGCCTGGGGCCAAGTTCTCCAGAAGGCTGCGTGTGCTATGAATCAGTGTCTAATGTATGATGCTGTGTCTCCCAAAGCCAGGATTCACGGGTACAGGAATCAAACAGTGGAATTGGAAGTGACACTACTCACTAGTACCCCTTGTGACCAGCTGCCAAAGTGTTTGCTTCCTGTTCTCTTGGCCTTATGCTCTGTTGGCCTAAAGATCCTAGTTCCAGAGGGAGGAACGCTTCCACCAGAAGACGCACAAGGATGCTATTAAACTGGAAGTTAAGAGTACTGCCTGACCCATCTAGACACTTCATGCCTCAGAATCAAAAGACAAAGAAGGAAATTACTGTGCTGGCTGCGGTGATTGATCTTGAGCACTAAGGGGAAATTGGATGACAACTCCATGATGGAGATGAGGAAAAACATATCTGGAATACAAGAGGTCCCTTATGGAGCCTCTTAATATTACCGCACCCTATGAATAAGGTCAATGAAAAACTACAGTGACCCAATCCAGGCAGGACTACTAATGGCCCATATTTGTGACTGATGGTTTCGCTCTATCAGGTAAAGAACCACAACCATCTGGAGGTACTTGTGAAAGGCCAAGGGAATACAGAATGGGTAGTGGAAGAAGGTAGTTATAAATGCCAACAATGACCACACAACTGGTTACATAAACTAAGGGTAACAGACTCACGAGACAGAAACTTGGATCCTTAAGGACATTTTTGAATGGGAGACTCAACCGACTCTGAGGTCTGCCCCACCTCTGGACTTCTTAGTAAGTGAAAGAAATAACCTTATTGCTTCAGTTGAGATTTTCTTTTTTTTTTTTTAAAGATATTATTATTTATTTGACACAGAGGAAGAGATCACAAGGAGGCAGAGAGGCAGGCACAGAGAGAGGGGGAAGCAGGCTCCCCGCCGAGCAGAGAGCCCGATGTGGGGCTCGATCCCAGGACCCTGAGATCATGACCTGGGCTGAAGGCAGACGCTTAACTGACTGAGCCACCCAGGCGCCCCCAGTTGAGATTCTCTTATACTTTTAGCCCAAATCGTCCCAACTCATAGAATGTGTAGGAGTATGCGATACTCTTGCTATTATGAGGACCCCGAATACCAGGCCATGAACTAATTCCAGAAATAGAAGTGAAGCCATCCCTCAGGTACCTCTCTTGCCTTCCAGACTTCTGAAATTACTTTTCTAGGAGACAAAAATTATTTTTCCATGATTGAATATCAACCTGCTGATAGATAAGGGAAAATATGAGTAGAAAAAAAATACCTTAGGAAATGACCAGTCCAAAAACCAATAAAGCCTACAGATTTCAACAAAATGCATTTCACACTACCAAATTAATTTTAAAAGATCCTAACACTCAAATGGCTGGCCAGGTTGTGCTAAAATGTTTGAAACAAGAAAAATGTATCAGCTTCTTTGATAAATATCTTGGTTCGCTCAGGCTGCTATAAAAAAAATACCATTAGACGGACTTCAGCAATAGGCATTCATTTTTCACAGTTCTGGAGGCTAGAAGCCTAAGATCAAAGTGCTGACAGATTTGGTTCCTGGCTCTCTTCCTGGCTTATAGACAGCCACCGACTTGCTATGTCCTCACATGGTTTTTCCTGGATCATGCACATGAACAGAGTGAGAGTTCTCTGTCTTCCTCTTCTTATAAAGGCATGAAAAACCCAGCATCAGGAGTTCGCTCATGACCCCACCTAACCCTAAGTACTTCTTAAAGTCTCCACCTCTAAATACCATCACACTGGGGATTAAGGGTTGGGCATAGGAATGGATGGGGTATGCAGACCTTCAGTTCGTAATGATATGCAATATTAAATATTTTTATTGAAAACCACACAAACACTCATACCTTTGTCAGCGTCCTTTAGCCAGGGGCCACCAGACACACAACACGCCTAAAACTGACCAAGCTGTGTTTAATGCCCATGGGGAACCAAACGAAAACTCAGTAAGTCTTAGGGCTTATGATAGGCTTTGGGCTTGTGTTCAGCATTTTGGGAGAGATTTTTAAATTTTTTTTTTAAGATTTTATTGATTTATTTATTTGTCAGAGAGAGAGAGAGAACAGAAGGAGGCAGAGGCAGGCAGAGGCAGAGAGAGAAGCAGGCTCCCTGCTGAGCAAGGAGCCCGATGTGGGACTCTATCCAGGACCCTGGGATCCTGACCTGGGCCGAAGGCAGACGCTCAACCACTGAGCCACCCAGGCGTCCCTGGGAGAGATTTTTAAAAAGTGTACACTTGCTCTGGATTGGATGTTGCCAGGAAATGAAGGTAATTCAAGAATGAATCTTGGGGCGCCTGGGTGGCTCAGTTGGTTAAGCGACGGCCTCCGGCTCAGGTCATGATCTCGGAGTCCCTGGATCGAGTCCTGCATCGGGCTCCCAGCTCTGTGGGGAGTCTGCTTCTCCCTCTCACCTCCCCTCTCATGTTCTCTCTCGCTCTCTCTCTCTCAAATAAATAAAATCTAAAAAAAAAAAAAAAAAAGAATGAATCTTATCTATAAGGGAGAAAGAGTAGGGTGAGGCTGAAGCTCAAATTGGTAAAGAAGAAGCAGTCACTCATATGAACCAGGATAGAAAGATGTTTGGTTATTTTTGTGGTTGGACAATGTTCATGTTTTATCTGAGTTATGACCTGGTTACGGAGTGGTCTTATTTCTGTCCTTAGCCATCATGGCCTCGTGGTTTAATGCTCTCTGTGAGTTTGTTTGTTTGTTTCTATCCAACAGGGAACTGTAAATGCGGTACCAGCTCCTGGACGTCAGCGGCTGCTTTTTCTTTTTCTTTCCTTTCCACCCAAACACAGTGTGTATCCATCAGCTTGCGCTGCCGGACTAAGTACCACTATCTGGGGGGCTTCAACCACAGGCACAGATTCTCACCATTCTGGAGGCTGGGAGTTCAAGATGAAGGTCCCAGCACGACTGGTTGCTGGTGAGACTCCTTTCCTTGGTCTGCAGATTGCTACCTTCTTGCTGTGTCCTTATGTGGCCTTTCTTCTGTGCATGGAGAGGCAGAGAGAGAGAGAGAGAGACCTAATTGGCTTCACCCTTACGGTTTTATTGAAGCTTAACCACCTCCTTAAAGGCCCTAGCTCCAAATACAGTCACAGTTGGGGTTAGGGCTTTAACATACAAATTTGAGGGGAGACATAATTCAGTTCCTAGCACTGTGCATCAGGGTCCAAGTTTTCTAGAGACATCTTTCACAGAGGGTAAAAGTGGTGGATATGTTGATAGTGGTACTACCTTTTTCAGTAGGACTTAGAAATGGCAAGTATCTAACAAAGCAGGGAAGAAAAGGCACGTGATGGCTCAGAGGACAAAAGGGCCCCGGGCTGGCTCAGACCGCATTAGGGTGGTTGGGTTAATTGGTAACCGTTTTTAATTATTAATTTTTCCCTGCCTCTATAATATTGCTGTCGCGGCAATTAAGGTACAAATACCTATGGGAAAGTTGATAAATAGATTTCAACTTTTTCACCCCTTGGACTAGGTGAAGGCTAGCGGGTGCTTGCCCAGGTGCTTTGTTGTGCCTGTGGGTGAGACAATCAGAAGGAGAGAGCAGCAAAACAGTGAGTGGGGTGGGGGCCCCTGGAGCAGGGAGCTTAGCCCAAGACCAGGAGGGGCAGCCAGAGAAAACCTGAAAATCGATCCCCTTCTGGATTTGCTTATCATCTGTCTGGCTGCACCTTCAGCCCGTAATTACCCGGATCACTTTCAGGCTCTGCGTTCAGAACCGAGCCAAGCTCCCCCACCCCCATCCCTGCTGCCAACCCCCACCCCGAGCAGATGGCGAGGAAGAACGACTGAAAGAATAATCTCTAGGAGCACCTGGGTGGCTCAGTCGGTTAAGCATCTGACTCTTGGTTTCTGCTCAGATCGTGACGTCGGGGTGGCGGGACTGAGCCCTGCGTCGGGCTCCGCGGTCCGTGGGGAGTGTGCTTGGGGGGCTCCCGCGTGCTCTGTCTCTTTAAAACAAACAAAGAAATAGAATCTTAAAGAAGAACAGAAAAGAGTGAATAATCCTCAACCACAACCCCTACGGTCCCCTCCACAGAAACTCCAGCTTCATCAAAACAACATCATTTTCAGTATAAGGTAAAAAATGAGAGCTTCCTTTTTGCCTGCTTTTGTTGTTCTTTTTGAGTTTTTTACCGGAAAGAACTGCCCCCAACATAAGGAACAGGTGGGGTAGAGATGGTCCCTCAGGTTGTAGATCTTGAAAGAGTGCTCCAGGAGCCCTAAGCATGTGGACTGTCCTTAGTTTGGGGACAGATTTACGGGAGACGGCACACCACGACCTTCACGCTCCAAGTAGAGTCCAAGGCTACCATCTGGGCCAAATGTGTTTTCTGGATAAATCTGCTCCAATCTCTTGTAACAACTGATTTCCACTCACCTTTGCCATGCGCCCTAGGCGCCTCCCCACTAGCGCAGCCCTCCCCATCCCCTCCTTCCCCTCGGGGTCTCCTGGAGGTTGAAAGGGTCTATTTTGAACTGAAAAGGCAACCGGGAAAAGCTTAAACCTCATAAAGCATTTTCTGTCTCCTGACTGGTGTTCACGACAGCGGCCTGGAATGCTTTCTCCAGCCAGTTTGCAGCTGGATCTCTCTTCTGGATCTGATTTGGCCACCCCCATCCCGCCGCCCTGTGCATCCGCTGGGCTTCAACCTTTCAGCACACGGGGTAACTTGAGTGACACTGAAAAAAAAATCGCCACCACCCGTCGACGCGGAGTCCTGAGATCCACGGATGGGTATCATTCATTTAATCGGGATGGTTTGGTTGCCTCCCAGATGCTGCCTTTCAGCAGATACCATTGTGTTTTATAACTTTGGATAATTATGGCTCTGTAAAGCTAGACTACAAGATTTGTTGACTCCAGCCCGCTCCCCGGCTCCTTCTGTAATAGCTTCATTGTTTGGTAATCGCCCTATTCACAGAGCAAAGGGATCCTTGTCGGCCAAGATGTCTATTCAAAGCACTTCCCCTGTGCTGGATAAACCATAGCGGAAGCAGTCCGTGGAGAGAACCCAAATGCGAGAGACTTGGCCACCAGCTTGACCAGAGCCTCCTTTCCCTGCCCGCATGGAGTTGTTGTGCAGAAATGTCTTCCCCTTTGCTTCAGCAATACGTTGGCCACCAGGCAGAGGCTTCCCCTTGGCGAGTGAGATCCCTGCTAAATGTGGGGAGCCCTGATCGGGTGGTGCAGGTGGGAATAAGACGGACAGCCTGGGAGGAGATGCAGAGCGCCGGGGGCGGTCTGAGCAGGCTGTCCCCGAGGAAGAGAGAAAGGAGAGAGAAATGTCCCTGGGCTGTCTCTTGGAAAAATTCAGAATGACCTCTGGGAGCCCCGTGGGGGAGTCACCAGGAACAGCACAGGGCAGAAGGAGGCAGGAAGTTCTTAGATTCTGTGGGGGGTCTTCCCCAGGGCTATACCCTGAGGGATGTCAGGGACCGTCTAGCTCAGTTTCCTCCACTCTTCTTCACACCTCCTGATGCAGGAGCAAATGCACCCCAAAAAGCCCTCCCTTCCGTGTGGGTGTTTCTGAGGTTCCCCGGGACATCTTCTTGGAGGGTAATGATCTTGAGCCACACATAGCTGGCTTCTTCTAAAATCCACAGTGGACCTGAGAGCCCAGGGTGCCCAGCATCACTGGAAGGTGCTCGGCCAACCGCTCACCTCTCCTCTCCCCCACCCCTACGTGGCCTCGATGCCACTCCTGCTCCTCCTCCGTTGTCCTCTGAGTCCTGATCCTGCAGGCCCCCACGGAGCAAGCCAGGGTCCTGGGAGGAGGCAGAGGAGAGAGAAAAAACACACAGAGAGATTTTAAAAGTAGTGATTTAGGCCCCCATCTAAGGCTAATTCTATGTGCTATCGAAATGCCATAACCCACCTCTAGTGTTGACATGCTCATGATTGATTACTAGAAACATTTCTTCCTATCTATGTGTATAGGTATATGCACACATATATACGTAAGTGTAATTACATGCTATACATTTGATATATATGTATGTCTACATGCATATATATATATATATATTAAAGGTAACATGGTTTGGGCATAAAGATTTTTTTTAATTAATTATTATTAACATATAATGTATTATTTGCCCCAGGGTACATGTCTGTGAATCGTCAGGCTTACACATTTCACAGCACTTAACAGCACATACCCTCCCCAATGTTTGCACCCCAGCCACCCTATCCTTACCCCTGCCTCCCAGCCACCCTTAGTTCGTTTCGTGAGTCTAGGAGTCTTTTATGGTTTGTCTCCCTCCCCAACCCCTCCCATTTCATTTCTCTCTCCCAACCCCCCCCCAAACTCCCTCCTTGCCTCTCAAATTCTTCATATCAGAGAGATCATGTGATAATTGTCTTTCTCTGACTTATTTCGCTTAGCATAATACCCTCCAGTTCCATCCATGTCGTTGCAAATGGCCAGATTTCGTTTCTCTTGATGGCTGCATGGTATTCCATTATATATATATCATGTGTCTGTTGGTCATTTGGATGTCCTCTTTGCAGAAATGTCTGTTCATATCTTCTGCCAATTCATAGAGATTGTTTTAAAATGAAAATATTTGAAATCTTATCTAAACTTCCCTTATCTGACTAAACCAGAGCCTTCTGAAAAATACTGCCACCCCCCACGCCGCCCGAGGGGGTTTCCTGTGAATTCCAGGAAGAAGACAGATAGCCCGTTCCCATTAGCATCAAGAAAAACCCTACAGAACCTTCCATACTTGCCTGCTGAAGCCTTAAGACCCCCACAACACACACACACACTTTTTCTTAAATTAGGTATTGGTATATAAACCTTTACCTCTAAGTATTTGGTGAGTCGCTCATTACTGAAAACTCCCATTATGCACAAGTAAATAAACCTTGTTTTTTCTCCTGTTCATCTGTCTATTGCCAGGTTATTCACAGGGCCTGACCATTTAAACCCAAGTGGGTAGAGGAACAGTTTTCTTCCAAACGTTTATATATACAAATATATATATATGTATATATATATGCATATCTACACATACACACACACATCTACACACAGATTTATATATACAAGCAGTTTATATACATGTGTTTATACTCCTTTGTGTGTGTATGTTTACATGTACTCACACACACACAGTTATATATTTTGATAACCGACGGTACCTGTAGGCCCTCTGATGGTACTCAGATCTGAATTTCATCTGGCTACAGGTCCCACAATGCCCCTTTGTCACCCCGCCCGACACGCACAGGGGCACACCCACCAGGTGAAGTGGGTCCCCTCCCGTGGGGTCTGCTTCTTCGGGGCAGGCATCAGCTGTGGCCTGTCTGCTCGGCCAGGCACTCGGGGCTCCCCCCACCGCTGAGGTCCTTGGCCCCCAGGACACCAGAGTCACTGAGTCTTCTATTGGGCACAGGATGAAGTGGGTAGGGGCTCCTTTCTTTCTTCTCTGTGTGATTTTCCATTGGAGACTTTTTAAAAAAACATTCAGGCTTATCCTCTACTATTTTGTAAGGCTTTTCCATGGAACATGGTCGAGTCTTCTCTTTAAAATCTGTCTTCTCCCCGTGGGCTTATACCTGTGTCTGCTGTGGCCTGATGAGGACCCGCTCGCTCCTGCAGCGGGGACCTGGTCTGAGGTCCTTGGCATCGTCTCCCCAGCACTTAGACCCCGCCTGGCAGCTGGCCCAGCTCCCCAGTCTCAGATCTGTAATTCTAAACTCCAAAAGGCTTTGAAAACAGATTTTTATAACCGCTTTGGTGGTCAAATGGGAAGGGAAATGATATAAAGCGCCATTTAGCCCACTTAGTGTGAATATTCATATCATTTGCTGATACAGGACTGTGGAAATATTAACGTATTGGATTCACGTGGTGTCCCTTTAAACCCCTTGGGGTGTTACACAATATTTGGTGTAGGCACCCCATTTTCTTTGAAACCCTGAATTCTGAACCCCTTCTGACCCCAGGGGCTTCGGATCTGTGCTTGTGGCAGGTTTGAATAAGTAAGCCCTCGAAGGCTCCTTCCCCCACACCCGGGCTTCCTTATGGGTCCAGTGCTCAGCTCTCCACTCCTTCCTCTATAGTAGGGACTGTCCTCAGGCTCGTTGTTTCACTAGGTCTGCTCGGGTTCAGTGTGACCAGTGGGCAAAGCGGGGCCCTGAGCGCAAGTAGCGGTTTCATAAGACAACCACCATCCTTAGCATCATATTAAGAAAGGAATAGGCAGGGAGACACTATATTTTCAGATGTGAGCAGGTATTTAGGTTTGGTCAGTTAGCAAGAGAGAAAAAAAAAAAAAAAAAAAAAAAAACCCAACCCAACCCAACCCAGGCATTTAATCTTGCTGGTGGTCACAAACTCCCGAATGTGGACATTGATTGGTGCTCTAGGCATCTGGTACCCTAAGTGGGCTTGGTTGGATTCATCAAGGCTTTTTCAAGGTCCCGACCTACTCTGTACTTGTATGTAGGATTTCTACATCTTCAAAAAGTTCCCCAAATTGATGAACTTAGGGTCCCATGAAGCGTGGGTGCTCTTCTAGAAGCTGACCACCATTCCTGGCCCCCAATGGGGCCGCACTCCTGTGTTTCCCATTCTTCACGGTGGCGCATCTACACGACAAACTTTCCTCATGTGAATCGTGATAGTTTCTCACCATGTAACTTGAGCATTTCATGCTAACATACCCCCTCCCTTCCAGGAGTCAGAGGCCTGAGATAATATGGGACTCAAAGGAAAAGTCTATACATGGCTGAGTTGGGTTTTTTTTTTTCCCTTTCATTTACAGAAGAGAAAGATGATGCTCAAAAGGCTTGGTGAGGCATTTACCTCAGATTGTGTGGGGGGTCAGAGACCCAGTCAGAATTTGAACCTAAGTCTTAAACTCCCAAATTGGTACTTCTTATACTATTCCTCATGTATAATTCATTAGAGGCTTTCACTGGAAGAAGTAAATTGTTTTACTTTTCATTTGTTTGTTTGTTTTTTAAAGCCATCTTCACACCCTGTGTGGGGCTTGAACTTACAACCCGGAGATCAAGATTTACAAGCTCTATTGACTGAGCCAGCCAGGCACCCCCTGGGTTTTGCTTTTCAGAGCTAAGTCCTTTAAGAAGCACGTGGGGCTCGCTGAGGAGCCTGGACCTCATATGGCCAGCATTTTCAGCAAAGACCAAGATCACTTTTGAGGTGGTATTTTCTTTTCTCCTTTTACTTTTTTTTTTTTTTTATAGTAATGGGCATTTCAGTAGGAATGTGATCTCTGTATGGGGGACACTAATACACTTAAGCCAGTTTATAATTTGGGGCTTCATTTTTGCTTAGACTGGTGTGGAACCGATATTTTTTCAGAGTACTGCCATCCTTGGATCAGAACTCTATCACAAGGTGGCGGCCTCCTGCCCATGTTGCTACTCACGCTATAGCGGCAGGGCAGGCAAGCCAGGGGAGCCGAAGCCATGGGGGCCTGGGGAGGACTCCCGCATCACCCCTACATGACACAGGAGCGTCCAGCAAGGTGGGCTTCCAGAGGGTGGTCCCACAGGGAGAATAGAGCAGGTGTGACGAGGGGCAGCCCTCCTGGTTTGGTGAGCACTGCTGTGGTCGCGGACTACAAATGGGTGACTTAAAAGAAATGTCTTGTCTCCCTGTTCTGAAGGTCGGAAGTCGGAAATCAACGTGTGGGCAAGGTCATGCTTCCTCTGACAGCTCGAGACAAGAATCTGTCCCATGCCTGTCTCCCAGCTTCTGGTAGTTCCTTGGCTTGTGGCTGCATGCATGGCGCTCCCCTATGCGTGTGTCTGTCCAAATGACCCCTTTGTACAAGAACGTAAGTCATATCGGGTTAGGGGGCCACTTTACGTCAGTATAAATTCATCTTAACTCATTCCATCGGCGAAGCCCCTATTTCCAAATACAGTCACATTCTGAGGCTGGGGCTTCAATTCAGAAATTTGGTGGCGATGGGGACACATCTCAACCCATAACAGTGTCCACTAATCCACTGTCTCCCCCCGCCCCCCACATTAATGTCCTTCTCACATGCAAGATACGTTCACCCCATCCCAACAGCCCCCAAAGCCTTAAGCTATTCCAGCAGTGACTCTATAAGTCCCAGAACTCATCTAAATAAGGTAAGGGTGGGACTCAGAGTATGATTCGCCCTGGGGCAAAATTCTTTTCCATATGTGAACCTGTAAAAGCAGACAAGCTTTTACAAGTGTCTGGTTCCAAAATCCAAAGGTGGAACAGGCCTAGGCTAGACATTCCCATTCCAAAAGGGAAAAAGTGGAAGGAAAGAAAAAGGTGTTGGGGGTCCCAACCACATGTGAAACTTAGCAGAGTCGGTTCCATTTGATTTTAAAGCTTGAGGATAATTCATTTTGGTTCCATGCTGTCCCCTGAGCCCGTCCTCCCGACGGAAGGTAATCTCCTCTGCTTCAGGTCTGCTCATTTAAATGGTAATCGCGTCTAAAAAATACCCTCACACCAATGTTGGGATTGGTATTTGACCAAAACCCGGGGCACCGTAGCCCGACCAAGTGGACCCACAAAACAAGCCATCGCAGATCAGTTCTGAGCAGATACTCTAATGTGTCCAAGATAGGGAAAGCCAGGAAATAGGAATAAGAAGAGAAGTGGGGAAATCCTCTTGGCTGTCTGTCCCAGGCAGTGTACCAGTGGGGTAGAACTCTGAGGGCTCCTCGGTTAAAGATCGTGTAAGGAGTAGTTTTAATCTGTCGCAGTGGTTTGGACCAGGGAAATGGATGGAGGGAACATGGTGTTTTCAGCCATCATGAAGCGAGGCAGTTTGCCCTGGCACAAAGGGTGGGAAACAGGGTGACAAGAAGTCAGGGTGGGATAGTAAAAGATGGGGCACGGAGGAGAACTTCTATGGGCCTGGGTATGCTGGCAGCCCCCCCAGATTCCTATGCGAGGTCCTCGCCTCCACTGTGATGGTGGGACGTTGGGGAGATAATCGGGCTTAGATGAGGGGGCGAGGCTGGAGCCCGCGGGATGGCATCAGTGCCTCTGTAAGAAGAGGCACTCTCTCCCCATGCGAGAAGGCAGCCTGGAACGCAATCTCACCAAGAGACGAATCTGCCAAGCCCCTGCATCTTGAACGTCCAGCCTCCAGAACCGTGGGACAGAAATACCCGATGTGGAAGCCCCCTCAGCCTCTGGTATCGGGTTATAGCAGCGCGAGCGGACCACACACAGGGGAAACCACTCACGGCCTCCTGAACGGTCTCACCAGACCGAGGTTCGGTTGTACCGTATTTGCCTGCCTCTCTGCGTCCCTGCAAGGCTTCGAGTTCCACAAGCTGGTCTTCTGGGAGGTCGCCTCCCCCGCCACGACCAGCCGGAGACCTGGAGCCCAGCAGGTGCTCGAACAAGAACCGTTGACCAAAGACGTCCAAGGACGGCACCCGGCTTCCTCAGCCTCGGCGGCGACAACAAAATGTCACAGTTGGGGGTGGAGGCGAGCAGCTTAGCTCATGGGGTGCGGTGAACCCATCTCGAAGCTGTGTTTGCCAAGCAAGCTCGCCGCTCTTCCCCAGATCGTGTGGTCGCTTGACTCAGCTCGGGAAGGACAGAGAGCCGAGACGAAGGAGGTGCTGAGACTCCCCCCAGACACCCCTTGGCGGCGACGAGAGCCTGGTGGGTGTAGGAGCCAAGGCTCAGATAAAGGACTTTGAAGAGAGCAGCCTGCAAATGCCTTTCTGGTCTCAGTCTGTAACCAGAGATCTTAATCTCAACGCAAAGGAGGTGTTTGCCTCAAGACACTTTTTTTCTTCTAAAGGGTGTGGGGGAGAAGGAAGGAAGGAGCACATTTTGAGGGGGAGAGAGAAAGTAAGTGAGCGCTTATGCTCCCAAGGAGAAATGCCTTCCTAATGGGTGCGGGGAGCAGCAAGTCACCCATTTCAGTCCTCCTTGGAGCCTCCCGGGTGTCCGTCTGTCTGGGGCCCCTCTTGTTTCTGTGTAGGAGAGAGGGAGCCGAAGCTGGTAGCTGGGGTTTATGAGGATATCTTCATGTCAGCCTGTTCAGCACCCACACACACCCCAAAACGTACGACATGCGGCATTTCATTCCCTTGTATTGCTAACTTGCGATCGACGTTGCTCAGGGGCCCCCTTCCTTTGAACAAGGTTGGAGAGAGAACCAGACGGCAGCCTGCGCCTCTCGCTTCCCATGGACAACGAGGCAGCTCCAAACTGGGGTTACTGATTTCCATTTCAAAACTGTGTTCAATTTCGTTGATTTAAGCGACTTGACTTGCTTCTGTGAGATGACTGTGGTGTGTGAGCTCAGCCATTCGCTCGTTGAAAGGCATAAACACGCTCCCCGCAGGGACCCATGGAGCTCCGCCACCCATTGTTTATCTAAAAACAGCGTTTTATTATTGTCGCACAATTAGTCCAGACAGCAGACACAAACGACTTTCAACGGCAACATCCCGACGCTGCGCGTCACTCATGAAATGCCCAAGACCGCCCTAAGAGCTGGCTAATAAAATCAAAATGTGCCTGTATTGATTCCACGATTACTCGAATCCTTACCCTTTCTTCTGAAATCTCGTCTTAATCTAATTACGTACAATTTTTTCGCTTTCGTAAAAGAACATTAACCCCAGCCATCAACAATTCTGTTCTCAATTTATGAGCAAGCAACCACGTTTTCTTCCAAATGTAAACTTTGGAGAGGAGTTTATTTTCTATAAACAAGCCAGCATATTTGTTCCCCTCAAGGTCAAAATATTATTGCCTGTAGGGTTTTTTCCTACAAACTTTTTTTTTTCCCGAAAAATTGCACGATCTGCCATTTCGCAGAACCCTGCGGAAAGCCACTCCTAAATCACTTGCAGAAGATCAGTTTCTCCCTGTTTACACTAACTGCTGTGAAAATGCTATTATACGCAAATGTTTCATCTGTTTTGCAAACATATGCTTACACACATACACACACACACACACACACACACACACACACACATACACACGCCTGTGCGCATGCGCATTCAGCTCACCGCAGAGACAGTTGCCCGAAATGGGAAAAGTCCTTTGCAAAGGACAGAAGCCAGATGCCATGAGCCTCTCAGCATTTCCCATTTTTCAAATTGGTCTTTGAAGCATGGGTGACCGATACTCAGAAATCACATGCACCCTTGACTCCACGAGCACCGCACTCTCGGGCGGAAAGATGCTTGCTCTCTGATTTGTGCCTCTGATTTACACCTGGAGAAGTTGGGGGTCCGAGAGGTGGAGACTTTAAGGAAGGTGAGCAGGCAAAGGAGTGGAGCCCAGGTGTTCCAGTCATACTCCTGGACTGCTGGGTGATGGAAGCTCAGAACCGGAGAATTTGGGTGGTAAAGACCCCTCCTCTTTGTGGGGACCATCAGGGTCTGCTGTAGTTCAGGCGTCCTTGCCTAGCTGTATGGTAGCCCCCTCCCCCGCGGCAGTTCCCCTGTCCCCCACCTTACACCCTCCCCCCACCTTATCCCCCTCCCCCCCCCCACGCATGCACTCACACTTGGGTAATATGACATTTCTAAAGTTTTCATTTGAGTTTAGAGTTGGAAAATATCCAGGCCAAACATAAAATCTCAAATCTGACACTGTTCCCTTAGGGCCGCTGCCAAGCGCCCTCTGGTTTCAGTCCTAGGTGGGGAACCAACATGACCACATGGCTGGGAACTCCATCTTCGGGCATGCCTGGTCTCGCCCCCGTCTCTGCTCTCTCCTCCAGTGAAGAGGAGAGGGCGATGTTGGCATGGCGAGAGGAATTCCTCTTTTACCCACGCGGGCAGAGAAATGACCCTGTCTGGGGCTAAAGGCCAAAGGGAAGGAACCTCCCATTTGCTCCCAAAGGCAGAGACAGGAGGCTGTGAATGAACTTGGGAGTCAGGGGCTCCGAGCTCTGCGGGCCTGAACAGAGCTTCTTGTTTGTTGGGTTGGACTGAGCTTCCCCGTTTCTTCAGAAGACCAGGAAGCATTAGGTCATCGCCAAAGCAGCACCGGGGTGTGAGGCCCTCTGAACTTTGGTGCCCAGCAAAATGCCTCTGCCACTTGACTGGCTCCGAACCACGTGACTTCAGGCATATGTCTTCCTGCCTCGGTCTCTGTTTCCTTATCCCGCACGTTTCCCCGATCATTCCTCTCCTTGCCTCCCCAGGGTTGTGGACCCCTCTTTGAAAAGCACACAGTGTCCCCCTGGTGCAAATCCTTATTGGCCCTGATCTCTTCCTTTCATGGAATGATGACAAGTTCCAAGGAGAGGTAAGAGACGTCTGATGTCTGATAAGTGAGTTAGAAAGACTCCCTTGGCAGGAACACCCAGCATTCGTTGATCAGACATATGCTACTGCTCAGGGGTCATCTGCTGCGTGTATGCCTTTAAGAGAAAATACATTTTTCATCACGCCGAATTCTCTCAGGGTGCTGTCAGTGGGTCAGTTTTTCTCCACGTCCGCCTGCCCACACGGGGCGGTGGGGACACCGTCTCCATCACTCAGCTAGCTGCCTGGCGGAGTGATGGGCTTCCTCAGTTTCCACCAGCTAACACTGCAACGGCGTTGCGCTCCAGCTGCTGGAAATTTCCTCAGGAAGCCACAGGACTGACCCTCACACTGCGAGGGCTTTCTGGTGGTATTCACCCCGAAGCTTTAAGCTCGCACCCCTCTCCTCAGCTCTGGCCTCTCTTGCCTCCTGAAACCACAGAGCAGTTAGAGATTCTAATCTCTCGGCGCAAAGTCACTCTGGCACCCATGATCAGATGTCACCTAAGGTCACAGCGGCCCGCCTGTGGTGGAAAGTTCCAACGTGGGTTGCAGCCGCCCTGGGATCTGCCAGTTGCCTCGCAGAGAGAGCCCTGAAACCCAACAGGAAGGTGGTTTTCTGAGGCACGTTAAAAATATATTTATGTTTGTTTATATAGGGGTGATTATTTTTAGTCTGAGGAAGAGGCTTGACAAGGATGGAAAGGCTGCACGGTGGCCCGGCATAACCAGCAGGATTCACACCCGCACAAAACCAGTCGCTGCGTGCTCTGCTTCCAGGCTGATAGCTCCCATTTTTCTCCCAGTGCTGCACAAAGAGGGGAAACTGGCCCCAGACCAGGTTTCCCAGCTTATTTCTCGGTTCCCCTCCAGGCTGGCAGGGTGCATGTCGCACTCAAGAGGTCAACCACTGAGCGTCCGGCTTCGAGAAGCTCTTTCTTGCTTCTGTGGGACAAGGGCCACGCCTTCCAAGTTCCGCCCCCCATGCTGTGCTCAATCATACTGACTGGGAGCGCCAGTCACCCCTCTGGGTCACGGGAGCAGGCTGACTGGACATCTACGATCCAGTGATGGGAACTCCAGACTGAGGGATGGTCAAGCTTTAGGAAGATATGCTGATTCTTCGGTACCTGGCTTTACACCCTCCTTTCCAATGCGGCACATGGAAGAGGACACAGAGATGTATGTTGCTGTTCTCCGGCCAAAGCAAGAGCCCTCCCCTCTGCACGCTGCCACCATGCCTCCCTGCCGTCAAGGGGGTGGAGTGGGGAGCATGGGAGCCAGAATGAGTCAAGGCAAGATGAAGGGCATAACCCCAGGGGACCAGTGGTCGACAGTAACTCTGGGATCAGTGACAGCGTCTGGGGCACTCCCAAATCAACGCTGACCATCCAGATCCTTCTGCACCTGTGCCGCCATGGATTGCTTCCGTAGAGTCTCTCTTACGAATAATCGTACCTGCTCTAGATACCCCTGACCTCAAGGGATGAGCTGCTGGCCACAGACAGGCTCTCGAGTCCAGACAAGAGACAGCCATGCAGTCGGCACTCTGCCCGTACTCCTGGGGGGCCCTTGCTCATTTCCATGCACGCCCCCTTCAGGCGAGCCAAGCAGCACCTGTGTTTCTGTTGGAAGGCTCCCCTCAGGGTCCTCAACTACTTTGGCTGCTTATAGAAGAAGCAATGATGAGAACTTGCATCTTTCCAGGGATGTCAGCCCTTAACCGGTGACTGACAGATGGAAAGGGGGCGTTGATACTCCAGCTCTCCCGGCCTCTGACCAGGACCACAGCGAGGGGCACAGGAATGCTCTGGAAAGAGTGTCAGTCTCCCCTCACCACTTCGTTTTTGGGGAAAAGCCGAGGGGGCTTTTCATGATGTTGTACCTTTACCTGACATCCTTCCCTTCTTTGGCCATTTCTCAAACCGCCTGGTGGTTTTTCCTGGAAACATTCCTTGAATGAGTCCCTCTGGGTCTGCTTCTGGGGAATCGAACCGAAGACACAAGTTAAGGCACGAGAGGTGATGTTAGCTCTGAGACCCCAGCTCAGCAACACAGCTTCCCCTCAGCTCAGGTGGCTTCTCGTCCTTTCAAAGTCCAGCCTTCCTAGGCTGTCTCATTAAGACGCTTGGAGTGAAGGATTATCATCCCGTTGCACTAGCATAAAGGGCGACTGTTTTCCCACTCCACGGAATCTTCTGGAAGATCTCAACTCAAAGTCAGCACCAGGGCCCCGGGGGGAAATTCTGCTTCCTCAGTCTTAATTCAGAGCAACGTGGGCCCTGGCCAAAGCTTCCAACCACACAACCACCTCGTGTTTCCTCCTCCCTCCAGCCCAGCAAAATATCAAAGCCAATGGGGGCCTTATATGGCATTCGCCAACTCTGGAAAACTTCTCAAAAATACTTTCAGTGCCTTTCTTATTATCTCCCCAGAGTCCAATAATTCCTGGAAGGAGAACTGTAGATTCGTTGACACTTGGGAAGTCCAGCAGAAAATCAATCCTGTAGCTCAAGAAAGCTGGATGGAAACCCCACGGCTTCCTCTGTCCTCCCCCCCAGTCCTGTGGGCCTTGGAATTATTAACTCTTCCCATTCCGCAGAGCAGGCGGCCAACCAGGTACAGGGAGGGCAGCAAATTAGAACTCCAGCTGGTTCCTCCATCTTGTCCTTCCTGCCTTGTATGAAAACTCCAAGCGTGCCTCATTTAGGAGAAGCATCAGCATTGGTTTCAGCCGACATGCTTGCCAGGAAACTCCTTCCAGATCTCTAAGCAGTTTGGGTTTGCAGTGATCACTGTTGCTCTTGGGCCAACCTTGGAAAAATTCCGAAGATACAAGCTTAGCCTGGAAGACTACAGGGAAATACTGTGAAGTTCGATGGGTTATTCCATCCCAGTACACACTACTTATATCAGGATTTGGGCGGGGCGGGGGGGCACAAGAAATAGCAAGAGAAGTGTCAAGAAAGCTCTCCAAATCCTAGTTCTTGGTTTCAGCTGGCAAGGACTGAGAGCCTTCTAATGGTGGACTGGGGCATGAGCATCCATGCAGAGCTCTATTCTAGGGAGGGTGCTGCTTGGATCTGTCAAGGGAAGGAGAGAGGTAGAGTGTGGGAGAGGAGGTCCTTGAACAGCAATAAAATTTGCTTTGTGTTTGTAGTAAATCACTCAGGTTGCACCAGGTGTGCCCTTCAGGGCCTGGCCATTCCCCCAAACCCACAGATCTGAGGAAGAGGGAGGCACATCCATGGTCAGAAGTGTTTAAAGCAGCAATGTCCACAATGGCCAAACTATGGAAAGAGCCCAGATGTCCATCAACAGAAGAATGGATAAAGAAGAGGTTACACACACACACACACACACACACACACACACACACACAAGGTAATATCACTGAGCCATCGGAAAGAATGAAACCTCGCCATTTGCAATGACGTGGATGGAACTGGAGGGTATTATGCTAAGTGAAATAAGTCAGAGAAAGATGAATACCTTATGATTACCCTCATATGTGGAATTTAAGAACAAAAGAGATGAACATAGGGGAAGGAAGGGAAAATAAAAGAAGATAAAAACAGGGAAGAATGCAAACCATAAGAGACTCATAACTCTAGGGAAAAAACTGAGGATTGCTGGAGGAGGGGGGGTGGGGGCCTGGGGTAACTGGGTGCCAGGCATTAAGGAGGGCACTTGATGTAATGAGCACTGGGTGTTGTATGCAACTGATGAATCACTAAATTCTACCCCTGAAACTAATAATACACTCTATGTTAACTAAATTGAATTTAAAATAAAAAAGAAGAAGGAGTGTTTGGCCTGGAGGAGAGATGGTCTTGAATCCCAACCTCAGCAAAATCTTTGAGGACACTGCCACCCCAGGTGTGGCAAACAATAAAGTGTGCTTTTTCTTTTCTTTATCCTTTCTTGCCAGTCAGAGTGAGTGAATTCTAAGCTCGCTATGGTGTTTTAGTTATTTTTTGATTAAAAAAAAAAAGGAAGGGAGTTAAAATTAAAGCCTGCTCTATAAAAGCAAAGCAATTTCTGGAAGGTCATGAGCTGCTGCTGGCAAGTGAATCCAGGAGTTGTGAACAATGTCCTCACTGTTCGGGAGAGCAAACCAGCAAAGCAAATCCAGCCCAGGGAGGGTGTCTTGGCCTAACTCAGGGTTGGTTTACTTCTGGAGTCACACAACTCTCTCTGAAGGTGACTGAAAGGGCAGGGCCCCTTGATAGTCCAAAGCGTGTTCTCCAGTCTTGATGCCCCAGTGCTCCCGTGTGGAGTGTGACTCCCTGGGAGAGGAGGGACGGATGGGGAAGAAACTGACTGAGCTCTCATTTCCCCAACACCTAGCACAGCACTTGGTATGCCATTGGTGCTAAATGTGTGTTTGCCAATGTTATGGAGGCCGATCAAAGATGTTCTGTTCGCCGAGGAGGTGAAAAATAAGATCCAGAGGGAGTTGCTAAATGGAGGAAAACAGACAGAGACCTCGTTTATTTCTCTCTTTCAAACTAAAAAGTAGAGACGCCATCAAGATTTGTGGAAAAGAGCATGAAAGGGGAGTTGCTTTAAGCAAGGAGCCCATGCCTTATTGCCTATACTTTAGAAGCAAGAAACCAGGGGCACCCGGGTGGCTCTGTTAAGTGGCTGCCTTCGGCTCAGGTCATGATCCCAGCCCCATGTTGGGATCCCTGCTCAGTGAGGAGTCTGCTTCTCTCTCTCCCTCTGCCCTTCCCCTCTCTTGTGCTCTCCCTTTCTCAAGTAAGTAATCTTAAGAAGAAGAAGAAGCAAGAAACCAGTTTGATGTTGTGGATAAGTACTGGGGCCTTGGGGCCAGACTGGGTCAGTGTCTTCACTCTGCCACTTCAACCGCAGGCAAGTTACTTGACTTCTCATTTATAAATTGGTAATAGTAACAGGACCTATCTCACAGGGTTGTTGTGACAATAAACGAGTGACATACAGACAGTACCTATAATAGTGCCCAGTACATCAGAAGTGCTACTGAGGCCTTACTACCATGGTTATTAATTTTGATTATCGTCTGGGCCAGTCATGGTGCTAGGAACTTTACGTAGATTGTCTTAGGTCTCACATACACCATCTTCGTAAAGTAAACATCATCGTATTTACTTTAGAACTGAGGAAACAGGATCTAAGAGAGATTAAGTCATTTGTGCACCGTCAAGCATCCAGTGGTCATTGGTCATCGTGTTTGAGCCAAGATTTCTGCTTCTAAAGCCTGTGCTTTTTCTGTTAAGTTATTCAAGGTGACACGTTTCAAACTTCCTCTGCTTCCCATCCTGCCAGCATCCTCTCAACCACCAAAGCTTATGAAAACATGGCACTAACGTCTGCTTCCCCTGGACGCTGACAGTAGAGCAATTGTACGACTGCCAAAGAATGTTCTCAGCACCAGTAATGGTTCTAGCTACTGTGGAATACTTTAGAGGAACTAAATTTAGGAGTTCTTAATTACAGACCTCCTAAGAGTTCAAGGATTAGAAGAGGCACATATGAAGGAAGGAGATGGAATAATTATTCTTCTACTCTGAAGGGGGAGCTCAAAATTCCCTTTATTTACCTTAGGAAGATTATAGCTCCAGAACTCAGGAATACAGTTCTCAGCTACTGCATATTAAAAAATGAGAGAGCCCCAAAGATAGCCAATCGACTGGTCCCAACTTTAGGGAGAACTCCATCTAAGCCACCTGGTGTGGAAAGCCACTGTCTTGTGAGTAGAACAGCCTTCTGTGGGACTTAACTGAATAGTGACAGGAAAAAGAGAGACCAATGTCGAGCAGTTGCTAGAACAAAATAGCATTGCAGTTCTGCTGATTGTATGGCCTCATTCTCTTGACCTGGTAATTCTGAGATGAACCCCTCTGGATGTCCCTAGACACTATTCTTTCTGTGCGGAAGTCAGTAGACCAGATGTCCTTTTAAGTTTCATATATTGGAGCCATCAGAGTCTTTGATTGTGTGGGCATTTCCAAGCTTTGTTTTCTTTGTCCAGCTGCTTCTCAGTCTTACCTAGGCGTCTATGCAGCTACTCTGTCTTGCCCTCTTCTGGGGGCCGGAAGATGTAGTTAGAAGGGGAGCGGTGAGGGGTTTTTGGCAGGGGGAAGGGGTTGTTTTTTTGTTTTTCATTCAATAGATTTTTAAACCTTGAAGGTAGTATTATCGCATGCATACAGAAAAGTACACGGATCCTAAGGATACAGTTCAGTGGGACTTCCCAAAATGTTACTTTTGCTTAACATCATATTTGAAAGTTGCCATGTATTTGTGTATAATAAGAGTTCATTTATTTTCATTGCTCTGTACGATTCCATTCTGTAAGTATGCCGTAATATATTTATCCCTTCTGCTGCCCATTTGATGAGCATTTAGGTTGTTTAAAGTTTGAGGCTCTCATGAATAATTCTGCTGTGAACATTCTTGTGCATGTCTTTTGGTACAAATTTTGGGGTGGAGGAGGATGGTGTAAGCTAAGAGTAGAATCTCAGAGTATATATACATTCATGTTAGAGAAATTTGCCAAAAGGTTGTCCAACATTTCCACCAGCAGTGTACAGATAGGTTCAAAATCCTTCCTAACATTTGGTATTGTCAGTGTTTTAAACTATAGATCTTCCTTGACTTACGTTTCAATAAACCCATCATACATTGAAAATATCGTTAGTAAAAAATACATTTAATATACCTAACCTACTGACATGAGAGCTTAGCCTAGCCTACCCTAAATGTGCTCAGAATACTTACGTTATTAGCTGTCAGTCAGGCAAACTCACCTAACACAAAGCCCGTTTGATAATGAAGTGTGGACTACCTCATGGAATCGGGGGAACCCTGTACTGAAAGTGAAAAACAAAACGGTTGTGCGCTTGTCAGTGTGTCCGTGGCTCACCCTCGTGATCGAGGGGATGACTGGGGACTGTGGCCACGCCTGCCTCTGCCTCACAGAGAGGGTCATGCCACACATCACTAGCCCAGGAAAAGATCCGAATTCTGATCCGAAAGAATGGTTTCTACTGAATGCATCTCACTTTTGCACTGTGGTAAAGTCGAAAACTCTTGGGTGGAACCACTGCAAGCTAGGGATTGCCTGCGCGGTCATTCTGGCAGGGAGCGGTGATAGCTCGTTGATTTTCATTTCCCTGATGACTAATAAGGTAGAGTACCTTTTAAAATGTTTATTGTCAATAAAATAAAATAAAATAAAATAAAATAAAATAAAATAAAATATAAAATAAAATAAAATGTCTATCATCAATTTGGTGCCCTTCTTCTGTGAAGTGTCTGGTCATGTCATTGGGTTATTTGTCTTTTCCTTATTGACTTACAGCCCTTATATATTCTGGATATGAGTCTTACATGGGGCAGAAAACTTCCCCCACACTACAGATTATCTCTTTGCTCTTTTAATACTACTTTTCTTAATGACTGGAAGGTCTTCATTTAAAGGAATTTAAGGTATCTCTTCCTTTATAAGTAGTACTTCCTGTGCCTATTCAAGAATCTTCTTTTCCTACCAAGATCATAAAGATACTCTCCATTATTATCCTTGGACAGGGGTTGGGAAACTGCAGACTGTGGTCCAATCCATTCTACCACCTGTTTCTGTAAACAAACTTTTAATGAGACAGAGTCACTTTCATTCATTTACATATTTTCTATGACTGCTTTCCCTCTATAGTAGCTGATTGTATGAACTTCAATGCCCAGAATGATTCCTAGCTGGTTCTTCGGGGAAAAAAAAATTGCCAAATTCTGTTTGAGATCTTATTTTTGCCTTTCACATTCGGTATTGACATTCACATACCGTATGTGGGAGAAATCAAGATTCGTTTTTTCTATATGTATATCCAGTTAAGCCAGGACCACTGGTCACACAGATTGTCCTTTTCCCACAGCTTTGTGGTGTCATAAATCAAGAAAACCTTGCATGCATGGATCTGTTTCTGGATCTTCTATCTTGTCCCTTGGCCCATTTTTCTGGCCCCTGGTGCCACTCTGTTCATGTTGGTGCCTTTTACTGTGAGTCATGATATCTTCCCACTTGTTTTTCTTCGAGATTGTCTCTGCCGTGCTTGACACTTTGCATCTCCATAAATATTTTACCATCAATTTGACAATTTCCTCAAAACAACTTCCAGGGACTTGAATGGGTCTTACATTGTCTCTACATATCAGTTTGTAGTGATTTTACTTATTTACAATGATGAGCCTTCCAATTCATGAATGTATTTTTTAAAATTTATCTAATGGTTCTTTAATTTCTTTCAGTTATATGTCGGTTTTCTGACTGATATCTTGTCTATATCTGGTAGGTTTATTTCTAGGTACTTTGGACGCCGTTCCAAATTCATGTCAGTACTAGCTTTTATGTTAAAAAAGAGAGAGAGAGAGAGAGAACTAACTACTGACTAGTCACTCACCAACCATGTCCTAATGAAAGTATTGTAGGAATCTAAAATTCCGTATCTCAAGAAATGAAAAGATTTGGTTGGGAAAGGAAAATGGAAGACTGACTCAAACAATCACACATAGCACATGTATAAACGTATTCACTTCAGTCTCTCTTCCATGGGTTCTGAATGTGGCTTTGACTCACAGGCTGTGTGCTCTAAGACTACAGGATAGCATGAAGACAGTGCTAGTGGGAGGTCAAAACTCCTGGGTCCTAAGCCTGGGTCTTCACAAACTAGTTGTGAAACATCATCTAAGCCCCTTCAACCCCCCCGCCAGGCCTCAGTTTCTGAGTCTCTAGGAAGTAAGTTGACTCTAATACTCTCCGACTTACAAGTGAGGAAGGGGAACCCTTTGGTTACTGGTGGCCCCCCTCAGGGATGTCCTTGGTGTGATCTGGGGGCTCTGAATGGTCAAGAGATTGCTTAAGGAAAGTTGTCTTCCCACTGGTTTGGGAATGCTTGGAATGTCTTTTTACAGAGACAAAGCTATTCAGAGAAGTATCTCTGAGGGAGGAGACCCCCCAAGGTAAAAACAAGCAGAGGCACAATGAATGCACAAGAAACCACAGGGTCTGGGCACTGGCTCCTGAAAGGAAGCAGATTCCAAACAGGGGTGGGGAAGGATCTGGGGAAAAGCCTAGAGGCAGATGTGTAATGAGGCCGGTAGTGCCTTTGTGGGGACTTCCCTTTGAATCATGGGTTTCACAGGAGAGATGGATTAGGGTTCTGCTTTAGAAATCTTTGGAGAAAGTTAAACTCAATGGACAAGGAAGTGCTGCTATTTTTCTTAGAGTGTAAGAGTGATGAGGATAAATGGGCAGGGCAGTAAAGGCTGTTTGTCAAAATTCATGCTCCTCTTTATACCTAGGAAAACGGTGTTGGTGGGGTGGAGCTAAGCTGTTAGGGACTCTTATTTCCAGCATCCCCCCCCCCCCCGCCCCCGACGTCTGGGTTGGGCCAGTAGAATATGTAGAGAAATAGGATTTGTCACTCTGAGCCAAGGCAATCAAGAGGAAGGGTTAGCTTCCCAACTCTCACTTTCTCTTTCCATGGTGACACCCTAAGGACTCCCAGTTCCTATGAGATAACAAAGCTGCAGGATGCAAGGTGCTTTGATCCTTGAGTCATCTCATGGAGCAAAAGTGTGTTCCCCCTTGGGAATACCTGTATTAGATATTCTGGAATGAGAAAGAAACGTATGTTGTGTTTAGTAACTAAAGTTTGCGTTTATTTGTATTTTTCTTAAGAGAAAGAGAACCAGGGGTAGGGAGCAGAGGGAGAAGGGGAGAGAGAGAGAATCTTAAGCAGGCTCCAAACTCATCACAGAGCCTGACCAGGGGCTCGATCTCGTGACCCTGAGATCACGACCTGAGCTGAAATCAAGAGTCTGATGCTTAACCGACTGAGGCACCCAGGAGCCCCAAAAGTTTGGGTTTATTTATTTCAGTAGCTAGTGTTACCCTACCTAATGCAGCTGGTTTCTTAAATAATTCACAGTATTGACAGAAAGGAATCAAAATGCAGTGTAATTATGTTACTGCCATTTCATTTGAGAAAGGATAAAAAATGAGAAAGGAGGGTAACTCCAAAGAAGCTTCCGGAAACTTTCGGTCATTGGAGACTATTCACAATTAGTGTCAGAGCAGCCCAGTAGCACTGTCAGTACATAATATCTGTGCCTAATAGATTTCCACTCCCCCGATTTGCATTTTAATTTCCTCGCTTTGGCTCACCAAGCGTTCTTATGTGGGATTCAGTCTTTAGCAACAAGTAAGACTTCCTTCTCTCTTGGCACTTCTCACTCCTCTCATTCCCCCCACACATGCATATCCCCACTGCCTTTTCCTTCCCACAAAGCTCACTTTTGGCAAAACGGTTTTCGTAAACCACACATTTTAATGAATTAAGTGCAGTCTCGCCATCACGCCTGCATTCCTGCACAGCCCTTGACTTCCACGCTCCTCCAGCTGTGGGAATTCTACTTTACACCCCCAGGAAAGAAAAAAAAAAAATGCATTAGCAATTCTGTCTGTAAGTAGAGAAGTTATGCACAGAATGCAATGGCTCTTCTACCTTCCTCTTTTTCGATAATACAGGAAGGAAGACGGTTTTCCACATTGCATGTCGCGGGAGAAACCCAAAACTTCAGTGCTGTTTTTCCTTTGGGCAGTGGCCAAACTGGTTAGGATCGAAAATACTCATAGTGCCCCCCACCACACCCTTTTCAGGGGCCTTTTCAAGGATTGGCTCCCTCCTCAGTCCCCCCACCCCCGCCAAAGATGAAAGTTGAGATTTGGCAGTAGGGGAAATTCTGGGAATTTCAAAAAAGTAAGGGACCTGATATGTCAGTTTCCAACCTTCTTATTTGACTGCTGGGGTTCACCTACGTGGTTTGGTTTGCCCAATGTCATACAACAAGTCAATGGCTTCTAGAAAATTAGGCTGGGCTCAACCTTTGCGGTTCATGTCACATGGAATTTCTAGCACCAGATCTTTCTGGATCATCACACGAGCCACAGGGCGGTAACAGAAACACCTCTCCTGAGAGATAAGGGGACATCGCAGCGCTGAGAGGCGTCCGGGTTCCCAGGTTTAGCCCTTCACCACCAAATCTCTGTCCTCAAGTCTCCCCGGTGTTTCCATTCCGTGGGGCGGCACCAACTCTGCGGGAGACCCTGGACGGCGGTCTGGGTTACCTGGACGAGAGGCAGGACTTCCGGCCTCAAAGAGCACGCAGTTTCCTGAGCATCTACAGATGCTTCAATCCGCGATTCTAATCCTCTAGCGTGGATGCTGCTCCGCGTGGCTTTCGCTCCCGGCGCGCAGTCACTCCCCAAGCGGCGCCCGCGCCTCCCGGGGAGGGAACAGCAGGGGCAGCAGCCGCAGCAGCCAATTGCGAAATCACCAAGCCAGGAGGCTCCAACAGCTTTGCCTCCCAACTGAGGAGCATCTTACCCAACCTCCTTCCCACCCACCATCACCACCTGTAGGTTTGGAACCAGGGGAGGCTTGGGAAGCTGAAGATCATGTGCTAATAGGATGTTAAAGCAAAACCATCCTCACCACCCACCACCAGGGGTAGTTTGTGTGAACGCGTTGTTCGCGAGCCCGGCGCTTCGCTTCGGGACTCCGGCGCCTGGCACTTCGCTGGCTTTGGGAGCCGAGCGTTGCTTCTCCGGAGAGCTCAGAGTCGGCTCTTGGCAGAGGACTCGAAGCAGGCAGATCCAACCCTCTCTCCGTCTCTCTTGTGTTGCCAAAACATAAGACTCTTGGTTTTGTGGGAAACTCGCGAGAAGTCTCCTTGCAGTGAATAACCTGGAAGTTAAAATTAAGTAGTAGAGGGAACAGAAGAAGCAAGTGGAGGGACGCTGGGAATCAGGAGACAGAGGATTTGGTCCTGAATGTGCTATTTATCTAATTGCAACCCTTGGGGAAGCCCATTTACCTCTAGGTTTTGTTTTTCTTTTTCATTTTTGGTACAAATCTATTTTATTTTATTTTGCTTTATTTTGTTTTACTCTATTCTATTCTAGTTTATTTTGTTTTATTTTATTTTCTTTTGCTTTATTTTGTTTTATTTTATTCTAGTCTATTCTAGTTTGTTTTGTTTTATTTTATTTTATTGTATTTTATTTTATTTTTTCTCTTATCCTACTTTTTTCCCAATGACAAGAGTGGACTAAATTACGTCTAAGGTTTCTAACAATTTGGGCCCCGAATACATTAAAATGTTGTTTCTTCATTTTAGAGAACACCTCCCGAGTCCCTGTCACGTGCCAGTCACCGCAGCAGGCGCTGGGGTGAAGAGATGAAGGGAACTCATTTGCTGAAGAGGCCAGCAGTTAAAGGGTCAGAGTCCGGCAGGAGGGGCCGGACTGGAGGAGGCACGGGGTGGGGCGGGGAGGGGCACGTTGTGCGGCAACGAAGAAGGGCACCATGTCCTTCCAGCTCCATGCCTGACGCTTCCCCAACGAAGAGGATCCAAACAGGCTGCCCTGAAATGTGTCACTTTGACATATTGATTGTTCTGAGCTGAAAGCACTTGAGAAATAGAAGATGCGGGAAGGACTCTCCTATCTTCCCTTTCGACCTTGAAAGTAGGACACATTTCCCATGAGAACGGGGCCTCTCCACCACCTGAGGTGAATCTGTACAAACCAACCAACAGAAATACCCTTATGTTCCATTAGTTTCTCTCCGATGTTTTCCTAGTCAATATCCCGGTATTTACCGCCCCAGCCCAGACCTCTTCTCCCTTCATCTTGGCACAGCTCCGCACTGTACTGTTCTTTGTGGAATTGCTATAAAAGCTCTCAGGCCGATTCACTTCTTTGGCTCTTCATTTCTTTTCTAGGAAGGCTCCTGTGTCCTGATATTTAATATCAAATAAAATTTGGATGCTCTTCTCCCATGAATCTGTCTTTTGTCTTTGGGAGGATGACACCATCAAAAATCACGACTCATCCTCAGCTGACCTCTCTCTCTCCTTTACCCTCCCGACCTAGTGATGGGGGCAGCTCCACAATGTGGCCTACCCAGCTTTTATATAGTTCCTGGGGTTCCATGTCACCCTACCCACAAGTTTGTAACGAGTGCCTTATAAATAAATTTTCTTCCAACTTAGATGGATCAGAGGGTGCCATCTGTTTCTTGCTGGGACCCTGGCTGATAGAGGCATGAAATCCATTTTTGAGACATGTGTGCATTGGAAATAGTTGGGGGGGGGTATTGAGATGAAGAGAGGCAAGGCAGGAAAACAGGAAAGTGTCCCAGAAAAACAAAGATAAATCTTGAAAGATGCCTTGTAGGTAGCCAGCTAAAGAAAGGAGAAGGAAGGGATAACTTCAGAGAGCAAAATGTGGATGGTCAGGGACATGACAGTGACCCCAGGAAGGTGCAATGTTCAAGATGAGTGGAGGGAAGACTACTGAAGAGAGGGGCTGATAACAGATGGGGTTGGAAGCAGGGAGAAGGGTGAGCTCACATACACAGGCTCTGTATATCCTGTTAATGAGCTTGGATTGTATCTTGCAGAAAACAGGAAATAACTGAAATATTTTTAAATACTGTCATTTAAGAATGACATGACCAGGTTTGTAGTTTAGAGGATTACTCTGGTGAGCCGTGTGGAAGAAAGCAGGAAGATTGGTTGACAAGCCTATATAATGACCGAGACAAGAATCAATGACAATTTGGACTTTGTCCATGGTGGTGGGATAGAGGAGAGTGTATATGAGAACCATGGAGAAATAGTGAGAACTTGGTGGGGAACTATTTGTGGTGGAACATTCTAGAATGAGTCCCAGGGTTCTGGGTCTGGCAAGTTGGTAGAATACAGAATCATCTATCAACGGACGAACTCCTAAAGGGGGATGTGATACAATTTACTCTTCATTCACTTTTTTTTTTTTCCGGTGTACTAGCGATTTCCCTTTGATTATTAGCTTTTATCAAATATTCAGCTTGTATAGTGCTCTTCCATCCATGGCTTCTGGGTATAATACTAGTTTCCTCCTCATATTAAGGATTAATGAGTGGATACATCCGTTGTTTCAGTCACAGAATGCATACTCAGTAAAGGCGATTATCAAAACCGATGCACAAACTCAATTCAAAACTTATTTGCTCACTCAACAAATACTTCTTGAGCTACTACTTCGTGTCTACCCCTGTGTATTCCTTGTGTGAGCACCTGTCAAGGAGCTGTGAGAAAGGAGCTGTTAAAATAATCTCTGCTTCCTCTTTTTTCTTTGTATTCTTCTTCCTCTCCATCCTTCCTACTATCCATCTCACCCCTTCTCTCTTTTAGCTTTCTTTTCCCCCATATGTATATAGCTTCTATTTCCACAAGAAAAAAGTCCAGAAAGCTAGATTTTTAGAGAGGATAAAAAAACTTGCCTGAATTATTGATTCATAGCTTTATAATGCACCCAGAATAGTAAGGACATTTATAGATTTCATGAGCTGTTTAATATCTATTTGTGGAGCACCACCATGTGCAATCATCTTGGACTCATTATGTTTCTTCGGCTACCCAATGAGTCATAATGAGCCTCTGAAAATGTAAAATAATGGGTTAGAACTAGAGGGAATGAAGTAACAGCCAAAGTCAGATATAAAATTATTATTACATGCAGTCTGTAAGAGCGATCAAGACAGAGAAGGGATAGAGGGCCTATTATTACACGCTCACACACGCACACAAACTTTAAAGAGAGCTTGCGGTAAAGGGGGAGCTAAGTGGGGAGCCTTGTGAACAAGATCCTTAAAAGTGATGGATTGCAGATCTATTTCCCATTAAGATTCAAGCAAGCAGGGTTGGGGAGCTCGAATTATGGGGAAGAAATAGAAAAGCCAATGGAGACCCTTTTGAGAAGATGGAGCCCTGCACTAAAAGGATAAAAGAGACTTTATACTCCAGCACTTAAAATGAAGAGGAAGAGATCATTTCCAAACAGGGCACAAGAAATAGCTTCATTTCTCCCTATTAACCTCTGTTCCTCCAAAGAAAGCCAGTTGAAGCAAGCAGGACAAAAGAATTCTGTGTGAACATAAAGAAGAATACCTTCTGTAATGGGAACCATATTTTGAAAAAATATTAATGTAATTTTCTCTTTCAGTTTGCAAGGATAGGTCCTTCTTCCTAATTGGTTTTAGGGTCATCTGCCCAGAGGTCTGTGGGTAGGTCACATGTGGTATGCAAAGAGAAGGAACGAATTGATATTCAGCTTTTGATATTCAAAATCCGATTTAAAGCAAGATAATAGTCCTGCAAGAAGACAGTTTTTTGAGATCTGGTCTGAATTCCTTTATCTTGTCCTTTGGCTTGCGAAGCACCAGCCAGAGGCACCCAGGATGTTAGAGTTCTCCTGCAGGTAGAAATGTTTGTCCCCTGGGGTACTATGAGGTCTTGATGCTTCCTCCTCTGTCGGAGGAAGAGATGCTACAGGGGAAGGTAGGAAAATCCTGCCCTTCCTGTCCCAGGAGTTGATGAGAGGAAGAATGAAGACAGTAGCAGGGAGCATTTGGCTTTGGAATCTCCAGAAGGAACGGATGCAAATAGCAGGTGCACTGAGACAAGATGGAGGAACCCAGGATAGGTAAGTGCATAGGGTGGGGTTGGAGATAGGATCTAGAGCACTTTTGGGAGATTTTGTCAGTTCCTACGTGAGAGTGAGGGGCAGAATATACAAATGGACAATGGCCAGACCATAGTCAAAAAGAGAACCCTGACCTCAAATCTGCAGCAATCCGCCCAGGAAACCAACCCCTTATCTCCAATAATCAGCCTAGGAAAGCAACCTGCTATACACTGTCTTCCAGGAAGCCAGATTGCTATCTCTAGTGCTCATCCAGGGAGCTGAACGGCACCTTCTAGAACAATTGGTCCCAAATGGCCAGGATTTGATTAATTACCGACAACCTCCCTAATTTTCATCCCTGCTTCCAACTTAGGACCAAGTAGAGAAAGCTAAGTATGCACCCCTAACCAATGAAACAGGATACTCCACCGCTAAGGAGCTTGCTTACGGCCTCCAATCAGGTCACAGGTGAAGCCCTCCCTTTGTCCCCAGTATAAAACTTTCCCACCCCTGTGCCTGTCTTTCCGTCTGCCAAAAATGTGTAATGGCTGACTCCCATGCTACCGCAAGCTCGGAATAAACAGCCTTTGCTTTTCTCATTTGAGTGGTCTTTGTTCATTTTGACAGTAGAGAAGCTTTGAATGGAGCCATCTGGTCTAAGCTGGGGGCTCCTATTCCTCTTGAGTGTTTGTATCTGCCAACATTCCCATGTTGAGATCCTAATGCCCAATGTGATGACATTAGAAGGCAGCGCCTTCAGGAGAGGCTTAGGTCATGAGAGTGGAACCGTCATAAATGGGGTTTATGCCTTTGTAGAAAGAAGACCCCACAAAGATCCCTTGTCCCCTATACCTTATGAAGACCAGCAAGGAGTCAACAGTCTGCAATCCAGGAGAGCGTGTTTATTCATGCTCCCATCCTGATCTTGGACTCCCATTCTCCAGAATGGTGAGAAATGAATGTCTGTTGTTCGTAAGGCACTCAGTCTGCGATATTTGTTACAGCAGCCCAGAGAGACAGGCTATGGCCCACCTCCCCTGCGGAATAAGATGGGAAATCAGGGTTATAAGTGTTACGAATGACTAATGCTGAGGAAAGATCATTTCACTCAGAGAGAACCACTGGTCCTAAACCAAATGAGGATCATCAGCCTTAGTTGCACAATCTGATAGACTAGGTAGCAAGCAGGTGGCCAAGGGTCATTGCTCTGGAGGCCACAGGAACCAGAAAACCCTGAGCTGTCCCTTTTCCCCTCTGCCAAGAAGACACAAGAGTCACATCCCTTCCCTTATACACCTAGACACAATCTTGGGGAGGAGCTGGAGAGAGGAGTAGAAGAATGAAAAATTGCCGAGATTAGGCATTTTTTACTTGGAGATGCTAAGTATTCACTAATGGGGGTGCTTCACTGACTTTGTTATTATTTCCCCTCTAACCAGCTCGCTCTGAAGAGCAGATTAGTTATAGGCGAAATATTAAAACCATATTTCCCCTGCATGCTTAAATTGTAGTATAAACAAATTTTGCAGACCCATAAGAACCAAAATTAACACATTTTCCCATTGCTGTGCTAAACAATTCTGGGATAAAGCCTAGTTTCCTGGTTTTGAGCTGAACAATGCTGGGGCCAGGCAAAAATAACTTAGGTTATTTGCTCCAGTAAAACACTTAGTCCTGGAAAATTAGCCTGTGGAATGACTCGAATAGCTAACTTGTCAAGACTGAAATTGGGATGTCTATTATTCGAATGTGTTCTTTTTTGTGAAAGTTTATAGAGCTGAACACTCATGACTTGTGAACTTCTCAGTATGTATGTTGTTTTTTTTAGCCAAAAAGTTCTTAAAAATTGAACAGGTCTGTCTCATGTTTGTGTCTCCTGATGTGGAACTGTTGAGGTCGATGCCACAAGATATCTTCTTTGGGCAATCATGGGAGATTCCTACCTTGCACAGAAAGCTGGACAGCATTTCCATTTCTTTGGACTTTATGATCCTATTTTCTGGTTCTTCCTGAGATAGGTAATTAACACAGCATGCATTCCCCTGCCACCAACATCAGCCCTCAGGCAGGCATAAGAGAGAAAGACAGATTCCAGGAACTGACAATAATGATGACCACCAGAACCTTGAGTAGTCACTGGGTGGTGGAAGCTCACTCATCTTTTGGCGTGAATGTGGGAGAAAGGTGGCTGAAGTCTGGGGGCTGTGACGTGGGTTGAAGTGGCAGTGGCAGAAGAGGTTGGAAGAAAGCTTTGTAAATTCTGCTCTGGTCTTCCCACCCCCATACTCACTCCTGGTAGCCTGAGGACAATCTAAAGACCCCAATGTCACAGCAATGGCTCAGCACCAGCATCCATATGTCTAAGGGCGTAAGTTATGAGCCTGGGCAGGAGAAACCCTAACTGAATGAAGGTGGAGTTAGGTCTAAGCAGCTCCCCTTAGGCTGGTGGGTAGCCACCCTGGAGAATGCCGCCTCCCCGTGTAGATTCACTGTGAGGCGTGAAAGTTAACCCTACCCGAGAGGTTTCTGATGAAATGATGGACAGTGGTCCTAGGGAAACCGGGGCTCTGATTCGGGACTCATGACTGGCCTCCTTCCTAAACTCACCACTCTTCTCAAATACATAGCACTCCAAAACTGTAGCAAGTGTTCTCAAGGGACCGTGAGCTCGCCGGAGCACAACCAGACTCCCGAGAGCCACTATGGCCAAAAAGGGCTACATTTGTAGGACAAATACTAACTGATGCAGAAGGATTAAAAGAATTGGGGCTTAAACTGGTCATGATGCCTATAAGTGAAGAAACAGAGAAGTCATGATCAATATAAAACCTTGTGAGGACGAATAAGGAAGGCGAAGCACTAGGAATGAAAACACTGTGGGTTCAAATATGCCCTTGACCTAAGTGCCCCACACAAGTCCCTCATGTGTTTCTCACGACATTGGCAGGTGCTATTGTTAAGCCCAGTTTTCAGAGGAGGACCTTGAGGTACAGAGAGGATTAGTAACTTGCCTGTGGTTATAGGCAGAGCTAGAATCGAACCCAGTCTTTCTCTGAGAACGGTCTTAACCATATCCCATTCCCAGGCTTGATGAAAGGTCCCTGTGGAAAAAATGGCACCATGGATGCAGCCAAAGAAGGCACATCTGAGTTGGACTTAAGCCAAGGCTGTGAAAGCATGAGGAATACATAAAGTGATAGAAAATGTAAAAGGAAAGCTAAGAAATAGAAAAAATCCAAGTGTCAACAGTCTGATTGTGAGAGACCTAAAAAGATGGAAACCAGGAGAACTGCGTGACTCTAAACCAAATTGCGTAAGGGATACCCTTTCCCCTCTTCTTAACTGACAAGAGGAGGTGAGACTCGGCACCCACATTACCTACCTGTCCCATTCCTGCCAGTTAGGGAGTTTATCAACAAAATCGTGGTACATGTAGTCACGATCTCCGTTGACTTTCGCCTTACCTCATCAAGGTATATGGCCGATTCCAGAACTGGGGTTTGCAATAAGGCCCAGGAAGATGGAGAGAGCACAGTGACACAAAGGTTTGGGTGCAGGGAGGCACGTCCTCTAGATCAGGGATCAGAAGAATTCGGCCCATGGGCTAAATCTGGCCTGCCACCTTTTTATTGGAACATGATCATTTTCAATCATTTTTCCATTGTCTCTGGCCATTTGCACCCTACAAGGCAGAGTTGAGTGATTGTGATGGAGACCAGATGGCTCACAAATTATTTACCACCCGGCCTTTTACAGAAAAAGCTTGCTGACCCAGTCAAAGCCTGGCAGGACAGCCCTGGCTTGTCCCGCTATCCCTTCATCCCACCAAGTTCACACTTGACTCTGCTATTCTCCTCTCCCCTGACCCATTCCTACCCTTCCTTGGGCCAGGTAACTGGGACTCACCCAGCGGACTCCCACTGGGAAGTTCAGCTCCTTCCTTTGCACCTGAGCAATTATATGGGAGGTTTCATCTGAGCAGGGCTCAGCCTCGTTGATAGGTGGAGCGAAGGAGGGAAAAGCCATAAACGACCAGAGGGTAGTTCCTCAGCCACAGGCAGCCCTCAATAGCTTACTTAATTTACAGAAAGAACAGAAAGAGAACTTGACCTAAGCTCAAGTGGGGGCAGGGGGAGAATCAGGCTGGAGCTTGGGCTGGGAGGGTAAGAAGGGGCTCTCTTCCAAGCTGTCATTTGTTGGCATTGCAGTCATGGCCTTTTCCTGGACCTCCATCCCCCTTGCTGAGATGACATTTCACAAGGAGAAAAGAGGAGGTGGCTCCCGCCTACAGAGGTTCCTGACTTGGCTGGAGTGTTTTGCGTTGCTGACGCTCTTTTTCTCTTCTCAAGTTAGCCGAGCACACAAATCATCCTGCACTTATTTGCGTCGTCCATATGTGAGATAAAGGCAACCCAGTCTGACTGAGGGCAGGAGGAGGGGGGTGAAGAGAAGGAAGAAAGGCAGGGGCTGTGGTCTGGCCGAGACTGAGCCTTCCTCAAACTAGGTCACTGTTTATAGCAAGAGTTAAAAATAAGCCAAGGACTCTTTTCCAAGCTGTGTGACATTGGACATGGCTCTGTACGCCATCTCTGGAATGCAGTGCAATAAACATCACGGAGCGCATGACATCACGTTGAGAGAAGCATGAATCACGAAATCACGTTGAGGGAAAGGCAATGAATTCCAGACTCTACAAAATTATCCTGGAGATGGATGGCATACGTGCTCTCTCTGGCTCTTCCCTCTGAGTTTTCTTGTTGGCTTTTCCCATCTTTCTAATTCCTACATGTTTACCCTTAGGTGACCACATTCCCTCTGCGCTGCCAGACACAGGAGTCTCTGTCCCCATCTGGCCAACAGCGTAAGTTCAAAGACTGTCTCCTCTACAAAGCTAACATTGCCGCAGGGACTCCTCGGTATGACCCTGTAAGGTACATTGCCATCACTAATGTACAGATGGGGAAAAGAGAGCGTCAGGGATGTGTCTATGGTCATGGAGTGCGTGACCTTCAGAGAGCGCGCAAAGCCCAGTCTCCTGTGAGCTCCCCACCACGTCGGAAGCTACCTTTCTGACCTCCCCTGTGCTCCACTCACCTTCCTGTGTTTGACCAACTAAATGACAACAAGAATGGTTACTCCCCGTGAGCAGGGAATCTCAGTCATGCTCCTTGATGAATCCCCCGGCGCCAACCCCGTGCCTGCCTCATAGTGGACATCCAGTAAATCCATGTTTGGTGAGGGTCTTGATGGCTGCCTGTTGGCTATCCACTTGACTTGCTTTGTAGTAGTTCCAAAGGTCTTGGAAGGGCTGGACTGTGGTTTTCCTTTAATATAAGACCAACCCAATAACCTCCACCTCTGCCTCCAAGGGCCTTAGATGAAAATGAAGTGCTGAGTATAAGGTGAACCCACCCAGTCCACCAAGCATCGTTCTTTCTACGGCTTCCCTGCTGTCAAAATGTCTCCTTTCATGCCTGGGCATTGTTGACTCCATTGCTGACATCCCGCCTCACACAGCCGTTCCATCTGGTAGTCAGATTCCTCCTCCCTGTTTGAATTCTATATCTATGTGTTTAAATAAGCCAGAAAACACTCCCTTCGCCAGCTCCAAATTAGTTCTTCTTTTCATGCCTTTTCTGTTTCCTGGCTCAGTGCCAGGCTCTCCCTCCATTAGAATTAGGAAGGAGCGCTCAGAGTCATATGTCTTCACCTAGTTAGCGCCTCTCTTCTGGGAGGGTTTCTCTTTCGGTGGCTCCCCCACACACCAGGCTTCTCTCCCAGCCTTTCCCAGGCTGTTAGTGCCAGGGGCAGGGACAAGGATGTGTGAGTCTGAGCCCCCGACTTTCAGCATGAGTGTGGGGGGAGGGGGTGGGGAAGACGCACTGTATTGTCACAGGAGGCATTCTGTCACGGTGATTGAAGGAAACAGTTTCTTGGCCACATGTCCAGGATGTGCTTTAAGGAAGCCAGGAAGGATGGTTCAGAACATGTGCAGAGCTGTATGTGAAATCTTGAAATAAATCACAAAAGCTTGTGTCTTCTTCTTGTCTACCTCTACAGTTTTGTTTTGTGTTGTTTTGTTGATGTTTACCTTCTATCCTGAATTTTATAAAGCTACCTGGAATTAAATCACTCCAAGTCAGGATTCCATAGAAGTCACCAGCCAGCAAAATCTTTCCCAAGATGGCCCATCTTGGGAAATTGCCTGTCTTCTCCCTTCCTTTCTATCTTCCCCATGCTCTTCACGCTGCCCTTCTGGGCGCTTTCCACACCCCCCTGGGATCACTGGCTTCCTTGTATCTCCCTCCCTCCTTATCCTTTCTATTCACACTGAACCTGGCTTATAATAGAAGGTCAACTTCTATTATATGGAGACTATTGAGTGAATAAATTCAGGAATGAAAATTTCGTGACATCCCTAGTTCTTCCCAGATTTCAACAAAGGACTGTCGTAAAAGTATCATGAAAGGAGAAATGACCTAAGAGAAATCTCATGTGACTATTTTAATTATTGTTTAGATTTTAAAATAAATTGCTTTTAAAAATATCCTGCATTCCTCCTGTTTCAGTTACCTATTACTTTCTAACAACCACCTCCCCTGGTTTCTTAGGAGTCTGCCCTTGACAGGGATCAGTTCTGGGTTCTTCAGCACCAAAGGCGGTAGCTGAGGTTGCTCATAAGACTGTATTCACCTGGGGGTCGAGCTGGGGGTCAAAATTTCTGGATGGCTTCTTTATCCCTCGTGTCTTTCTCCATTGGGATGCTTATCATTCATTGATTTAGCCCAAGTGTTTTTACAGCATGGGAGACAGGTTTGAAAATGAAGCATTTCAAGAGGATAAGTCCCAATGTGCCAGGGCTAATCAGGGCTTTTCCATCAGATCAACTGCCGTCCTACTGGCCAAAGCAAGCCATGTGGCCAAATCCAGAACCAGTGTGGAAGCAACCACGCAAGGTCACGTAGCTGTTTACTGCACCTCCCTTTCTTTCTGAAAATTTCCTTGTCTCAGGTGCCAAGGGGTCAATGCACCTCGTAGATAGACTCCCTTGTAGATTGAATAGGTCAACAAGATGTACTGAACATTGGCTAGATGCCAAGTGCTCTGAAGTGATAGGAAGTAGGATCCTTGTCTCAAGGATTACATATTTTTATTTGGGGACCTAAAAGACATACCTCCGAAAATATTTTAAGCCATGCACCAGTGTTATTTATGCATAAAATATAAATATCAGTTGCTAAAGCCACTGAAGTCAGCACCGTGAAAAACTTAATTATCAGAATTAATATATGATCCAGATTGATGTGCGTGTGCGCACAGAAGTTTGTTTTCTGCTGGTGCCAATTCTAACGATGAGGACTCCAATAATTCTCTTGGGGGAAAAAACGCCCATGAATAAAACATAGTTGTAGCTCTTCATCATGATTATCACAATCTATATAGTTGTTTGGTTGATCATGTAGCATCCTTGCTCTTAATCACTCACCTGAGTGATCATCCAAAGCTACTCTGAGGGACGTGAGTGACAGGTAACGCCACCTAGGACAGTGTGCCCTCAGTGTGGTCCTTAACCAGCAGCACCCTGGAAGTTGGTAGAAATGCAGGCCTCACCCAGACCTACCGAATCACAAACAGACCCAGGCAATCTGTGTTTCAATAGCCCTCAGTGATTCTGATGCACACGTAAGTCTGAGAATCGCTGCTTTAAGGACCACAGTGGTTTTTTATGTGGTGATGCTATAGACTCTTTGCATTCCCCCTGAATTCATGTGTTGAAACCTAATTCCCAGTATGATGGTATGTGGGGGTGGGGCCTCTGGGAGGTGATTGGGTCAGAAGGGTGGAACCTTCACAAATGGGATTAGTTAGGGCCCTTGTAAAGGAGACCCCAGAGAACTCCCTGGTCCCTCCCACAATGTGAAGTTACAGTGATAAGAAAGCCATCTGTGAACCAGGAAACAGGTGCTCACCAGACACCAGATCTGCCAACACCGTAATCTTGGACTTCACAGCCTCCGGAACTGAGAGAAGTCTATGGTATTCAGTTACAGCAGCCCAAATGGACCAAGACAGGTGACTTAGTTACAGCAGGTAATTCTAATTACAGTGCTCCCCCCTTCTCCGTGGGGGATGCATTCCAAGACCCCCAGTGGATGCCTAAAACTACGGATAGCACTAAACTCTCCATATACCATGTTTCCCCCATATATGCATACCTATGATAAAGTGTAATTTACAAATTACACATCGTGTAAGAGATTAACAACAATAACTATTAGTAAAATAGAATAATTATAATCATACGCTGTAACAAAAGTATGTGACCATGACTTCTCTCTCTCTTTCAAAATATCTCATTGTACTGTACTCACCCTTCTTGTGATGACACAAGATGATAAAATGCCTACGTGCTGAGGAATGAGCTGAATGACGCGGGTATTGTGACATAGCGCTTAGGCTGTTGTTGACCTTCTGACCACAGGAGGAGTATCATCTGCTTTTGGACAGTGGTCGACCTCGGGTAACTGAAACCAAGGACAAGGGGTGGGGGTTTTTGTTTAGCAGGACGGCTCACATGCCCTCTGGTCAATGTGCAGCATCCACCCTTATAAGCAATCGGGGATGAAATCTTATGCTTTCAGTAAAATCATGCAATTTTTCAGAGGTAAGAAAATTCTCCAGAGAATTTTCTATGGTGTAGATTTGGCATGTTGTGTGCACTAATTTAGACATACCTATCAATAAGTTCTTTTTATTCCTCTTACATGAAAATTTCAAGCAGATGCTCAGAATTTCAAATTTGAGTAACTGTTGAAGGAACTCTGGTGGAGTGTCTACTTTTACTCTCTTCTCATTTTCCTACTACTTCCTACTTTTCCTACTACAGGCAAGAATGGTAGATGAGAACTCTAAAAAATTGAGTCAGAACGTAATCACACTTCTTTGAAAAAAGTTTATCCCCAGACCCAAGATGAATATTGTAAAGAATTTCATCTTTCCAGAATTGTCAAGCCATCTGGCAAAAGAGCTGACGGATACAATTTCTATTTTATTGACCAGATTCTCATATCCATTTCCTCTTGTCCTCATAAATGTAAATATTTTCCAGTTAAGTTTTGGAGGTTAGCAGTGATGGTGTGGGTGGTTCTTCATTGTTGTTTTTTTTTCCTCTTGAAACAAAGTGAAGGGCGCCTGGGTGGCTCAGTCGTTGAGCAGCTGCCTTCGGCCCAGGTCAGATCCCGGGGGTCTGGGATCGAGCCCCGCATCGGGCTCTCTGCTCTGCAGGAAGCCTGCTTCTCCCGCTACCATTCCCTCAGCTTGTGTTCCCTCTCTCGCTGTGTTTCTCGCTGTCAAATAAATAAAATCTTTAAAAAAAAAAAAAAAAGAAACAAAGTGAAGGCAATTTAGAATTATGAGTTAAAAGCCTTCTATATTCATATCTTTGATTCAACAATAGCATATCTGGGAATTTCTGTCAATAAATACTTGACAATGTGTGCAAAAAATAGCCATAAAGTATTCATTTCATCATAATTTATAATAGGAATAAACTGAGAACAACCTAAATATTTAGCAATAGAGGATTGTTTTTAAAAGTATGTATATGCTGGGCACCCAGGTGGTTCACTCGGTTAAGCGTCTGCCTTCAGCTGGGGTCACGATCCCAGGGTCCTGGGATGGAGTCCCACATCAGGAATTCCTGCTCATGTGCTCTTGCTTTCTCTTTCCCTCTCAAAAATAAATAAAATCTTTTTTTTTTTTAAAGTATATACATGCATACATACAACTGAATTACTACAGATGTTAAATAATTGATATGGATTATAAAAGAGTATTATCTGACTTGGAAAGATGTTCAGGATATATCACTAACAGGAAAAACCAGGTTTCAAAACAGTACGTACAGCTCCTTCACACTCATTAGGATGGCTGTTATATATATTTAAAGAGAGAAAATACCAAGTATTGAGGAGGATGCAGAAAAACTGGAACTCTTAGGCCTCGCCGGTAGGAATACAGAGATCTTCCTTGACCTACAGTGGGGTTATGCCCTGATAAACCTATCGTAAGTTGAAAATATCGTAAGTCAAAAATGCATTTAACACACCCAACCTCCCAAACATCATAGCTCAGCCTGGCCTACCTTAAACACGCTCAGAACTCTGACATTAGCCTATAGTTGCAGAAAATCATCTAACACCAAGCCTATTTGACTAGCTCGAGTAATTGATTGAACACTATACTGAAAGTGAAAACCAGAACGCTTGTGTAGGACAGGATGGCTGTCTGCATCTTGGTTGTTCACCCTGGCGTTGTGTCACTGATCCTGCCATGTGTCACGGGAAAGGATCACACTGCCCATCACTAGCCCAGGGAAAGATCAAAAATGAAAATTTGAAGCAGTTTCTACTGAACACGTAGTGCTTTCCCACCATCCCAAAAAATGGAAAACAGTCTGGCAATTCTCCCAAAAGTTAGACAGAATTGTCACAGGACCCAGCAATTCCCCTCCTGGGGTATTAGGTTCCAAAGAATGGAAAACAGAGAATCGCCTAGATACCATACAACCGCGTTCATAGCAGCATAATTCGCAATAGCCAAAGAGTAGAAACAACCCAAGTGTCCGCCAACAGATAAACAAAATGTGATGCATTATTCATCCATAAAAAGGAATGAAAATTCTGATCCATGCTGCAATGTAGACAAACCTCGAAACCATTATGCTACATGAAATAAACCAGACGCAGAGAGACGAGTATTGTATGATTTCATTACATGATGAAGAGGCAAATCCATAGAGACAGGAAGTAGAGGGGTGGTTATCAGGCGCTCGGAGGAGGGGAGAAAGTGGAATTCTTACGTCGTGGGTAGAGAGTTTCTGTTTGGGACAATGAAGAAGTTTAGGAAATAGATCGTGGTGCTGGTCGTGCAACATTGTGAATATTCATAACACCACCTAAAAATGGTCAATGTGGAGTCACGTATACTTTGTGAAAAGAAAAAAGAGGGGCTTGGGGTGGGCAAAATGAGTAAAGATACAGAAGATACAAGTTTCCGGTTACAGAATGAACAAGTCAGGGGGTTGTAAGGCACAGCATGGTGACTACAGCTGGTAATGCTGTATTGCATACTTGAACATAGCTAGGAGAGTAGATCCTGAAAGTTCCCATCGCAAGAAAAAGAAAGTTGTAAGGACACAGGGTGACAGATATTAACTGGACTTGCTGTTTTGATCATTTTGCGATATGTACTTGAAGTGAATCATTGTATTGCACACCTGAAACTAATATAATGTTATATCAATTATACCTAAATTTAAAAAAAGAAATACAAACCTATAATATGGATTTTATTTTAAGATGTCATTATTTGTAGGAAACAATATTAGCTTAATGTTGTTGAAGTCTTTTTGGAGAGAAGGAAATGTTGCCACAGTGTCTGTGCCCATAGATTCAACCTGATTTCAGAGACACCAAACTTTGGGGCACCTGGGTGGCTCAGTGGGTTAATGCCTCTGCCTTCGGCTCAGGTCATGATCTCAGGGTCCTGGGATCGAGCCCCGCATAGGGCTCTCTGCTCAGCAGTAAGCCTGCTTCCCCCTCTCTCTGCCTGTCTCTGCTTACTTGTGATCTCTCTCTGTCAAATAAATAAATAAAATCTTTAAAAAAAAAAAAACACCAAACTTTGAAACATTTGCATCTTATAAATTAGGAAATATAATTTTCTATAAGCATGGTAAAAAGTCTGGAAGATGCTCACAACTAGTATTTTGGGCGATGGAATCATGGGTATTTTTTATCATCCCATTTTTTTCCCTGTACATATCCTCTATTTTTTTTCTGTATACAGTACTATGTCATGATACACAGTACTATGTGTATAATGGTAATTTTGTTATCTAATTTTAAAAAAAATGCTTTTTTTAAAATGATCTTTTTGGAACCCACGGTTTTACAATTTTGCCCACATCAAACGTCACACACCCCCACTCGGGAAATAATGCCAGAGAATTAAAGTCAGCGCGGAAAGACCTCTCTGCTTTCGGTCAGGACGAGGGGACTCGGCTTCACTAAGCTTGCTTTTTGCTTCATCCGACTTCCCTGTGCCCGGCATCCACATCAATATTTACACACTCCATCATTCCTCAGGTTATTTATTTTCCTCGGTCCATTTTGCACAGTGGCTAAGTTTTGCAGCTTGGAAGTTGACAGAATCTGTCGCTGATATCAATCTTTATTAAGCTTCCTGCTGAGAGCTCAGAAAATGGCGATTCTGGAGCGAGGCACAGGGCGGGAGAAGGAGCAGCACCCTCCTTCTCCCGCCCTGTGCCTAGCTCTAGCTCCAAAGCTTCCTTTCTTCAAAAAAAAAAAAAAAAGTGTTTGTCATCGTTACTCAGAACCTGAATTTACTGATGTTGACATTTCCCTGTGATGTGTTTAGTTTTTACGCAAACAAATTCCTCAACCCCGCTCACCAGCCACCTCCAGCCCAAAGAGAGAGCAGGGACATTCCTCACGGTCCCTCAGCCTCCTCCTCCTCCTCCTGGGCACTGAGTCCTAGAAGCTTCCTCGTGTCCCACAGCCAAGTTCTCACAGAGTCGGTTTCTGTAGAGAAATCTTCCCACGATGGGCATCCTCCTGGAGTTTCTCAAAGTGAAGACGCCAAGGCCGGGTGCCCCGGGAAGGTGACTCTTTGTGTCTTGTATGGTTTGTGTGTAAAGAGCGTGGGCTCTAGAAAGATCCTCACTACCTGACTTCCCCGCTTGCCAGCTGTGATCTCTGACCCATGACTCAACGGCTTTCCATCTCACCGGTAACATGGCACAGACACCCCCTCCTCCTTGTCTTACTTTAGGCTGTCTTAACAAATACCACGGACTTCATGGCTTATTCCTCATGGTTCTGGAAGCTGGAGGTCCACGATCAGGGCTCGGGGTAGCTGCATTCTGGTTCCTGGTTTGCAGACAGCTGTGTTCTCGCCTACCTCACACGGCAGAGAGCAGAGAGAGAAGAAGCAAGTGGTCTCTTGTTTCTCCCAAAAGGGCACTAATCCCATCCCCAGGGCTCCACCCTCCCGTCCCCAAGGCCCCGCCTCCTAATACCACCCCCCCCCCCCAGGGGTTAGGGTTTCAAAATAAGAACTTGGAGGCAACACAAACATTCAGCCCCTAACATTATCTCAGGCAGTTATGTGATCAAATAAGTTAATATATTTCAAGTACTCGGAAATCCTGGAGCGTAGTTGCACACAACAAAGATTAGCTTTTCTCAGTTATAACTTGGAACAAGCTTCCGTGAAAGCCAGAAATTCTCCGGGTGACTTCCTTTTCACCTTCTCAAGGAGGATCTGTGTGGAGGGTGGCAGCTCTTCCCCACCGCAGATCCGGGTAAGAGAGAAATAGCCCTTCTAAGCTGGTCTTCACACCATACTTGATTAGTGTTGGTTGGTGGACTCAGGCAATGAGGCTAAGCAAAACAATGCTAGGGACCAACATTAATGCAAAAACTTGCCTAATGTGCGGCCAAGGGAGATGGAGAAGCACAGTTTAAACAGAGCCGCAAACAGCAATAGAGTTGAAAGCTCTCAGCCACTGTCCAGATTAGCATCGTCTTAGCTGCAGACGAACGTGTAATGAATAGTTGGGTCATATCAACCTTTTTAGCCATTCTGCCAAGCATGAATATCAGGTCCATGAGCAAAATATCTCCCTGAATTGGTTTTTGAACTTTTTTTTAATTACTGTTGAGTGAATTTTTTACAAAGTGAACCCACCCATGGATTTGCCACCTAGATAAAGACGTAGAACATTGTTAGCATTCCAGAACCTTCTAAGGACTCTTAGTTATCAGCCACCTCTCTCCTTATGGTAAGGATTCTTTTAACTTGAATCATTACAGATCTTTTTTATTTTTGAACTTTATATAAATGGTGCCATTGAGAAGTACTTTTCTGTGTCTGGTTTTTTTTTTTTTTTCTTTCTTTTCTTTCTTTTTTTTTTTTTTTAAGATTTTATTTATTTATTTGACAGAGAGAGATCACAAGTAGGCAGAGAGGCAGGCAGAGAGAAAGGGGGAAGCAGGTTCCCTGCTGAACAGAGAGTCTGATGTGGGGCTTGATTCCAGGACCCTGAGATCATGACCTGAGCCGAAGGCAGAGGCTTTAACCCACTGAGCCACCCAGGTGCCCCATGTGTCTGCTTTCTTTTGTTTAATATTATGCCTGTGAGATTCATGTATGGCATTGCATGGAAGAATTTCTCCTTTTTCATTGCTGTATATATGAATATTTTATTGTAGGAAATATGCCATGTAAATATATCCATTCTACTCTTGGTAAGCATTTGTTTTAAGTTGAGAATTATTACAAATCTTATTTTCTCATATATGTATTTAAAACTACAGATCTGGGGCGCCTGGGTGGCTCAGTGGGGTAAAGCCTCTGACTTAGGCTCAGGTCATGATCTCAGGGTCCTGGGATAGAGTCCCTCGTCGGGCTCTCTGCTCAGCAGGGAGCTTGCTTCCCCCTCTCCCTCTGCCTGCCTCTCTGCTTACTTGTGATCTCTCTCTCTTTGTCCAATAAATAAATAAATCTTAAAAAAATTTTTTTAAAAAACCCTACAGATTTCTCTCTTAGCACTATTGTAGCCACACACTACAAGCTTAGATATATACTATTTCCGTCTTTTTTTCATTCAAAATACCTTCTCATTTCCAATATGATTTCTTTTTTGACTCTGATTACTTAGAAGTTCATTGCTTAATTTTCAAACATTTGAAGACTCTTAGACATGATTCGGTGGCTGGTTTCCAGCTTAATTCTACTGTGCTATGAGGATATACTCTGATTTCTATTCTTTAAAATTTGTTAAGACTTTCTTTATGGCCCAGTGTTTATTTAGTTTTGGTGAAATATTCCTTCGGCACTTTAGAAGTTCAGTATATTCCATAGTTGGAAGGTGTAATTTTCAATACATATCAATTAGATCAAGTTCTTTAAAAGTATTATTCAAATATTATATATATCCTCTTGTTTTATCAATTACTAGAAGAGAAGTAGCAAAGTCTTCCACTATATTTGTACATTTTTCCAATTCTCCTTTGGGTTCTGACAACTTTTGATTTATATATTTTAAAGTTATGCATTAGGTACATACAAATTTCAGATTGTTACATCTTCCTGTTGAATTGACCCTGTTTTCACTAACTGAATTTATTTGCTCCATCGACAAAAATTTCATCTTTATCTCTAGTAAAATTTCTTGCCCAAAAGACCAAGTGTCTTTTTTCTACTGATAATAGAGATTTACTTAGTGGTTACATGGTATCTACTCGCAAATTCCCCTTTTTCTCAGAATTAAGTTATGTCTTTGTAAGCAGCATATAGTTTTTTTTTTTTAATATAGTCTGGAATTATTTTTTTGTTTTAATTGGACTGTTTTGCATTGCAAAACAAATTGCGTTGCATTTGTTTTAATTGACATTTCACATAATTATTGATAAATGTAGATTTACAATTACCTGCAACTCTTTGTTTTCTGTCTCTTCTTGTTCTCATTTTCTCTGCTTTCTAGGTTTCTTTAGGCTTTACTGAGTCCATTTCATTCCATTTTCTGTCTATTAGATTTTTAGCTATATCTTTGTATATTACTACTTTGGTGGTTACCATAAAGATTACAATATATAAGTTTGATTTATTTGTCAATCTCAACTTGTGTTTTGGTCACTTTCTGGACGTCGAATACTCACTCTATTTACTCCTTCCTAGTCCTTGTACTGCTGTTTTCAGGCTAATTCCATGTATGTTTTAAACACCCCAAGACAATGTTATTTTTGTTTTTTAATCCAGCAATGTAGATGTAGATTTACTCACACACTCATCCTACCCAGTGTTCTCCACCCTTTATCTGCTTTACACTGCTTCCTTCTAGAGTTATTTTGCTTCTCTCTGAAGATCTCTGTTTGGTATTTTACTCTCATGATCCTGCCAACAATGAATTATCTGAACACGTTTTTATTATGCCTTCATTTTGAAGGATATTGTATTTGGGTATAAAATTCTAAGAGGGGAAGGTATTTACTTATTGTTTATGTTTAACACTTTAAAGAGGTCATTCCTGGGGCACCTGGGTGGCTCAGTCAGTTGAGCATCTGCCTTTGGCCCGGGTTGTGATCCCAGGGTGCTCAGATCGAGCTCCGCATCGGGCTCCCTGCTCCGTAGGGAGCCTGCTTGTCTTGAACCCTCCACTATGCTCATGCTCTCTCTCTTTTTCTCTCAATCTTTCTTTTTTTCTCAAATAAGTAAAAAAAATCTTAAAAAAAAATGTCATTCCTCTGGCTTCTCAATTTCTTTTGTCAATCCTATTATTAGTCTCAATCCTATTATTAGTCTCTTAAATGTTCTGTCTTTTTCTCTTCCTCTGGCTACTTTGAACATCTTTGATTTTCAACAGATCCACCATGATATTCTAGTATAGTTGGGAAGGGAAGGATTGTCTTTTTTTTGGTTTGTTTTTCATCTTTTGTTTTTATCCCATCTTGAAAAATCATTTGAAAAATTTCAGTCAAAATAAATACTGTGATATGCAGCAACTTTATGTGGTGACAGACGGTGGCTAGATTTATCAGGGTGATTACTTCATGATGTATATAAATGCTGAACGTCAATATTGTGCACATGAAATTAATATTGTATGTCAACTATATGTCAGCAAAATAAGAATAAATATTCTGAGAATATTCTCAGAAAAAAGAAAGATATTCTTTAAGTATGTTTATGATTATACACATATTAGATTATGTAAAATTTTTCCACAACTCACTGATGCTTTTACATTTGTTTGCATTATTTTTTCTCAGCTTCATGTGAGTTTCTGTTCTTTTCTTCAAGTTCATGAATCCTTTATTTAGCCATATCTAACCCGCTACTAATCCCATCTAATGTATTATTTCTGTCTCAGAGATTGTAGTTTTTACCTTCAGAAATCTGATTTGGGTCTTTCAAAAATATTTTCCACATCTCTACTTTCCCATTTGGACATATATAATAGAGTTCTAGGAGTTATTTTAATGCCCCCCTTTGCTGATTCTAATGTTTGTTATCAGCTCTGGATTGGTTTCAGTTGATTATTTTCCCCACTGTGGGTCATGTTGTACTGTTCTTTGAATGCCTGGTAAGCTCTGTCTGGATGCTAGACATTGTGAATTTTACCTTGCTGGGCACTGGATTTTTTTCTTTTTTTTTTTTTTTAAGATTTTATTTATTTGACAGAGAGAAACACAGCGAGAGAGGGAACACAAGCAGAGGGAATGGTAGCGGGAGAAGCAGCCTTCCTGCCGAGCGGGGAGCCCGATGTGGGGCTCGATCCCAGGACCCTGGGATCATGACCTGAGCCAAAGGCAGACGCTCAACGACTGAGCCACCCAGGCACCCCTGATATTTTTTAAATTCCATTAGCCAACTTATAATACATCGTTAGCTTCAGGTATAATGTTCGATAATTTATCAGTTCTGTATAACACCAAGTGCTCATCATATCCTGCACTGGATATTTTTGATTTGTGTCAATAATCTTTAACTTCATTCTGGGATGCAGTTTTGATTCTTTCACATGCAGTTTGCATGTGCCGTCAGGCAGGCCCATAACTAGGCTCTATCTAAAGCCAATTACTCTCTTTGGGAGGCACACCTTTCCTGAGTGCTCTACCCAAATGTCTCAAGAATTAGGAGATTATCCAGTCTGACTGATGGGAACAGTTAATTAACAGTTATTCCCAACTTCTGCCAGTGCCTGGCTCTATTCTCTTATTCTTTTGTCTCCTTCTGCAGTTTTGGATAGGTTTGGATATGTCGATGTATACTCTACTGCATAGTCAGGGGGGACCTTAGCAGATGCCCAGATTTTCTCCCTGTGTGGCCCTCTCCTTTCTAGCACACCGTTCTGGGAGCGCTGGTCATGATGACCTTCCTGACTTCAGCTGCATGTCTTTGATTCTGCTTGGGTTTCCCCTCCTGCACTGCAGCCTAGAGGTTCTCTTGAGACAGTAAGCTAGGGCACTCATAGACACCCTTTTGTTCTTTGTCTCTCCTGTGTTGCCATATGAGCAGTCTTGAGAATTGTTGTTTCATATATTTTGTATGTTTTTGGCTGTTATTTCAGAGTAAATCTAGGCGCTTTTCCTCCATCTTGGGCAGAAGCAGAAATCTGAGGGCTGTATTTTAAAATTCTGTGGGACTCTTTCTTATGGTGCATACTTTGGGAAATTGTAGATTAAAGCATTCAATCCATAGGAATAACAGAATCTGATAGACACTCAGTATTTTTTATTTTTGAGCTAAGAAATGGAACTTACCTTTTAAAACTCAAATTCCTTTGAGAGGTAACACTTCTTAAATCATGAAGTATCTTTATGATTATACATTCATTAGCACTGATTAGTTTATCTGAAGATTGGTTTTCCATTTATTTTCTTGTCTATCACAAACCCCATAACTGGAAGAAGTAAAATCATAGAGTCAGAAAATTAGATCCTGAGGACAGAATGAAGATAAGGACCGAAGCTTGATACTGATTCTAAATTCGATGATGCGCGGAGATGTGGCCTATCATATAGGAATGAATAATAGACACTAGTTCTCTTTCCTTCTAAAACTAATGGTAGGGGTAGGAGGACTGAATAAAGAAGTGGGTCTTGGAATATTCTTCAAGGGGTCCACATTTAAGGTGCTGGCTGTCCTAAGACAGCCTGAGACACTGGAACAAGCAAGTCAAGGATAAGGGAGGAAAGAGGACATATATAGGCCGCTAGAGGATAGTAATCACAGAAGAGAAAGGAAACACGTGTCAAATAAAAAAAAAGTCACTGCCAACAACTGGAAATATATCTTTCCTCCCTCCCTCCCTTCTTTCCTCCCTCCCTTTTGAAATCTTCTCACAGAGGCCCATGAATCCATTGGCTGCCTATCTTGTTTCAACTGCTCTGGATTTCATAGACTGGCTTTGGTCTAGATACTCAGTTCTGCCTCACCACCTCCTTTTGATTCTGCTTCAGGCATCTGTCCAAAGTGCCTAGTGCTTCAACTCCTTCAGCCCAGCCCCTAGAACACTGCTGGTTCAGACTACAAAGGGGTGGAAATGCCAAACCCACACGGTCCAAAACTTGCCTTCAAGCCAGCATGAAATCTGAATGAGAATTGAGCTATGTCCAGATTTCTGCTGTAGGCACAGCACAAAAGAACAAAAGGTACTTTTCCTTTAGCCCAATCCCACCCTCACACCACATTCTACGTTTAAGAAAATATGAAATGAAGAGGTTTTCCATTCCGCAGGTAGGACATCTTTTGCTCCAGGGAAAAATTCACAGACCTTTGTTTAAAGACTATAATCCTAAAGCCACGGAACAGGATTGCCCAGGAAGCCATGGGCCCACTGGTGGAGAGAGAAAGAGAGAGAAAGAGAGAGAGAGAGAGAAAAACAGAGACAGAGACAGATTCCGAAACTAGGTAGTTGGGTGGATAGAAGAGCTGTTGTCCCCATTTTGCTATGGGAAGTAACAGTCTTCTGGTGGGGATGACCTGTGGATTTCCGGGTACTCTATCCTAGGAACTCAGCTCGAGGTGAGGAGCCACCAATACTGAGTTTGGCTTAGGTGACCACTTTGCAACATGCCCAGAGCACACACAGGTGCCCAAAGTGGAGCAGAGGACTAGCATTGGGTAGAGCGTTAAGGAACACAGGAGTCAAGTGATAATGGATGGCCATATAGAGATGAAGGATCACACTGTCCCATTTTGCTGGTATCACATAAGTTTTTCAACTCATGCTAATAATCGTCAAAGTTATGATCACACTGACATTTTCTGACCACTTGAGATGAAACAGGCTTTGTTCTAAGCATTCACACATCCAGTTTCATTTAATCTTCCACAACCACCTTCCATAGACGAGACAGGTACCAATATCTGCACTTCACTAATGAGAAGACGGAGACACAGAATAGTGAGGCAACTTGCCAAGAACAGGCAGTGATTGAGCAATGGAGCCCAGAGCCCGGCAGGCCAGCACTGGCTGGTCCCAGACCGCCCTCCGGTAGGATGGTGGGGGGAGCTTGGAGCCCCATGTAATTTGATTTAAAAGAAAACAAAGAAAAAACTGTTCTGCTTCCCATTCCAGAATCCAAATCGAAGTTCTACCTTCTGCACCAACCATCCATGAGAAGAGGCTGAGGCTTTATTTCTAGAATTGGAGTGAGTTCAAGGATACCTATCATGGCGATAGGACTGTTTACATTCAGAAGTGTCTAGAGAAACAAAAAAATCTCCAAATTCCTCTTCCATAGAAGATGTGGAGAAAGGGCAGAAGAAATGTTTTGAGTGGACGAATGGGTCTTAAAGAGAATTCCATGAGGAAAAAAAAGAAAAAAACAAAGAACAGCAACAACATCCCAAACCCTTCCATTTTAAATTTCTATTTGGCCATTTTTGTATGGGAATTTGAATTTCTCCTTTTGGATGGACACAAATTCAACTGCTCTGCACCTCGTTAAATTAGGTTAAGAATCTTAGTATAAATGGCAGCTTTTCAACTGCGTATCTATTCCAGTAGATTCTCCCCTTATCTTTGGGGGATGCATTCTAAGAGGCCCCCCCAGTGGATGCCTCAACCTGCAGGAAGAGCCTAAGCCTATATACACCATGTTTTCTCCTATATGTACAGACCTATGATTAAGTTTAATTTATAAATTAGGCTCAGTAGGAGATTAACAGCAATAACTAATAATAAAGTGGAATAATTATAAGCATATACCGTAATAAGTTATGTGGATGTGGTCTCTCTCCAAGTATCTCTCTGTACTGAGCTCATGGGTCTGCACGTGATGATATGAAAGGATAAAATATCTGCGTAATGAGGGGAAGTGAGGTGAAGGACGGGGGTTTTGTGACGAAGCATTAGGCTGCTGCTGGCCTTCTCACCGTACGTTAGAAGGAAGTTCATCAACTCCTGGACGGTGGTCGACCTTCAGTAACTGAAACCACGGGTAAGAAGGCTGGGGAGATTACTGTGTTCCTGTAATTTATACTACTTGACCCAAGGCAAATTTCCCTAAATATTTTGATCAGCATTTTTAAGAGGCAGAGAATCAGACAGATGATAGCACAAACTAAATGCAATTAGCAATTACAAAATGAATTTTAAAACTTGGGCTCTTAACTTCAAGAGGCTTAATCTAAGCAGAGATACCAGAAAAACACACATCAAGGGGCTTAACAAAATGCCCCCAAACAAATCATTGCTGTGCAAAATATGTACATTCCTCTGAATGAGAGCTCTGATCGTCAGAATTTGTGGAGTATGTATTATAGGGAGGCACGTAGGTATTTTATACAGTATATGTTACTGCATTTCATCTTCAATTTCAGAGGAGGAAGTAAAGACCAGAGAAGTCAAGTCACTTGCCTGCAACCACACAGCAAACAGGTGACAGAACAGGGTCTCAAGTTCCCGTCTGGCTTGACCCCATCACATCTGCTCTTACCCCTGCCCTTCTTTCTTTTTTCAAGGGTGATTTGGCTATTTAGGGTCTTTTGTGGTTCCATATAAATTTTAGGATTGTTTGTTCTAGGCCTGTGAAATCTTAGTTCTGTCCTTTTTTAAAGAGACACAGCCGGTAGGAGTCTTGTCTGCCCAGCGGAAGTGGTAACACACAAGTCCATGGCGGAAATAAATTCAAGATCAGCTTAGCCGAGAGGACCCAGCGTGGGGGGCGCTGGATAATTTAAAAAATTAAATAAAATAGTCAGGTGGTAGTAGAGTCAAGGGGCAAAGAAAAAGACCTTAAAATTTAAAAATAACAATAAAGAAAAACCAGATAGGGAAGGACGAGGGCATGTTGACCCCTATTTCAACTTCCCTGATTTCCCCTTCACAAAATCATTTAGAGACTAGCGAGACAATAACAGGAGGGCAAAGGCACTTAATCAGAGATTTTACAAACCACTAAATCAAAAGAGAGTGTGAAATTCCCGCCCGGGGAAGCTAACGGTGAGATTAAGTGGATTAGTCTACTGTACAGGAATCCGGGGAATGTGGCTGCGTGTGATTTTGTTGTGGATTACCCAGCAGCAACACGACGGGTTTACATCTCCCCGAAACATATGGGCATGTGCCCTTCTGCAAACCCGCAGGAAAGAGCAGTGGCGGGCCCGCAGCTCGCCCTGCGCGGTGCTGGCGGATCTGGACCGGGAAGGACACTGACATTTTCCCCGAGAGTTTGCGCAGGGAGCATGTTGAAAATGAAAATGCAACCAGGCCGATCACACCCATAACTTCTATCATTTCTACAACCGGAGCCTGGGTCAGGATGACGGTGGGGGGCCGGAGGTGGGGTGGGGAGAAAAGGGAGCTGGAATCAGGAGTTCTGGCCTCAGTCCTTCCAAAGAAAGAGGGAGAGGAAGGCCGTCTGACAGCAGTGCCTCCCACACTTTGGGGGGAAATTGCTTCCTGACCGTGATGATCCAGAAGAGTCCTTTCTAAGCATCTTTCCTTCTGGGGTTAACTGCACCGGCGGCCGCGGAATTAAAGACACGAACCCATCACCCCGATTGCTAGTTTTCAGAAACCGGAACCCCAGCTCCCCAAAGCTGGAGCGCGGGCTAGACGGGTGTGCAAACGAGCACCGGCCCCAGTGAACAGTTTACATCCCGCAGTCTATAATAAATAATTAATATCGCCCTAGGAGAGATAAAGCCAGTGACACGGTCCCTCTCCCTTGGCTCTAAATGGAACTCCGGATAACCTACTTTGAACAGTAACGTGTTCACAGTATGTGGGAATTAAGTGCTCAATATAATAAGTACTATTGAATTTCCCATCTCCACACAGATAAAGGGCAACTGCCACAGAAACACGGGAACAACAGTAACCGAGTGATGGGGAGGAAAAAAAAAAAAAGAACCCCCCCTCTCTTTTTTTTTTATTACAACCTTAAAATGTTATAGGTTAAAATAATCTTAAAGGGTTTAAAAAAACAGCAATTAAATCTTTCCATTGCTGTTTTCCAAGATTGCAGTTGAGAAATCGAGGGCCTAAGAGCCATACGGCGGAGCCTGGCTAATAACGCTCTGTGAAAAATCTCATTAATTCAGTCTGGCTCTTCAGATCAGCCGCTAAATCCTTGTATTGTCACTCATCCTCTGGCCTTTTCAGGATTTCCATAGCCTAACTAGCACTATCTCCATGGAAACCAAGCAGTCCTCCTTTGCACATCCCGGAACTTTTTGTTCCTGACAAAGCTTGACAAATCACATGCAGCATGGAGAGTTTAACATAGCGAACCAAACCCTGACCCACACTTAGAAATGATAAACCCAAGCATACCAGCTTTATTATAAATGATTTCCTTACAAGATACTTAACCAAGCCAGTGAAATGTTGAACCAGACAAGTTTCAAGAACAAGGTGCTGGAGGGAGAAAGGGGGAAAAAAAAGGCAAATAAATAAATATAAATAGATAAATAAGAACCCCAGGCGTGTTTGGCTGTGGGTTTTGGGATCTCATTTTCTGTCTAATTGACTTAAACTGAAAGTAACCGAAAGAGAAAAAGAGAGAGAGGGGAGGCTATTTCAGGGCCATTCCTGAGCCTGAGAGGTGGCCTTTCTTTTCCACTCTGAGTCAGGAGGAGAAATCCTAAATCCATTCCCTTGTTTTCCCTAACTCCTGCAGAGGATGGACTTAGGAATCTAACAGGTTTCTGTGCCTGCGAAGTGCTTTTTGGCTTTTCAGCCTGGCTCTTCGGAACCAAGGCTCTTAGTGCTGGGAAATGTGGAGGCACTGGGGGCCCTGGAAAGTAAGGCTGGCCTGACTGGAGAGAGGCCGACTTCCCTCACAAGGCCGACAAAAAGGCCGAGAGAGGAGAGGATTCTCCAGGATCCTATTTCCAGAGAGGCAGTCAAGGACCCGGAAGAGAATACACACACATTCGCAGAGTGGGTTATCATAGGCCTGAGCCAGGCTTGAAGCAAAGTGGGCGAGCTGTACATTCTGAGGGAAAAGGCCCCTTCAGGGCCTCCTCTGTCTTAGCGCTATGGGACCTGCCACCAATGAGGCTTCCTGAGTGTTCACAGAGACAAGGTGTCCAGCAACCTTTAGAGGTGACACAGGAGGGTAAGTGTCACCATTATCTATGTTCTGGCCTTCTTTTGTCACCTCCGCCATACCACAGGCCACCAAGGGTGAGGTGGGTGACAGGGAAAGGCACAGGTGTGGGAGAGGGAGGCCTGAGAAACACCACAAGGCTTTGACTTGCTTCTGCCTCCTTGGTCTGGGCCTTGACCTCACTTGGAATCACACTAGGGATGTTTAAGGGTCTAAGACAAGCTCTTCCTTCTTTGTTCTTCTTGGTTTGGAGACTGGCAATGTGTTAGAGGTGCCATATTTGTAGCGTTGGGCATGCTTTGCCTTGACAGGTCAGACAGGACTCCACTGACCCCTGTATTTGGCAGTGACACCCAAACTCTCATTTCCCAAGAGCTCACCAGCACGATGCCATCGGGTGTTGACAGCAATGACCAGTTCTGGACCCATTATCCATGTTCTACAAATATTTGCTCATTAACTGAATTAGTGCCTGTGAGATCTCATAGTTCCCTCTGATTCCTCAGAGCAAGAGTCAATGAGGCTTGTCTCACTTCAGCCTTCAGTGAACTTTACTGCACTCTCTGCCTTTATACAATAATAATAATAATAATATAATGATAATAATAATAATAATAATAATAATAATAGCAGCTAGCTCTTACCAAGTTCTTACTCTGTAATACCAGGCATTCTTCTGAGTGTTTCATGTATATTAGCTCCTTTAACCCGCGTAACTATCATCTGGAAAAGATACTATTAATATGCCCAGATTATTAACTTCATTTTATCCATGAAATTACTGAGTCACAGAGAGCTTAACTGACTTGCTCAAACTCTCAGAGCTGGTTAGTGGTAGAATGGGGCTTCGATTCCCAAAAATACATTTCACCACTACCCTTTGCTGTCTTATTATATTATCAATGCTAACAGCCAACAGTTACTAAATGTTTGCTGTGTGCCGGCCTCCATTCTGACTTTGCATATATCAATCACCTTAGCTACCTTTACAACAAAACTCCAGGCTTGTGCTATCAGGTGGATGCTATGAGAAGCATCATTTTACAGACGAGGAAACTGAGACACGGTTTCAATGACTCACGCAAAGTCACATAACTAATAGATGACACAACAGATTCACACCCGAGCCACATGCTTCTAGAAGCTTCTGTCGGCCGGGACTCCTCTATTTCTCTGATCAGTCTGGGCAAAATGGAGAATCATATTCCACAGAACCATTGTTCCAGGCAAATATCATCTTCCTGAACGTTCCCATTTGGCCCACCAGACAAGCCTGGTATTAGGACATTTTTCTTTCCAAGACTGTTTTTTAAGAGGTGTCCAATGCAATCTGAGGCCCAGAAGCAGGCCAGTGAGAAGGGCTGCCCGATCCCTGGTCCAAAAAGTTCACACCCGAGCAGACACAGACTCTTGTCCCCTCCTGGGGGGCCAAGGCTCAGAAAGGTGCTGCCCCATGGTTTAGACAAGACTGTTAGTGAGTTCAGCTGAGTCTAGCTACGCTGTCAGTGCTTAGGGACCTAAAATTAGACCTACCAGCTGTGTTTTGGTTCTGCAGGCACGTGAATGTCTGTTCCATTCTTGAGCGTGCCGGGTGTTGAAATATATATGAAACCTGCTTTCTGAAGTACAGGGAAAGCACAAAATTCTTGCACCTATTCTTCTATTTATTGTATTCCTCTGAGGCCCTAACTTCCTTGCTGTGCAGGGAATGACATTTCCTCCCTGTCCATTTCCCCCTCTGGGATGCCGCCCCTCAAGGACACATCAACACTCACCTTTAAGACACCCCATCCGTCTCCTTGGAGACTGAGCATGACTATATGACTCCCACCCTCAGTCCAGGGGCTCTGCTTCCTGGGTCACAACCTCTCCTGGAATATACAACCTGCTCGACTTAGCAAGTGGGGTCCAGGCCAAGCCCAAAGTGATTCAAGAGCTGGTTCTTGGTCTGAGAGTGGATAGGGCTCGGATGTGTGGCCATGGGACGTGGAATAGGGAGGACACGGGGCCCACATGCCAGGGACGGGCAAGCAGGTACCAAGGTCAGTCTAGGGTGGGCAGTCTAAGAGCAGGAAGGGCACCTGTCTGAGTCTGTTCACACTGCTGTAAGAAAATACCAGGGAATGAGTGACTTATAAACAACAGAGATTTATTGCTCACAGTTCTAGAGGTTAAAGTCCAAGACCAAGACCCCAGATAATTTGGTATCTGCTGAGATCCCACTTCCTGGCTCATAGATGACCGTCTTCTCATTGTATCCTCATATGATAGAGGGGACAAGGGAGCTCTCTGGGGTCTCTTCGTAAGGACACAAATCTCATTCATGAGGGCTCCATTCTTATGACCTAATTCCCTCCCAAATGCCCCACCTGCTAAGACCATCTTCACAGGGGTTAGGATTTCAACCTAGGAGGTAGGGGCTCGACACAAACATTTAGACCGTACTAATACCCAAACAAAAGGGTCAGCAACAGAGAAATGGCAAGATGGAACTGAGATTAGGAGGTCTGACCTAGAAATGTTCCCAGAGATATTTAACCCAGGGGGGCTGAGAACCTTCTACAGCAGCACCGTCCAATAGGACGTCCCATGACAGAATGTTCTATAGCTATGCTAACCAGTGAGGTAGCCGTTAGGCACAGGTGGCACGGAAGGGCTTGAAATGTGCTTAGTGTGTCTGAAGAAATGAATTGTAAGTTTAATTTGATAATTTTTAATTTATGTAAATGGCCACATGTGGCTATTGGCTACCATCCGGGCAGCACGATGAGAAGAGGAAGGAACCTGGCCAGGGCACACAAGAGATGTGGCAGATCGGAATCCATGCCTGGAGCACCTTCTGGTTTGCCAGTAAAGCTCCCTGTCTTTGCACAAGGCCAAGCTCCATCATTCAACATACGGCTGGGTTTAGCCCCTTTCCTGAGGCCCCTCAGGAAGGATACACCGAGTTTTCCACTGTAGCTATTTTCAGAACAAAGTAGTCCTTGCTATGAGGAGATCCTTTATAGCCAAAATGAAATTTCACCCGTTAAGTCTAAGCCCGTTTCTGTGCATTGCAGTTTTCTCTTTTCTAAGCAGTCTTTCCCACCTGTGAGCAATATCCTCACTTTGGCACCACACCCCCTTCTCCTCTGTCAGCAACCCCCTCCCTTGCTTGAGCCCACCACGTCCACAACCCTACTCCCAGACTTTGTCATCTCTCAGCTGGACCGCTGCAGCCTCCCAGCTCAACATCGACCTCATGCAATCATTTATCCACGCAGCAGTCCAAATGGTCTTTTAAAAATATGAATTGGAACCTCTCGCTCCCATGCGTTGAATCATTCTGGGGCTTCGTGGGGCATGATTCAGCTTCAGCTCACCTGTCCGTTCGCCTTCATACTGTTCTCCCTGCTTCCTCCCCTCCGTTGCTCCCTATGATGTCACCCTGGACACTTAATGCTCTATAAATCAGTGGGTGCAGGAGCCTGTCTGTTGTGTTCATGTCTGGGGACACAGCGCCGGGTATATAGAAGGTACTTAATAAAAATTTATTGAATGAATGAGTGGATATTGGATCAGCATGTGCTGGGGCCATGACAGGTGCGTACCATTAGGAATATTTCACTGCTGCTACCAGGACTGCTGTAGTCTATCCTAAGTACTCAATGGGCTCGAAAGACATTTTTATATTGATCCTGACATTAAAATGAATTATGTGTATCTTAAGGGCTGAGCCATAAACCATATGTCTTAAGCCTGTAACTTCCTCTCTTCCAAAACAGTATCTTGGGCTTGGGTCTCCAAATTTACCATACGGGCCCCTCCAGCCACAGCTACACACGTGCATGCGCCATTTTGAAGTCTCCTTTGAGAAAACAGAGTTTAGAGTTTGGGCACCAAGTTCTCAAGTGAACCTGTTACATTTTATACAGTTCTTTTAGTAACATAAAACAACAAAGATGGAACGATAAACCAATAGGTTGTGGTTGACATTCATCAGTCCTTAAATGAGAATATGGTCCAGGCACAATTTCCATCTGCCGTTCCTCACTTACTCCAAACCCTGTAGAACTTTCCTGTCCCATGGTGTTGATGATACTATCACCATGAAGAGGTTTGTATGTTCCGTACCTTTCCAAACACATTGTGTCTTTCTGATCTTGAGTCTTGAGTCTGTGAGTGTCCACCAGTCAGTTCCCATCCCTCAGGGCTCACTGTGGTCACAAAGAGAGTCATCTGTTTGATTAAGGAACATAAATCTTTGGGAAGCCTTTAGTTAATAAAAGCTCAAGATTCCGCAGGGGGTTTTCCAAACTCTTCCTTGGAACATAAGGTTATACACCTTTGGTTCTTCCCATAATAACCTGGCAGTTGGTCATAGGGAAGGATGGCAGACACTCCACCAAGCTCAGGCGGCCTCCTGACCCACAGAGATTCCTTCAGCCCAGTAGACCTTGGGGTCTCACATAAAGGCCCTGCTTCTCCGAGCTCACCCTCCTTTGATTCCCCCAAGACCAGCATTATGGGCTGAATTGTGTTTACCCAATTCACATGTTCAAGTTCAAACCCCCAAGATCCCCAGAATGTGACAGTATTTGGAAATAGGATCTTTAAGGAGGTAATTAAGTCAAAATGAAATTAAATGGGATTTCCCCAGCTCAATGTAACTGGTGTCCATATAGGAGGAGATTGGGACACAGATGCACACAGAGGGAAGACTACTTGAGGACATAGGGAGAAGATGGCCATCTACGAGCCAAGGAGAGAGGCCTCAGAAAAAACCAACCCTGCTGCTGCCCTGATTTTGGACTTCCAGCCTCTAGAACAGTGGGTCAAGAAGTGTCTGTTGTTTAAGGTGCCTGGTCTGTGATATCTTTTATGGCAGCCCCACATGACTAACACAACCAGAGGGTAAAATCCCCTGCTCTTCATGTACCCATCTCACCTCTCCCCACCACCAGTTCCTTCTTCTAATTGATTTTATCAGATACAGACATTTGCAAATACTCAAATTAATATTTGCAGACACGAAAAATGTATGCTGGCAAAAAAAATCTAGAACTTATTAGAACTTCCCAGAGTAGATCTGCTGCTGGGGCAGAGGATGGCCAACTTAAAAGGCCCTATAGGCATACCTAAACTACTTTGTCTCTGAATTTAGCAAGGGTTTCCAGATGAGCCTGGAATGAGATCGAAATCATCCTGTGGGATGGCCTGATGGGCGACTACACTGTGAAAATCTTTCTGACTATTAGATTGTCTTGAGGGAAAGGATTCTCTGCAGAGGAGAAATTGTGCGTGGGTATCTGTGGAAAGAGAGAAAAAAACACAGGAAGGGCAGATGGGGTCTGACACCAGACTCATCTGGGGCCTTGAAGAGAGAGGGACTGGTGGAGGGGTAGGTCTCCCTGAGGGACTCTGTTTCAGAGCCCCAGTGACAAAATGGCAGACAGAATAGGGGAGGGGGCTTTTTTTGCCCATCATTGCTGCAGCAGGACTGAATACTGTATTACATTCGTGGCACACAGGTGTATAGCTGAAAGGATGCAGGGAGATATTACTCTGGATAAGGAAGCTAGGAAGACTGTTCACAGGTCCGTACGTGAGGCTTCTAGGGCCATGTGGGAAGAGTTGGGAAGGCTGGAGTTCGTCCGGGCATTTGTGAGTTGGGAAGGCTGGACATCATCCGGGCATTTGTGGCTTGCCCATGGAATTCCAGGTGCTGCTGCTGCTGCTGGAACCTCATCCACACACAGGTGTTGCTGAAACCTGAAGAAATATGGGCCCTCAGTTCAGCCCATGTTGAGCATCCAGGTCAATCCAACTTTCATGAGTTAGGATGTCCCTTTGTCACTCTCCTGATGACATCTTTCAAAGGCTTGGAGTAACAGAAATATAAAATTGTTTATGATTTGGGTCAAGGACACCATGTTGTGATTACTCAAAGAGGCAGAGAAAAAGCAGAGAATTGCATTATGCTTGGGGAGAGGACTGTTTCTTCTACTCTGCTCGAATCAGTTCTAATGAACCCCCACAGGTGTGGAAAAAAAAAAAAAAAGCTATTTCCGGAAGAGTCCACAAATTTGATTTAGATGCATCTGTCCATGCACAGGATTTCACATACAGACCTCCAGGTATATACTGTGTGAGGTTTTCACTGAGGCCATAATGTTCCCCTCATAGTATTACTTGCTTTCCTGGCAACCCAGGATCTACAGTCCACACGCGTCATGACCCTGCTTGTCCCCACATCAGTCTGACTTGGGACACAAGGTCTGGAGCTGCGTGAATTACAGTGAAGTTCAGGTCCCGTCTGCAGGTGGACCTGCAGTAATTTTATTACTCTAGATTTAGTTGCTTGGGGAGAACTTGTTAGAGGAAATAGGTTGGTAGAGTTCCACTTTGAACTAGTTCTGTGCATTTGTGCGTGCATGCGTGGAGTTTGTTTACTGAGGGAAAATGGATTATATTTTAATGCAGTCAAAATTAGCAGACAATTAGGATAATAATTTGAGCATGTTAACCGTACATTCTCATCTTCTTCAGCCTCGTTCCTTGCTGCACTGTGGCTCCCAAATGGAGAACACAGCCTGGCGGGCTCACGCAGGTTTCTTCTGTGATCTAGAAGTTATTCCTGCCTCTGACTGCCAGGCGGGGGATGTTTGCTGCCCTAGAGAAGCAGGTAGGTGTGGCAGAAAAGAAGTTTCAGGTAGAACCCTGTCCTATCCTCTTGCGGAGTGTAGCAAGAGGTACTGGAACAAATGATGGAGACTAAGTGTTTTGAACTTTCAGAAAGTCAGAGCCCATGGTGAGGCCCAAAGCAGAGGGTCCAGCTCCCTGCTCCCTCCTTAGAACTCCACAAGGGGACTGTTCCATGGCACGAGGCTGTGGTAATGCGAACCTGCTGAATGAAAGCTAAAAAGATGGTATGGTTCTGTCAGAATGAAAGTCTGAGGTAGCCCTCCTGAGCCTCCTTCAGTGCACGTGGGTCATGGAAGGATCCAGAAGTGTCTACTACACTGTGAAGAACAAGAAAGGTAGCCAAAGGAGCTGACAATCTGCCAGGAAGGTGGCTGTTGCCACAGCAAAGTGGCCAGGAGCCGTGAATGCTACAGAACCGCTAGGCCAGGGGTCGACTAGGAATGACGACCCGATTCCAAGGAGGGATCTGCAGGGCTGGCAGGGGTGAAGTGGGCCAAACCAGTCATGGCAAACCACCAACCCTGCCTGAGCTGAGAGAACAGATGACAGAAATCACCTCAGAGTCTTTGTCAGCAGAGACCGGATCCAACCAGGTCCATCCCTGCCTGGATCATCTGACCGACGGGGAGGATCCTACGACTACCACAGAGACCCAGGAGCCTTCACCACTGTGGTCCTACAACACCTGGCCAGACCCACCGGACAACACTGTCATTCACTCAGAGAGTGTTGTCTCCAGCTGGACAATGGGGAGAGGTAGGAGCGCCCCAGAGGTTATCGGCATCTGATGCTGCAAATTACTCCAAACTTTAGAGGCTTAAAAAACTGAATTTTTGTTATCTCACCCTGTAGCTGTGAGTCAAGAATCAAGAGTGTCTTAGCTGAGGGTTCTGGCTTGGGGTGTGTGGTGTGGCTGCTGTCAAGATGTTGGCAGGGGTGACAGTCATCTGGGAGCTTGACCGGGCTTGGAAGACCCACTTTGAAGATAGCCCCTTCTCTCATCTGGCAAGACCCTACTGTTAACTGAAAGGAAGTTGCAGTTTATTGGGCTGCTTTGGTATCTTCCTGACACAGCAGCTGGCTTCCTCCAGAGAAAGTGGTCTCAAACACCAAGGAGGAAACACCAATGTTTGAAGTGGCTTAATGGCAGAAGTCACACACCAGGACTTCCGCCATATTCTTTTGGTCATGAGAACAACCCTGACGTGATGTGGAAGGAGGTTACATAAGAGTGTGGATACCAGGAACTGAGGACCCTTGGGGGCCATCTTGAAGGCTGAGTGTTGAATTCATTTTTGAGTTGACTGAACAGTCACCAGAAAAGTGATTGATTGAACCAGAAGAGACTGGAAGGTTCCTGGAGGGTTCCGAAGTTCATATGAAGAAACTATTGTATTTTTAACCAGGAAATTTTCCATTTTTTCCTGGTCCGTCCATAATGATGGGCCTTGAGAAGCAAAGCTGATATCAATTATTTGAAAAATAAAAGAAATGATGTTTGCCTGGAGCTGAGTTTTGATTACTTAAACAAACCTGTTGCAGGTGTTTACTCAAGTTAAATCTATATTTTTCACAAATGAGTAGTTCTTTTTAGTTTGGGGTTTGTGGCTTCTCTTGGTTCATATCTCTTAGGCTTAGTTCCCGATGACTCTTCTTTAAGAATGGATAAAGTCATTGATTTTTTAAAAAATTTTTTTTACTTATTTATTTGACAAAGAGAGGGAGTGCAAGCAGGGGGAGAGACGGAGGGAGAGGGAGAAGCAGCCTCCCCGCTGAGCAGGGAGCCCGGTGCAGGGCTCGATCCCAGGACCCTGAGATCATGACCTGAGCCAAAGGCAGAGGCTTTAACCCATGGAGCCACCCAGGCGCCCCAGGATTTGATCTTTCTTTTAAGAAATATATGTTATAGATAAGAAAAGAGAAACAAAAGCAATGAGAAAAGTCTAATTTTGCAGAGATGCATCCCCAGGGCAACACACTTATTGGATGGAGGTGAAGTGTGTCAGGTGAACCCTGGGGAAGCAGCTCTGCTGAGGTTCATGGCTTCCAGCACCAAGGTCATCTCAAGTTCCTCAAAGTTCCTAAGCACCACGCAGCCCAGACCCTATCACATCAGGATCCTGCTCCTTCTTAGGAAAGTGGGGGGAGGGGGGGAACAAACTACCTCCTGAGACGTATCTCAGATAATAGTCCTACCCCAGTGGTGTCTGCAGAACAGAAAAATCTCCATAGGACCTGGGGGTTTGGGAGGTGTGTTTTCCTGAAACAGGATTCTAATAATATACCAGAGCTCAGGTTTCCAGTATAATTGAAACCTTTGGTATTAATTGGAGAAGGGGATAGGGTAGAGGAGGTGGGAACGGGAAACCTTTTCCTGCCATTGCTGGAAAAGTTCATGCTGTGGTTTTGGGGAAACAAATAGCCCAGTGTTTCAGTCTTGAACCTGAAGTGGGGGAAGGGAGAGCAATATGCTCTGTTCATTCTGCCTTTTGGGTTGGCAAGGGACAGATGGCTTGGTTTGGGGCACTGGGGAAGGAATTCCTAAATACTTATTATTTCAAAACTTGCGGCTTTGCATCCAGGCACCCATGGGCCCCAACCTCATGCACACATTATGAACGTGTCAATCAGGAGATATCATGATTCTCCACGGCAACTAGCCCATCCGCATAGACACTCGATAAATAGTATTCAGTGATGATGAAAGGAAATTACACAGTCTTTTTAGATATAATATCATTGCTACACCTTAGGGAGAGTAATGCAGTCCGGCAGACAGAAGTGAGAACGAAAAATTAAATTTCTCATTTAGCATTCATTTGCCTTCAACATGTGTCATGGGGTCTGTGAGTTACAGGGAAGTTAATCCTTTCTCCCCTCTTACTCTCCTTCCTGACTTCCAAACCACCCCCAGAGGCTTGAGGGCTCACATTGGAAGATACCAGTTACACTGGTTCAGAGAAACTTCCAGAAGCATCCCCAAGAAGACACTGGAATATCCAGGGCGACTTGGCTTAAAGCTGACTTCCCAAAGTCCCATTATTTAGGAGCCCTTCCCACTAGTGTTGACCACATTGATAGCTATAAGCTTTTTGCATCATTCCTGAACAGGACTGCTGCCTCGGGTTTCTCATCTATAAAGTAGATATAATTTTACCTGTATTAAAGGGTTATAAACATTCATGAAAAGATATCTAAAGTACCTAGCACAGTGCCAGGAATAAAAAAGGTAACTTCTCCCCCTAGCCTGATCTATAATGCGAGGGAAATATTTGCCTTATAAAGTTATGAGGATTCAACAAAAAACATCTAAAAACATCGAGTGTCGTATCTGATACATGGAAGGTTTAACAGGATGAGCTTGAGAAATGGTAATAATAACAACATAATATACAAATAATATTTGTATAGTGATTATTGCTATTGATCTCCACCTCTGTAATGTAAGAAAGGAATATAGAATATCTTTTTGCCCTAAGTTCTGCCCTCTGCCCTCCTCCTTCCCCACCCTTGTCCAAGTCTTCAGGAATCTCTGAGTCTTTGAGATCTTGATTTTCGGACATCCTTACCCCAAGGGGAGTCAATAGACTGTCATGTTTCAGGGGCTGCATTCAAAGATAACCGACAATCAAACCTTTCCTTTGCAAGTCAAGGCTTAGCTAGGGGAATTAGTCTTCATGCTGAATAAGCAGACAGGACTGACGGTTAAGATGAATATCCAGGGGATAGGAAGAAAATGGGGAGGGGCAGCAGAGGAACCAGGTCATGCCACTGATGGCAGACTGGAGCTTGGCTCCGAGGCCAGCCCTTCTATGGCTCCAGCTGGGTGGCTACCCAGGAGAGCCCACCATTATGCTTCATGCTTCGGAATGCCTCAGTGGAGGTCTCTACAGTAATCATGGTATTGCCCAATGGATCACACAGAACAGCAGCCATGAAGACAAGGGGTCTTAGTCTTGATCCCCTAAGACCAATTGGTCTTCATCTCCACAGACCAAGAAGCAAGCCCCCCTGTTCTCTGCCTTCCCTCTCAGTCCATCCTGGAACCCTGAGACCATAAGAACAAACAATCCAGTAGTTTGAAAACTTCCGTAATAGAATGAGTCTTTCATGATTGAAGAGTTTTGCTATTTCCAGAAGGTATGGAGGTGTGGGGTGAACAGCATGATTTCTTGCTCACTAGTATCTCTTGAGAGAAATAACCATTTCCTCAATTTATCCTGCCATGGGTTCTGTTCCCGGAAGGAGGTCTCAGGTAAACAAGACACAGAGCATGCTCCCCAGGGCCTAATATCACATCGCTCCCCCCCCACCCCCACCTGGGGTGGTTGATTTTATATTTTAGTTGATTGGGCCACAGAGTGCCTAGGTATTTGGTCAAATATTTTTTGGGATGTTTCTAGGAGAGTGTTTTGGCCTGAGCTTACATTTTAAATTGGTAGATGGGGTAAAGCAGATTGCCCTCCGGATGTGGGTGGGCCTCATCCAATCAGTGGAAGGCCTGAATAGAACAAAAGGTGAACTATAGCCTGAGTCAGAGAAACCTCTTGCCTTGGAACTGGGACGTCAGCTCTTTTTTGACTTTAAACTCCAATTAAAATATTGTCTCTCCCTGGGTGTTGAGCCTGCTGACCCTGGGACTGGCAATCTATTAATCAATCATTAGCTCTCCTGGGGTGTCAGCTCCCCTGCAGATCCTGGGGCTTGCCAGCTCTGTAAGTTCATGAGCCATCTCCTCATAATAAATCTTTCTCTCCCTCTCTCCCTCTCTGTCTCTCTCCCTCTCTCTGGTTCCATCGCTCCAAAGAGCCTTGACTAACACATCACCTCTCCCACCAGGCCTGTGCGTCTTGTGCCCAATCCTAAGGAAAAAAGGTAAATGAGAGCAAGAGGGGGAAGAAAATGCCATGTGGGGCCTTGATCCAGGAAAGAGCTCCTGCATAGGTCATGCTTTTGTCCAGGTACCTGGGGTCCTTACTTGTCTCTGTACTTAGGCACAGCTTCTATCTATAGCTGCTATGTTTTCAAAAACTCCAAGGGGAGCTCCATTGTCAGGAATACGAAGATTCCCACAGAGCTGGACAGTTTTTCAAGGCGGCAAGATAAAGTTTCCATCACGACACACAAAACAAAGTGCTTGGAGCAGAAATGGGTGCTGATTTCCCCAGTAAAGGCGCACCCGCCTTCGAGCGCTTAGGGCCAGGGAAGCAGTCAGAGCTTTCTCTGAAGGCTCAGTGGCTCTGTTATTAGATTTGTCTCGAGCTTGTTGAAAAGTATTTATTGGAGGCCTTCTTGAGCCTTCCTCTGTCTGATATGTCATAACTTTTATGACACAGAAATAACCCAAATGAAGAAGCAGAGACAACTCGGAGACGACTCGCCGGTTCTCCCAGGACTGCTGGCCATTTACACGGAGAGCAGGCTGGATAATTTACGGGAGCCCGACTTGTCTGCAGGAGTGAAATAAAGCCCGGCGCTCTGCAGCAGTCATAATGAACAAAATAAATTCCGTCGTTATGCAGATGTTCCACGAGGGTTGTCACGGTGTCGAGAAAAATTTACCCCCCGTCCCTGATGCTTAACACAAACAATTCCAGGGCATGAAAAACCACGCAGGAGGAGAAGGTGGAAGTAGGGTCCCCAGTGAGGGTGACCCTACCCGTGCAGCAGGGCATGTGGGTGACAAGAGCGCCCCACAAGCCACTGTTTCCTTTCAGCAACCGACAGACAGGGAAACTTTATTTATTATTATTATTATTATCATCATCATCATCATTATTATTTTTAGCCTATTATTTCCACCTGGAAACACTTATTGAACCCGGGAAATGAGGGGAGGCTCTCCATTTGGGCCATTTTGAGTGACTGGGTCTATGTGGCCACAAGAATAGTGAAAATAAAATACCACTCACTCTGTAGCCACCAGAGATGGTTTCCATTCCTCTCAGCCGTATGACTCGCCTCCCCCTTAGAGAAATCCAGAAGTGATTCTCCCCAGTGTCCACCAGTGGCCCTGTGCTCATTGCCGGGGACAGGGAACACTGCCAAGAGTCTCTGATTCTGACGGGATCCCTGAACAGTCATCTCCCCTTACCTCCGTGTCTGCTTGGCTAACGTTTCCAAACTATGCTTCCTCCGCCCGTGCCAAGGATGTATATATATTCGGGTCTCAGGGCGCCTACAATTATGTGTCGGGTATGATCTCTACCACACTCCGCCCCACTGGTAAGCTCACCATAAACCAGGCCGCTCAGTTCCTATTTTATTTTATTTGGA
>CM053608.1:115073710-115092435 GCA_028646535.1 Procyon lotor
TCTTGGCCCCTCATGGAGGCCCGGCGGCCCTCCTCGGCACAGGGGTCACTCTCTGGTGACCAAAGCTGTTGGGGTGGGGGATGCGGTGACCCGGAGAGAAGAGACCAGTGCCGTGTTTCATGAGAGGGAGGTTTGGATGGGAAGAGAGAGAAGGCGACTCTGGGAAGCTCGCTAGCGGCAGGGACACAGCGGCAGCGAGAGCGGACGTGGGGAGAGCAGACTGCCTGCGTGGGCAGAAGGGTCGCGTCCCCACGGAATGAGCAGGTGTTCAGGCAGGTGAATTAGAACCACAGGTAGGCAGGTGAATTAGAAGCACGAGGAAATGAGCTACTCCTTAAGAAAGGAGGAAAAAAAGAAAACAAAAGCAAAGACCTTAACTTTTATCAAGTTCCCACTGTAGCCGGATACTTGCATTTTGAATCCTTACATAACTATCACAGAGTAGTCAAAATTCTCCGTGGTAGAGAGGGAAAAATCGAGGTTCCAACAGTATGTGTCATGCGGCTAGGGTGACACGGCGTGTGGGGGCTGCCGAGAGTCGCACACATTCTCCCGAGTCACAGCTGCCTCCCACGATAGGCAGCAGGAGAAGGGGTCACAGGCCACACCCTCCTGGACACTCGCTCAGGCGATCTAGGAATTTGTTTTCAATCCTCAAGACCTATCTCGGCAAAGGCTGGCTCCAGTGCCCTGCTGAGAACCCCCGGCTTGGAGAGGCCATCCCAACCCACGGTACCATCCGCACTGTGGCAGGCCAGTGCCTGGGGACGTGGGCACCAGGAGGAGGTCCGGTGAAGCCTTCTAGACAGCCTTCGGGTCACTATTTTAACCAACAGGCTTCAGCTCAGGCAAACCTGGAAGGCCAGCCTGTCCTAATCTCTTCCTAACGAGGGGTTCCATGTGTTGATCGTACCATCTGCTGGGTTAGGCACTTTATGTTCATTATCTCAGTTCACGTCTTACGCCAACCCTTGAGGGTAAGAGTGATCACTCTTGTTTGGCCCATGAGGAGATGGCAGCTCTGAGAAGGGGTTGAGCTAAGAGAAGCCAACAGCCAGTTTGGACTCCCACAATGGTGCCCTTCCCCTAACCAGTGTGGCTTTTCCAGCCACTGTGCCCGCCAGGGTCTTAGAGTTGAGACTCAGTAAATGTCTTTTTGGAGATCAGCCTGTGCCCCCCACTGCTAGTCACACACCTCGCCTCCTCTATGTAAAAAACCAGAACAAAAACCTTAAGTGAAGGCAAGGATTCGTGAGGAGTATGCGGTCTAAGGGGAGAAGGGGAGGATCCAATCCCTCCTTCACCCCCAGGGACCACCGACCCCGGACCACAGACTCAGCCCTCACATAGCAACACTTGAAAACAGAGGATTGATGATAAATAAGCTACCATTCGTCGCCAGCCTCTGTGCCCGAACTTCACGTGCAGGTGGGGTCAGATTTCCAGGTGGCTTCTCCAACTCAGCGCTCCGGCCACTTTGTGCCAGATCATTCTTTCCTGCGGGGCGGGCCTGTGTGTTGTAAGATGCTCAGCATCACCCCATCAGCCACTCGACGCCAGCAGCCTCCCTCACATTTACAATGGCCAAAAATGTCTCCGGATGTTGCCAAGTGTCCCCTGGGTGACAAAATCACCCCCAGTCAAGGGATGCCATCTCTGTGTATAAACGGATGTCCCTGTAAATTGATAGCGTGGGACCACATGCCTCTAGTTCAGACCAGCACAGAGTCTGAAGGCACACGGTGTAGGCTCTGACTCAGCTCATGCCAAGCTGGTCTGCTCATCTGCCTGGAATTCTGGAGGACAGGGTCATGCCTGCAAGGCGACCCTCCATAGAGCCAATGCATAACAGCATGAGCCCCACTAACGAAGGACCCCAAACCAGAACAAATCGCTCCCCAACCCCCGGGGCCTTGGGTTCTCTGGGCTGATTCACTTGGGAACAGCTGCTGGTAGACAGAAAATGCTGGAAAAACCCTTTGTCAAGGCCGCCTGGCCACGACCTGGATGCGCCGTGTTGCAGAGTGACTCAGTGTCTCTAGGTTCAGCTTTCTTGTCCGTCAAGTCAGAATGGGTCCTCAGGAGTATTAACCAGAAGGCTGACCATGAAGCTCCCACTCTTGCGTGGGCGCACAGTAGTCTCACTATGTCCAAATTGCCTTCGTCCCCCCTTGTATCTCACAAGACAAAGATAGGATTTTCTGTGGAATAAAACCAGTGAGGGGCCTACAACGGATTCCATCAAAGGGAGCCCGTGTTCTGAATGGGCGGTTGTATTTCCTTCCAAGCATGACGTTCGGGCTCAGCATAATCCAGCTCCTCGAGAATCTCCAAGTAATCGCTCTCTGACCGTGTACACAGACCTGTTGGACCAAAACAGCCGGCAGAGCCTTCACGAGCCAAGGTGTGGGCCCCTCCGCAGGTGTCTGCCATCCGCTAAGCTTGTCAGCAGAGGCTCTTCTGCACCTGGCTCGTCTGTCAGATGTACAGGTGCGCCTGGGTTCAGCTTACGCTCCTGAGTCAGAGTCATGGTTGCCGGCACGGACGGGTTTCCCCCAGGGATGGAAGCTTTTATCACCCCGAGTAACAACCGACAGTGGCCTGAGCCTGCAGAGGTGGATGAACAGGTTTCTCCCAGCCCTGCGTCAAAAAACCAAGAGATCGTATTGCTGGGATCGCGACAGAGCCAGCTCGGGGGGAGGGAGCGCTTGGCAGAGCTGCAGGTCACAGAGTGGAAAGAACCAGGGAGGTAGCTGGTAGCTTCCCAGTAGGCTTTCTTGTCTTCGGAGGGATGACTAAAGAAAGCCTAGCTCACAGCAGCGCTGGAAATCCAGTCTTGGATGGCCTCTGCTCTCCTAGCCATCTTGGCCAGGCTCGTCGTGCTTCCCTGAATATCTTCAGAGACAGAGATGGAGACATGGAGAGGGAGGGAGAAGGAGAGAAGGAATGGAGTAAGCGAAGAGGACGCACAAACCTGAAAATCCTTCCAAATTTTGCAAGTCGAGGAATCGTTTTGATGGAAAAGGAAGGTAAATTTCCTGGGAAAAATGGAATTTGAGGGGTGATTCAGATTTCACTTATCCACTTCCTTGCTCTCTCTTCAAGTCAGCGAGGCCCCCCGGAAGTGGACAGAAAGTGTTGTGCATGTAGCACCTTGCTTCTGCCGTGGTCCGGAGGGTCCAGGGGCAGAGCTGTCGGAATATTCTCCCCAAGAGCCACGGAACAAGCACCTCAGAACCCAGCTGGGCTTGGGGACCCTGCTCGGCGAAGCTGGTGAAAATCACATAATTTGAACATAGACTCAGCTGAGATAATGAGGAGAAACTTCAGATAAGCACGTGACAAAACCACTCATACCAAATAATGCCTCCCGGGACTGTGGATGGTGACGTATATCAAAACGCAGGAGCGGAAAATAAAAAACTTTGGTGCTCCCCAAGAAAACAACGAAGCTCTCCAGAACTCAGCTGAGTATCACATGATGAGTAAGAGCACAGGCTCCAGAGTCAGCCCTGGTTTTGAATCCTAGCCAGCTCATGAGCTGCGAAAGAGCTCAGTTTACTCCTCTGTTCTGGTCCTCCATCTCCGCGTCGGGCAAAATGGCGTCTGCAGTAGCTTCTGAGGGCTGTTGTAACAAGCTACCACAAATATGGTGGCTCAGAACCACAGAAAGGTATTCTCTTGAAGTTCTGGAGGCTAGGAATCTAAGGTCAAGGCCTCAGCAGGGCCATGCTCCCTGTGAGGCTCTAAGGGAAGGTCCTTCCTTGTCTTCCAGCTTCTGGTATTTGCCAGAAATCCTTGGCGCTCCTTGGCTCATAGATGCATTAGTCTGGCTTCTACCTCTGTCCTCATGTGGACTTCTCCCTGGGTCTGTGTCCTCATCTCTTCTTCTTATAAGGACACCAGCCTTGGGACTTAGGGCCCACTGTAATCCAGTATGATCTCCTCTTAATGAATTACCTCTACAAAGACTCTCTTTCCAAATAAGGTCACATGCACAGATACTTGGGATTAGGACTCTACCGTATCTTTTTGGGAGACAAAATTCAACCCACAACAGTACCCCATGAGTCTGTTGAGGGGCTTAAATGCGAAAATGTGAGAAGAGCTTTGACCAGCGCCTGGCACAGAGTAACACAAACTATCAATTACATAATCTCAAAACTTTACAATAAGCTAATGATGGTGGATATTATTGTCCTTCTTCGATGGAAGAGGAAATCTGAAACGGAGGTTAGGGGAATAGACCAAAGGCCACAGCTTCAAATGAGTCGTGGAGTCAGGCTGAGTGTCTCCAGAACCTAGGTATTTCTTCCCTTAGTCCTCTGCTTTGTTTTCTATCCTAATCTAATCCCTTTTATCCTTATCCTTTTCTATCCTAATCTAGTTCTTTTTATCCTTACAGGTTCTTCTCTTGTAAGACTCACTCACAACCCTTGGAGTTTTCTACTTGACCCTTCAAACTTGATTCACTTCTTTAGAACCCCAAATTACACCCCAAATTAAACCCCAAATTAAAAAGCTAGCACAGTAGTGATTCCTGCGTTCAACAGAGAGGTTTTAAGCCCTTGACTGTGCTAAGTACGATGCTAGATTTAAATGCCAAGTCTCATGGGTAGGTTTAGGACACCAAAGTAGATTGTGACATTGACATTCCTTTACGTCAAGTGTTTGCAGATGACGTATCTCCAGAATTCGCCATTCATAAACAAATTTACAACATGCCAGATACTGTTCAGAGTGCTTTAACAAATATTAATGCATGCGGTCCCCCTAGTAACTCTGTGAAGGGGGTTCTATTTTATTCCCATTTTACAGATGAGAATATGTATACACAGAAAGGCTAAGATCATAGAGGTGGAATGTGCCAGAATGTTCCAGAACTGGGAAATGACCTGGGTAGTCTGCCTTTTGGATCCAGAATCTGTGCTTTTATGTAGTGTGTCCCACGTGGAGTGGATCCCTTGGACATTAAGTTTGTTTTTAGTATTTTAGCATTAGAGACAATGCTACAATAAACATTCTTTTTTTTTTTTTAAAGATTTTATTTATTTATTTCACAGAGAGAGACAGATCACAAGCAGGCAGAGACGCAGGCGGAGAGAGGAGGAAGCAGGCTCTCTGCTGAGCAGAGAGCCCCATGCAGGGCTCGATCCCAGGACCCTGAGATCATGACCTGAGCCGAAGGCAGAGGCTTTAACCCACTGAGCCACCCAGGCGCCCCTACAATAAACATTCTTAAGCTGAATCTTTGTGCACATCTTGAACTACTTCTTTGTTAGAGACTTCCACTGTGCCCAAGAGTAGGCGTGTTATTAAGGCTTTGGTACATAACATCCAATTGCAAGGAGGAGGGAAGAAGTTTTCAGGAAGTGAAAATGTGATAAGCAAAAGCATGAAATGGAAAAGCATGGGGGTATATCTGGAAAATAGCAAACCGTCCAATCTGAATGGAATGGAAAGTGCCTGAAGATGGGAAATCGAAGAGCTGCCTCTGACATGGTCTGGAGGCTGCTCAGTGAGGGCTTTGAACGCCACTCTGCAGAACTTGGATTTTGTCAGTCGCACTCAGAAACCCGCTTACGTTTTTGAACTGGGGAGTGAAATGATCAGATTCTGTCTCAAATCATCCCAAGGAAAATTTCCTCTGTCTCCCAAAAGAGAAGTCATTCATCACAATTGCTTTAGTGCAGAGAGGCTGGGGCAGGGGTGGGGTGGGGGTCAGTGTATATTTTCCTTACTTTTTTTAACACGGTGCATTTTTTTTTTTTAACGCGGTGCATTCTTGAAGTCATCTACTTTAACATCCAGGAAAAGTTAGGGAATAATAAAATATATTGATGAGATACAATAATTATAATTATATTTTATATTATATATTTATATAATGTAATGTAATTGCAAAATATATAATGTAATGTTATGTATTATACAAAATAGAATGTGTTAATGCATGATTACATATTATGATATGTTAATATTGTATCATGACATAAAAAATAATATAAAGGATAATCACTCATCTGAATCTGGAGGTCATCATCCCAATGCTATCTTTGTTTTTTTATTACTATTTACTACGCATGTAAGTTATATGAGCAATAGATAATGATCAATAGGTAGAGAATTGTGTGTTTAAGTTTTTATTTTTTTGCAAATGGCCTATTTTAAAATTTTGTATAAATGGAATCCTACCACATGCCTTGTACTATAATTTGATTCTTTATTCACCGCGAGGTTTTTTGTATTCGTCCTTATCAATACAAGTGGTTCTAGGTCATCTACTTTTGTTATTGTCATGGAGCATTACATTTCTGGAATATACTCTTGATTCACTTTTTCCCCTTCTTGATGGACATTTAGATTGCTCTGAATCTTTTTTTTTTATCCCAAACAACCCAGTCCTGACATTCTTCATGCCGTCTCGCATACCTTGCCAAGTGGGAAGCCTTTCTCAATCAGGGTTCCTCCTCTGAACCACAGAACATGGAAGATAATTGCAATGACTATTTCCTCGAGTTCCCATGGATGGTGTGTACCTAGTGCCATTCTAAAGGCATTAAATGAGAAGTTAATTCATTTCACACAATGATGCCTCAGGACATTAGGGCTTAATTCTCTGCATAAATGGTTGAAGGCTGCTGGGATCTATCTTAGGAGTGGAATTGCTGCTGGGTTCGTACAATTTCAATTTCACTTGATGGTGCCAAATTGCTCTTCAAAGTGGTTGTACCAATTTATACTCACGCCAACAATGGAAGGGGTCCATTGCTCCGTGCTGCCTCCAAGTTGGGGTTTTTTTTTATGCTTTTACGCTGAAGGGAGCACAAGAGTATCTTAGTGTTTCAAACTTGCATTTCCATGATCGCTTGGAAGGAAGAGCTTTCTTTTTTTCATATTTTTGTGGACTATGTGGGTTTTTGCCTTTGTGGATTTCCTGTCATAATCCTTGGTCTAACTGTTTCTAAGAGATCGTCTTTTTTCTGTCAGTTTGAGGACACTCTTTACATATTCTGATAGTAATCCTTTGCCAGGGATGTGCCTTGTGGCAAGTATTAATTAAGGTAATCCTTTATGGTGGATTTAAGAGGTTCTGAGTCCTGTTTTAAGGCTACTGGAGAGCAAAAGGAGAGCTTTCCCAGGGGGATGGCCAACACGTGAGTTATAATTCATTCATTCAGTAGGCAAATATTCTATGGATTAGACCGGTGGGGGACCGGCAGGGGTTTGGCGCAGGTGGCCGAGGGAAGGTCTTAGGAGAGAGAAATCAACAAGACAGATCTCTGCCTTTCAGAGATTTGCGATCTTGAGGAGGAAAGACACAGGTAAGCATTTAAATTCTGTTACAACCCATCAGCACCATCATGGTTAGCAGAATAGCATTACATATCCTACCATCAGTGATGCCCCTTTAAGGAGAAAAGGATAAAATATTTCTGTGGGTCAGTATCGCCTGAGTATGTGGAGAAGCGCCTTGGAGAACACGCCTCTCCCAAGGGGCAGGTCCCGTTAACCAGTGGAGCACAGCATGGTTGGTTCCGGGGCGTGGCCGTACCTGGCTTCCTCCAGGGCTAACACACCTGGCAGGACCGAAGACCTCCTTAGAGTTACATTCTCTTAAGTACCTGCGTGTTCTTTGTTCCCTCCCACTTCTGTGAACAAGGCTCATTGCTCCTGTTCCCATCAAGCTGCTCCCTGCAACTGTGGAGAAAGAATGTCACAACAGCACTTGTCAGGGACAGCCGCGGAACAAGCCAGGACAGCTGGTGGCAGGAGGAGCCCGTGCACCTGCTTTTCTCTCTCTGCTGGCCCTCCCTGAATAACGTGAGGTCCTGTGTACACAGGACTGATGCTATTGAACTGCCAACAGTGGGCCCCGTGCTCTGCGTGTTTTTTAAATAGCTAGGGGTTGCGTGGACACTGGCTCATGCCTGCACAGTCACCTCGTTCTCCCTGGGCTCCAGGGAGCAAATTTGCACTTGGCCTCAAGCTCAAAGAGCCCCAGAGTCATCAGAGTGGGGGTCTCGGTGGCCAGCCTGTCATATACTAGCTGGGTGGCTGTGGGGGAAGTCATTAAGCCTTTCTGTGTCTCTTTCTTCCCATGTAAAATGGAAAGACAATGCCTGCCCTGTTTTGGTCTATATGTATGAAATTACTTTTGAAGTTGATCTGTGAACTCTATAGTGGGAAGCAAATAGGAGGAGACTAAGATTATTTGCAAAGTGAGAGCACCAGTGAACTTGACTGTGGAAGGCACAGTTCTAGGGGGTCCAGTAACTGCATCTTGTAGCATCTTATAACTCTGAGCCCACATCTCCGCCGCCCACCCAATGGGCGCAAAGTCTTTTCTTTGGAAAGCTGATGCACTCAACCCTAAGGCAAGGAAGCAAGGAAAACAGAATGCTCTTCAAGTACGTAGAATCATGGACTGTTCCATCCAAAGTGGCCTTCCCATCACCTATGGAATGACCAGATGGGTTAAATCATTGGCCTCCAAAGGTTTTAGCCATAAAGCATTATTCAGCATACCCTCCCCATATGTGCATATTTATTCATTTACAAACAATCGATGTGCTCTATTATGCTAATGTATAATGTGCCCTATAAGAACACATACATAATTAGATATTTTAAAAGTACAAAGAAAGTTCTAGTATGTTCTTGCTGTACCCCACGGTGGGTCCTTTTGACTACGCCATGAGAGTGTACGTCCGTAACTCTGGAATCCACTGGACAGAGGAGGAGAGCTGAGGCCCAGAGAGCCAAAGCAATTTGCTCAAAGCCACACAGCGAGCCGGTGACAGAGCTGACACACCAGCCCGGGATCCCAGCTTCCTGACTATGTGTGTGATCCTAGAGCTTGTTATATATCATCGCCAATCACTTGGGTGAGGCTCCCATTCATCCTGCTGTGTCCCTAGTTTATTCCAAATACATGGGGAGCTTTTTTCTTTTTTTCCTCTTAAAGCTTTCTTCACAAAATTTTTTAATTTCGGTGAGAAGAGATGAGAGAGTGGGTATAGATTTCCTTCACATAACAATGTGAGAAATAATAGAGCGGGATTGTATGTCACAGATGAAAATGCTATATTTATGCCTCATTGTAATCCATTCATTGCTTTATGGATCCAAAGTCCCCTTGGGAGTGTCACAAATCCACATAATGTTCCTGAGTGCCGGATTTGGCATTTGGATCTCTGATTTAGCTGTCAGATATGTAAAATCACATGTAGCCAGACAACTCCCTAGGGACTCCACAGCTGCGAACGCTGAAGAGTGCAAGTTATTCCAACAAGGTCGGCATTAATTTACGCACAGATACTGTTCCCCTTGAGCTGCCCTTTTGCCGCCCCATCTAATTTTAAGTGTGGCTCGGAAGGGCTTTGCCAGAGTGACTCCGGCAGAATTTTCTTCCGGGGGGACTTTACCAAGCCCGACCGAGGTGACTCTCAAAGGGGTCACAAGCCTCTAAACGAGACAACAGTTATCGCAGGGCACCTGAGCTTCTGAGGCTCCTGCACAGCTCTGCCTCCCATGGGCACCCTCTTAGCTTCTTGCAGCTTCCCAGGCTCTAAGAACCCCATGCACCGTGCATGTCATGGCCATGGCTGGCTGGCTGGCGCCCCGTTAGGGCCAAGTGACAATTACCTCAATATCCTCTCCTAGGTCCACATTGGCTCTAATCAGCGGTCAGTGAAAGTTGTAAATGCGTACTAAAAACATCTTAAAAGAAAAATAAGCTGGCAGGTACGTCATCATTCCCCTAACACTATTTTACTGAGCGAAAACCTGGCACAACGGGTTCCGTCGCCGCCTTCCAAATCCTTAGGAGAGAGAATGAGGAGGTAGAGTCAGGAGACCTGAGTTTAAGATCTCCCTCTGCCAGTCTAGTTTAAGATCTCCCTCTGCCAGTCTCTGAGGACGCTTAGCTCAGAATGGGTCCAGAGATATTCGTAAAATTGCACAAGCTATTGAACTCTTCTGTGCTCGAGTTTTATCTGTAAAATGGGGACAGCAATAACGGTTTTATAGGATTGTTGTGGGGCGAGAGTCATGCTTCATAAATATTTGTGGAAGTGAACGATTAAATAGAATTGAAAAAGAAATAAGAAATGTCCACATTTTAATCAATGTCTAGATTTATTTATTTGAGGGGGGAGGGGCTGAGAGAAGGGGAGAGAGTGTCTTAAGCAGACTCAGCCCTGAGCCCCAAGTCTGACTAGGGGCTCGATCTCATAACCCATGAGATTATGACCTGAGCTGAAACCAAGAGTCCAATGCTTAACCAACTGCACCACCCAGGTGCCCTGAAATGTCTACATATTTTAATCAACCAATGTTTTGTGACCCTTCAGAGTGGATAACTGCAGCTGGGATTTCCAGGAAGCCTCCCATGGTGGCACCATTTCGAAGCTGTCCTCCTAGGTCCCTGCTGAGAATAATGAATTCAAACTGATCGACTTCAGGGTAACTGAATAGTCACTGAATTCGGCCTTGCTTGTCCATTGCTTCAAATCCTTCCGGCCTCCCTTCTGCCTCCAGTCATTTCCGCCACCATTCGTCCATGCCAGCTCCGCCCCTTCCTCCAGTCACTTCCGCCATGATTTGTCCATGCTGGCTCCGCCCCCTCCTCCAGTCACTTCCGCCATGACTCGTCCATGCCGGCTCCGCCCCTTCCTCCAGTCATTTCCGTCATGACTCGTCCATGCCGGCTCCACCCCTTCCTCCAGTCACTTCCCCCACCATTCATCCACGCTGGCCTCACCCCTCCGTCCAGTCACTTCCGCCGTGACCCGTCTGTGCAGGTTTCCTGGCAGCACCAGCTCGTGGTGCCTCCCTTTAGGCATGCATCTCATGCCTCTCACATCTATCCTGGGGCTTCTCTGACTTGAAGACGTCCGCCCAGTCCACTCGGTGCCCACACATACAACCCAGAAGTGTGGGAGAGTCCTTGGTCCCTTGTGGGTGGGACTCATCTGATACACGGACTCCTGGTGCCAGCAGTTCCGAGACACATTCCGGCAGGCTTCTCACAGGGTTGGGAAGTAAGCCTCCAGATGTCCTACTGCCATCTTTGTAGCGAATCTCCCTCCCTCCCTCCCCATGTGGTGCCCCCGTCTCAGCCATATTTCCTGGGATTTTTGCTGATGAGGCCGCTCGGCATGGCAGTCTTTGCTTGGGGCTCTGCTTTGGGGGGAGCTCAAGCTAAGACATCACTATGTGCCCCGCGGGGTCATGGGGTATCTCATCTTATCTCCTAGAGGGGTCAGCACACTGAATGGGGGGGGGGGGCAGATCCTGCCCGCCAGTGTTGCTGGAACACAGCTACACTCATTCATTGACCTGTTGGAGGCTCCCGATCTACACCGGCAGAGCTGAGCAGTTGTGATGGAGAGCACGGTCCACACAGCCTCAGATATTTTCCATCTGGCCCTTTGCAGAAAGAGTTGGCCAGCTCCTGCTCAAAGTGTGATACGTGGGCCACCTGCATGGGAATCTCTGTGTTAAAATGCAGATCCACAAAATCCCTTCTTTGTCCAAGCTGGGCCATGAAGGAAACATCAAAAGAACTGTCTGAAACTCAGACTATGATGGGTTGTAAACTCAGTGTCCAGAGAAGCCATGTAGGGAACGGGGTGAGTAAGTAGGGTGAGTCTGCTGTTGTGGCCCAGATGCCATTTTGTAATATTAAAAATGAGTAGGAACGGGGCGCCTGGGTGGCTCCGTCGTTAAGCATCTGCCTTCGGCTCAGGTCATGATCCCAGGGTCCTGGGATCGAGCCCCGCATCGGGCTCCCTGCTCAGCGGGAAGCCTGCTTCTCCGGCTACCATTCCCTCTGGCTGTGTTCCCTCTCTCGCTGTGTTTCTCTCTGTCAAATAAATAAAATCTTTAAAAAAATAAAAATGAGTAGGAAGAACTTTCTATTCTATAAAGAAAGACATTCTCGCCCATATTTCCTGAAATAACCTGTTCTTGTCCCTCTTTTGCTTTCTACTTTGATAGAGACATAGACACAGGGAAATCACTTTCTACGAGACAAGAGTGCGGGCTGGATAGCCACCCACACTTGGCCTCAGGGGCTGGGTGATCCGAGAGCCTGCCCTGAACATGGGAGAGGGAGCATATTCTACTCAGCTACCACCAGATGGACACTGTGGGCCCCTTGGGGCCCTGTATGCCAGACCTCGGGATCTGTTTTTAAAAGAAAACAGACTTTTGAATTTCCCATTTTGAAGGTTGACCCACATTTCTTTTTATGACTCTATGGATTAAACAAGACATCAGGCCAGAATCCATCAGACACTGATGTATTTTTTTTTTTTAAGATTTTTATTTATTTATTTGAAAGAGAGAATGAGCAGGGAGAGAGGCAGGCAGACTGAGAAGGAGAAGCAGTCTCCCCGCTGAGAAAGAGCCCGATGCGGAGCTCGATCCCAGGACCCCTGAGATCATGACCTGAGCCAAAGGCAGACGCTTCACCGACTGAGCCACCCAGGCGCCCCTGATGTATTGGTTTTTGTTCATTTACTGTTGTTTTATTTTTTACCTCTGGCTAAGCCATCATGAAGGTAGTACTAGCCAGGGCTGTTATTCAACAGGTGGGCTGGGCGCAGTGGTGAAAACGTTGGGATATTTGGCAAACAGACAAAGTTGCCGGTCCCCATCCGCACTCCCAGTGCCTCCACCCTTCTCCAGGACCCAAACGACCTCCTCCGTTGAGGGACTGAAAGCCCTCTGGCTCTCAGGCTGCCATTCCTTCTGATTAGTTGGTGTCTGTGCCCTGTCAGTGGGCAAATATGTTTACTCTCCCCTGTGAGAGTCACAGCTGTGTTCCACCCGTGGCAAGAGCCGTCAGCTGGTGCCTTCTGCCCTCAGACAGTTGGCTAAGGCAGGGCTGGCCATGCTCTGCAACCCACACTTTCTTTAAATCGACTAAGTCCTGATCCCTCACTCCTTGTCTTCCTCTCCCTTCTTTGGAAATCCTGTTTTCTTCTCCCACCCTCAGGCTCCCAAGTCTTCCCTAATGCTCCAAAAGAAAAATGACTCCCCGGATGCCCCATCTTCACTAGGGAGGAAATAAATCCCCCTTGCTGTGTTGGGCTCAAATCTTAGCTGTTCCTCACAAGGCACGGCCACGGGCAAGTCACTTTTTTTTTTTTTTTTTTTTTAAAGATTTTTTATTTATTTGACAGAGAGAAACACAGCGAGAGAGGGAACACAAGCAGAGGGAATGGTAGCGGGAGAAGCAGGCTTCCCGCAGAGTGGAGAGCCCGATGCGGGGCTCGATCCCAGAACGCTGGGATCTGACCTGGGCCGAAGGCAGACGCTTAACGCCTGAGCCACCCAGGCGCCCCATTCTTTTTGAACTCTTTTCAATTTCATTTTTTCATTTGTCATTGAGGGATAATGGGCCAACCCCAAAGGCCTTCTGAGACTCAAAGTGCCTCGCACAGAGTATGCAGCTGTGAGATCGTAGAAAATTCAAACTGGGCTCTGCCTCTGGTTCCCGGGGCTGAGTTCCTAAAACCCTTGTCATTTCCTCGGTGATGAGAGCAGTATAAGCATCTTCTCTTCCACTTCGGTGACTCTGGGCGGGCTCCCAGCTGGTTCCTGACTGGGGGGCTGGTCACCAGAAACACCCACCATGATTAGAAGCTTAGAATTTCCAGCCCCACTCCGCACCCTCCAGAGAGGGGAATGAATGAGCGAGTGAGCTAGTGAGTGAGTGAATGAATGTCTACTTGAGGGAGCCTCCAAAAAATCCTAATAATATGGGACTTCAAGAGTTTCCAGGTGGGTGAACATATCCACACAGGGAGGTGACGGACCCCCACACCATGGGGACAGAAGCTACTGAGCTCGGCAAGGGCTTTGTATATCTTCATCGGGCTGTTCATCTGCATCCGGTATCAGAGCCTTGAATAAACTGATTGTGTAAGTAAATGTTTCCCTGAGTTCTCTGAGCTACTCTAGCAAATTAATTGAACCTGCCGAGGCGGTTGTGGGAACCCACCCTATAGCTGATGGGTCAGAAGCCCAGGTAACAACCCGGGCCTGAGATGGGTATCAGAAGTGGGGTGGGAGCAGTCTTGGGGGACTGAGCCCCTGATCCAGTGGAATCTGACCCGAACTCCAGGAAGGTACTGTGAGAATTGCCTTAAACTGTGGCACATGCAGCTGGTGTCGCAGAGAATTGCTTGGTGTGTGTGTGTGGGAAAGCCCCACACATTTGGTGACCGGAAGTGCCAGAAGTGCGTGTGTTTTGTGGGAGAAGTAAAGACGACATACAGGAGGAAGACTCGTGGGAGGAGGAAACGAGATTTTTCAAATACTGGCACCCAATAAATTCGAGACCTGTCTCCCTCATTCCTGAGTGTCAGCTGAGCCAGGCCTTGTCAATTTCAAGTGGCACTTGGTCCTTGAGCCAAAGGCGCACACGCTAATGATCGCTCCTTCCCTGGACCTCCTTGGGAGGGCCCATACCCTTATATATAACCACGGTACCATGTATCTCTCCACTGTACACTCACAGCATTTTTAAACTAGGCATTTATTCCTGCAATTCTTTGGTTACTATCTCCTTCTTCCCAAGCCTGTGTAGTTCTGTGAGGGTTAGGATCAGGTTTGTTTCTGTCACCTCTCCAGCCATGTAATGCCTGACACATGAATGAGTAAATGAATGAATGAGCAAATGAATGGATGGATGGATGGATGGATGGATGGATGGATGAACAAATGAGTGAACAAACGAATGAGTGAATGAAGGCATGAATGGATGGATGGATGCATGCATGCATGCATGAATTAGTGAATGGATGAGTGAGTGAACAAACAAATGAGTGAATGAATGCATAGGTGGTTGGGTGGATGGATGGATGGGTGAATGCATGAATGAGTGAATGAATGAATGGGTGAACAAACAAATGAGTGAATGAATGCATAAGTGGTTGGGTGGATGGACGGATGGGTGAATGCATGAATGAGTGAATGAATGAGTGAGTGAACAAACAAATGAGTGAATGAATGCATAGGTGGTTGGGTGGATGGATGGATGGGTGAATGCATGAATTAGTGAATGAATAAGTGAGTGAACAAACAAACGAGTGAATGAATGCATAGGTGGTTGGGTGGATGGATGGATGGGTGAATGCATGAATGAGTGAATGAATGAGTGAGTGAACAAACAAATGAGTGAATGAATGCATAAGTGGTTGGGTGGATGGACGGATGGGTGAATGCATGAATAAGAAAATGCCAAGTGCTAGCATCCAAGTAGGGGCAGAAGATATTTTTGGAGATGGTCTTTCTCAGGACCCTGGTTCTTACATGGAACTTGGAGAGAAAAGGGGGAAAGTATCTTTACTTCCCTTCTTCCACTTCTTCCATCCCATTCAGCTCCCAGCTTCCCTGCACCTCCATCTCTACTGGTTAATCCGTGGGGACCTTTGTGAAAGCACTGGCGTGCTTCTCCAGAGCTCAGACGTGGGAGCAGTGGGGACAAAGAAGATAGAAAACTGGCTGGGGTCCTGCTCTTGCTTCAGCTCTTCTTGGGGGTGGGAAGGGCAGGTCTACAAGGTCACGTCTATGAGGCCTTGGTCTATAAGGGTCAGGACAAACTCAGAGGACTTTTCTAGAAGTTGCACATCAAGAGGTCCAATTCACAGGCACCCTTCAGAACACAGATAAGCAACATACCCTCTGGTTCTCTCTCATTCCTCCAGGGGCGGGGCCTGCTATTCAGGTCCTAACCCGCGGCACCCCTAGCCCTGCCCGCGAGCTCTGACATGACCAATCATCTTCTCAGGACATTAGCAGGAGCAGACATCCTTGCCAGTCACCTTCCTGGACTCTCCGTAACTTTAGGATTCCCAAGGCCAAGCCCAGGCAGAAGAAAGCGTGCCATCCATAGCGCTCAGTGCCTGTACCAGCCCATCTAGAGGATTTCATTTACTCATAAATGCTTTATGGAGATACGTTTTTTAAAAAGGAAGAAAATAAAAAGGTTGTCCCAATAAATGATTCACCCGTGTTATAAAAGTAAAAAAGAATTGCTTGTATCTCTAAGCCGGGGTTTATGGAAGCCTGAGAACGACCCCTGCCTCCCCACCTCACCCCAACCCAGCACACTGCTAAGAATTAGAATCAGAACAGTTTTTGGAGCCCGAGTGGTCACACCAATTCCTGGAAGCCAGCTTCCCAACGGACCACATCACACAGGGACCCCACGCTAACCTTTATTTTACATTCACGATTGGAGACAGGATTTTTGTTTGCATTTATCTATTTACAGGTCTACTACTGCCCTGCACTAGCACTGATAAGAGAAATGAGGACACAGAGATACAAAAGCAGGGTCGCGTCCCCTTTAAGTGAACATTATCACTTGGCCGAATGCGCATCAACCCAGAAATGCATAGCAACTCGGGGACAAGGGCCAAGTCTCACATGGGTAGAATGACCTTGAGATGGCTCAGAGGGGGAGTGGTCACTGCTGGGGACACTTCATTCCTGTGGTCCTTGCCTACTGAATTCCAACCACAGTGCAAATCCACACATGATACTCCATCAAATTTCTAGAGCCCCTTCCCACATCCAGCACAAAACCCAAAGTTAAGTGCAATCTGGGGTCGTGTGAATACTGATGAGCAAAAGCCAAAGAACTCCTTGAGTGTATACCTTTACAGTACTATACAGACATTAAAATAGTAATTATAATGACTTACAGAAATCCTATAAAAACCTGTGACCACCTCACTGTTCCACATTTTCCTCATCTATAAAATAAAGAAGTTGAGAGGCGCCTGGGTGGCTCAGTCGGTTAAGCGTCTACCTTCGGCTCAGGTCATGATCCCAGGGTGCTGGGATCGAACCCCACATCAGACTCTCTGCTCAGCGGAGAGTCTGCTTCTCCCTCTCCATCTGCCTGCTTCTGCTCTCTCTCTCTCTCTCTCAAATAAATAAATAAAATCTTTAAAAAAGAAAGAAGTTGAACTAGATAAACTCTATCATCTCTCAGAGCCACGAACAAAGGATCTTTTTATTTCTGATAATAAAAATAACTTGGATTCTCATTGTAAAATAATTAAAACAATATAGAAAATACGAAGTAAACAGCAAAATTATTCCAAGATCCCACCATGTGGAAATAGCCACTATTAACTCTTAGATGTATATTCTTTGAGATGATTTGCCAAAGTAGCTCTTCTTTTTTACAAAAATGTGATTGTCAACCTTTCAAATATATCTATATCTATATCTATCTATATCTAATGGATGTCTGTCCAGGTCAGTGTAGATATGGCTACATTTTTTTTCAATCACTGCACACTTTCTACTCAGCACCTTCATTTAGATTGTTTTTAATTTTCACTACTAAAAATAAGACATCGAGGGGCGCCTGGGTGGCTCAGTCGTTGAGCGGCTGCCTTCGGCCCAGGTCGGATCCCAGGGTCCTGGGATCGAGCCCCGCATGGGCTCTCCGCTCTGCGGGAAGCCTGCTTCTCCCACTACCATTCCCTCTGCTTGTGTTCCCTCTCTCGCTGTGTTTCTCTCTGTCAAATAAATAAAATCTTTAAAAAAAAAAAAATAAGACATCGATGATATCCTTTGATACATATGTTTGCACACCTGTCCCCTTATTTCTTTAGGATTAATTTTTAGAAATGGAATTTCCAGGACAAAAACTTTATGCACCCCAATGTAGGGCTCCAACTCACGACTCTGAGATCAAGACCCCAGCTGAGATTAAGAGTCAGACACGCAACCGACCGAGCCACCCAGTCACCCTCTAATAAAGGTATTTTTGATGTAAGATGACATACAGCCCTACAGCAAGGCTGTGGTCCTTCCCATCCCCGAAGTTGAGCTTGAGCATGCCTACACCCCACACCTCATTCCAGACATCACCATTCTTCCTTATCTTTTCCAATCACCTTTTGGAACCTTTGTTTTTGTAGCTGACTCTTATAACTCAAATATCATTCGTTGCCCAACGTGATGCTGAGCAAACAGTTGGTATGCAGTAAGTACTCATCAATTTTCATGGGCCCTGTTAATTACCAACTGAGCATCTACTGGAAAGCTCAGAGGGAAACTTGTGGTTTAATTACAAAAAAATAAAAAGTATAGGACATTGTCTTATGTATTTTTTTTCCTTAACCTTCTATCTGTTTTAGGGTTTTAGTCTCATCTTTTTTTTCCCCTTAGCATCTGCTCTTGATGTCGGTGGTGGAGTGGTGGTGTGTGTGTGTTTGGATGGGGAAGGGCTGAAGGGCTGATAACCACTTTTAATTTTTTTCTTATTATACGCATTATATATGTTGTTTTAAATTCTATGACAGAGAATGGGTGGATGAATAAATCAATAAGATATGCCTGTCAGTGGTTTTTGGTGACAGTGGCCCAATGTTGCAATCATGTCAGGGAACCCCACCCTCCCCTTTTACAATGTGGAGGTAGTATCACCCCATGGGTCCTCCTTTCTCATAAGACCACAAATGTAGAAGGGTTTGGTGGGTATTCAATAGGCCCTTATCTAGATATTTGGCCCATAGGGGAGAGTTTCTAGGCTTATATGCATAGAGTCCAGATGGTTCTGGGAGAAATAATGAAAGGGTCCTAGGGATTGTTGAGATGGGGGTAAGGGTGCTCATGGGGCCTAAGGAGCGGTTCTCCAGAACAAAATTGTAGACACTGAAGGAAGTGTCCCAGAGAGGTACAAAACC
>CM053608.1:115092535-115102870 GCA_028646535.1 Procyon lotor
TTGTCCATGAAGTAGAGCTCTCCCCATCACTGGAAGGATTCAAGTATCCTGCAGGCAAGGCAGGACAATACAGAATCTGGCTGGATTCCTGCAGAAGAGCTCACCACCTGATGTGACAGGAGGCCAACGGTGTTTCCCATGACCTTAGAATCTGCCACTATCGGATCAGTCAGCTCCACAACTAAGTGGAAAGGAAGAGTCAAACTGATTGTTTTACTTTTTTGTAAGAACTGATTATTCAACTCGGACGAAAATGTTGATCCCATTTTGCATGTGGAGATGGTCGATAAGAAGAATTGTTCTTGCTGGCCTAAGCCCAGGGAGACAAAAATTAAATCTGACATCGCAGCAGAGACTGGCATGTGGGAGAAGGTGGACGAATCACTAAAATCCTTAAGAGTTTTTCTCTCTGTTTCCTCAGCATTTTTCAATCTGGTGGCTTTGGCGGGGTGGTGTTAATTATTGACAATTCAATAAATATTAAACAAACGTTTGTCATTGTTGGTAATTTGATGGTGCAAAGTGGCCAAAGCGATTCCCTCCGAGTGGGGGACTCGTGAGAGATATTGGATTATGGGATGGCTGTAAGAAGCAGCAGCCCTGACAGCAAGTCTGAAATGGGTATCCTTGCCTTTGGACTCCCAACCCGAACTAGAAAAAAAGGTGGAGGCTAGCAGAAATTATTCCTGTGGCCTGACCCACATGGGAGAGATTTACAAGTGAAAGCAGGGGAAGGGCACAAAAATTGTCTCTTTATACACTATCCATTGGGGATAATCTTGGAGAAAAGACAAGGGATAACACAAAAAAGCAAAGTGGGAAGTTCAAAATGTAGGGGAAAAAATTAAAACTGGAGTCAAGAGACAAGGATTAGGGAAATGTGACACAGAGAGGAAAAACCAAGGGAAGAACTTTCCCAGACTTAGAGCTTTGCGGACTCTTGTCTCATGAAGGGGAAGCTCAAACTTCTGGAGAAAAGGAGGAATGATGAGGAGTCTGACCAGCCCTTGATGAATGCAAGGGGATTCTCTAGTCACATAAAACAAAGGGGGCAAGTTTTGGAGCTGGAACTTGATGTTGAGAGGTGGAGCGAAGTCCTTGGAAAAAGTCCTTCCTTCCAGATTCACAACTGAATCTTTTGGATTAAGAAGGAGGGATGTGAGAGAAAGCTCTCCAAGATTTATTAAATTCACAAGCTACATCTATCTCTACTGTTCTTTGGGGCACGAATAATGTCGTTTGAAGTGACAAGGAATATATTTTTAAGGGTTATAAAATGTGAAACAAGAAAGCGAAGGACCTGGAAACCCAGGTGGTGTTTTCATTGTTCCTTCATGTCACTAGCCGGGATTTAAGAGGAGAAAGGGAAGTTGGGGCGGTGAACAGTTGGCTCTGCAGATAGTACTGTGGGCGGGATCTAGATTGCTGGACCATGGTTTAAGATCTGAAAATGACGGACTCTTGGCTCAGGATGGAATACATTTCATGAGAACAAGAAAGAAAGAATTTGCCCAAAGACTCACTGACCCAATCAAAAGTGTTTTAATAACGGGGCGCCTGGGTGGCTCAGTGGGTTAAAGCCTCTGCCTTCTGCTCAGGTCATGATCCCAGAGTCCTGGGATCGAGCCCCGCATCAGGCTCTCTGCTCAGCGGGGAGCCTGCTTCCCCCTCTCTCTCTGCCTACTTGTGATCTCTCTCTGTCAAATAGATAGATAAAATCTTAAAAAAAAAAAAGTGTTTTAATAACTCAAGACTGGCAAAATGTTGATAATCTTCCTAAGGAGGACACAGAAATATCCTGATTACCTCTAAGAAAGGACACTTGGCTCGGCTCCAAAAGGACACTCAGAGATAGTCCCCAAATGTTAACTCCTTCAAGTTCACCTCAGTTTTTGAACCAAGACCACGCCATTTTCAGGGTGGCCTCAGCCAATGATTAAGCAAGACTGTGGTCCAAGGGCTCAGCCATTTAAACCCAATGTGGGGCTCCGGTAATGGGTGGTCTTTACTCCAGACCTCTCCAGTGGGCTGGCAGAGACTCTACTGGATGTGCATGGGTCTGACCACCCCTCTACCCAATCTTGTTTCTCCTCTTTGCCTTTCACAGGTGTGTTGCATTCCTAATTCTACCTCAGCACCCTCATCCCAGAGGGGGTCCCAGGAGCAGGCCAAGAAAGCAGACAGTAAGATGGGATTTGACCACATGCCCATCAACAGATGAATGGATAAATAAAATGTGGTAGACGTATACACTGGAATATTATGCAGCCGTAAAAAGGAAGGAAATTCTGATGCATGTTAACGATACAGATGAACTTTGAGAATATCATAAGAAATGACATAAGCCAGTCACAATAGGACAAATATTGTATGATTCCTTGTAAGAGATACCGAGAGTAGTCAAATTCACAAAGACAGAAAAGTAGGACGGTGGTTTTCAGGGACTAGGAGGAATTCAGAGTTACTTAATGGGGACAGACTTTCAGTTTTACAAGGTAAGAAGAGTTTTAGAGATGAGTGGTGTGATGGTCGCATGACAATGGAATGTACTTAGTGCCACTGAACCGTTTACTTAAAATTAGTTAAAATGGCAAATTTTGTGTTATGCCTATTTTACCACACTTAAAAACAAATACTTTTTTTTTTTTTTTTTAAAGATTGGAATTGGGGATTGGATCCGTTACAACTGAACAACTGACAGGCAGTGAGGACCCATCCCACACAGTTTGTGTGTCAAGGATCCTCTTTGACACAAAGAGGTAATGAACCTTCTGGCCAAAGTCCACTGTACAGTCAATCCCCTGAGCCCAAAAACACCCCACTAGCCATTTCTCCAATCCGCAAAGGCATTTTTGGAATTGACATATTCAGAAGTTCAGATAATCCTCACTTTCGAACTTTGGTCTGCAGTAAGGTCTAGCGTGGTATTATAAATGTGGCAGGTTCTATAAATGCCCTCCTTTCTTCCTTCAGCCACGACAGTGGGTTCAGAAATAACCATCATCATCACTGTGAGGGAGTGAGAGATTAGTGCCCTTCTTAAAAATCTAGACAGGCAGGGTGGGGGTCCCTAACATAGCTCTACTCGATTCACCAGTCTGACCCCTGCAGAAAGGGTTCAGAACAGCCAGCTGAAGAGGTGGCTGAAGTGCCTTCTGCAAAGACCCTCTGGGATGCAGTTTACATTGTGAATCATACAACTCTACATGATGCTGTGTCCCTGGTAGGAAAAATATGTAAACCAAGGGATGCAACCAGGACTGGCCTACTTGCCATCATTCCCAGTGACCCACTGGGAAACTTTGTGCTTCCTGTCCTTGGAATTCTGGGCTTTTCAGAGCTAAAAGGCATGATCTCCAAAGGTCCCATTAGGACTACTGCTTGGGCACATTGAACTTTCCAGGGACCAGCTGGCAAATAGAACAGTCATCACCTGAGCATGAGTAGTTGACCTTGACCAGCACGAGGAAGTAGACCACTACTCCAGCCTCTACACAATGGAGGCAGAAGGGAACATGCAGACCCAGGAGATCTACCCAGACCCAGGAGATCCACCTGGATGCCTCTTGCTCAGTTGTGATTGTGAATGGAGGAGCAGCAACTGTGGCTTGACAAGGGTGTGTTTGCCCAGTGCGGAGGAATGTTGTCAGCTAACATCTTCTTGCTGTTAATTCCTTCTGGTTTACCAGATGTCATGGTCTTCTCAGGGCAGTCCCAGCTACTGACTAATCCTAAGGGCCCAGCCATTTCTTTTCTTTTCTTTTCTTTTCTTTTTTTAAGATTTTGTTTATTTATTTGAGAGAGAGAGAGATTGAGAGAGCGCACGAGAGGAGAGAAGGTCCGAGAGAGAAGCAGACTCCCCGAGGAGCTGGGAGCCCGATATGGGACTCGATCCTGGGACTCTGGGATCATGACCTGAGCCAAAGGCTGTTGCTTAACCAACTGAACCACCCAGGTGCCCTGGCCCAACCATTTCTATCAACATGAGACTCCTCTGGAGACAATCTTGGCCCTGGACCTCCTTGTTGGACTGCAACAAACTTTGTTGGCTCTCTAGCACCATCTGGCATTTCCATTGGCCCAATCCTGCCTCCTCCCACGTCCTTCCATGGCTGTCCCTCCCCAGTAAAGCTTCTACTCTCCTAATGCCACTTCAACATCTGCTTCTGAGAGGAGTCAGCTGACACACCATGAAAGACACGTGATGTCCATAAATTTCTTTTATCAGTCTCTACTTTGGGGTATTTTTTAGCATTTTCACTATAAAAAGGATTTTGGGTTTTTTGGGTTTTTTTTTTTTTTTTTTTAAGGAAAGAGAATTGAAAAGGGGAAAAAGAACACCTTAAACATTAAGTATAGATGAGTAGAAATTAAAATGCCCAGATAAATGCATTAAGCTGATTATTATGAATACCAGAAGATATAACATAGCAAAAGCAAAGAAGAATGAGTAGCATCTGGTTATTTATTTATTAATTTTTTACCAGAAAGCAATTGAGCAGGGCAGACAGAAAAAAAAAATGTGATAATCTTAGAAGTCTTATTTTATGCCAGTCAGCGGTGCCTGAGTAACAAAATGGATTGGAGATAATTTGAAAGAAATTCATACGAGATAGGGCAATAAATCTGACCTTGTTTCACCGAGCTTAGGAATGAGGAGACATAGATTTGAAATATGTTGATGGAAGCATATGCTCTATTCAAGACAAATAGGCCTGCTGGAGGAAGAGATTGGCGAGAACGCTCTGTCAGGAAGATGGACATCTTTGTGGAAGACCATCGTCCTTGGATGGATGCATGCCAAAGAGCAAAGAGATAAGGAAACAGAAACAGAAAGGAGATAGTTATGCTACAGGTCGGTGTTTCTTAAATCTAGCCAATCATCAAATTTGTTTAAGGGACCTTTAAAATGCAATTTCTTGAGCCCCTCATAAATCATATTCTGAGGTGGGATCCTAAAATTTGTATTCTTATGACTCTCCAAGTCATCCTGAGGATTAGTTCAGTTTGTGAATCCCTCGTATACAGACTGGGCCACTGGGCCAAATGAATTAAAAAGGGAAGTAGGCTCCTAACACATTTTTTCAAAAGCCAGATAGGCATGATTTAGTAATGATGGGGGGATTTCAACTTTATAAGCAACCACTAGAAGTCTCATTTGGACAAAGGCGAACGGCGTAAAACTTGCTAAATTTGTAAAAAAAAAAAAAAAAAAGATTAAGCATGCAAATGGCAAACCTACAGTCCTAGATTGAATTCAAATTCTTACCTACTAGTCTAAACTAATGTTTATCAGAGAGGATGAGAAAAGCGTCTTAGGGAAAAGGTCACCGAGTTCACATAGTACAGAGCCTGCAAACACAAAGAGAGCACGATTCAGAGATAAAATTCAGCGGTAAAGAAAAGCATCGGTTCCAAGGCGTGAAAAAGGAAGTTTCATTGTACTCAAAATGTTTCACAAATTTCTCAAACATTCAAATGGCGCAAGGCAGATACAGGTGATGCCTACGATAAAGAAACAGAATACCTAAAATATGTAACAAACCCCAGTCAACAAACCCAGAAACTGACAAAACTAAGGTGTCAAGTTCCAAGTTGGGCTGTCCATTGCCGGACTTGAAAACAGAATACAAACACGTCCGTCACTCCCTGAAGTTTTGATTCAATATGTCTAGGGCCAGAGAGCGCCATTAAGTCATTTTTTAAAAAATCTCCCCACGTGATCCCCAGGATTTGAGGATCCTGGGGATCCTCAAATCACTGCTCTGGTTTTAAAGGACGGGATGTGAAGCAGCACACAAACGGAAGGAGGCTGTAAGAAAGTGACAGAAGTGTATCCAAATGACCTAGGGCCGGCCAACAAACAAAAAAGGTCAAAACAAAAGCAAAATGCCTCTCGGCTGTACTGGGGACTCGGAGATCAGGGACAGGATAGGCATGCTGCTTGGGAAAGAAGTCAAGGGAACTTTGAAGGCTGGAAATGAGTAAATATCCTTCCAATTTTCTAAAACGGGTAGAAAATGGATTCTGTAAACTACGGATGATTGCCCTCGATATGGATCTCAGACGAGATTCCAGAATGTGTTACTAAAGCGATGTTATAATAGGCACCCAAATGACAAAGAAGTGATTATAGGACCCAGCATGAGCTCCCAAGAACAAGTCCTGTTAGTCCGGCCCATTTCCATTCCTCAGTGGGGGGTTGGCAGATAAAGACAATGTACACACATTTCCATTCAGGCATCTGGACTTTAGCAAAACAATTGGCGATGTCGCTAATGATATACTTCTGGTTAAGATAGAGAAGAAAGGGTTGGATGACTGAACATTTTAGTGGGTTATTAACTGTTCAGAAGTCATATTTAAAGAATACTCATTAATGGATTGATGTCAAACCCAGTGAGGGCTTGCTAGCGTCCTCATGATCGGCCGCAGAAAGAGTTCACAGCCCCATGCACGCCTCAATCAATATCTTTATCAGTAAGCTAGGTGAACATTCCAAGGGCCTGCTTATCACCTCTGCAGGAGACACAGCTTGGTGTGCTGATGTAGTTATTTTATAGCGGAATCGGAGTCAAAAAAGATTTGCGAGGGGCTGGCGTGATAGGCAAAATCTAAAAATAATTAGATTGAATAAGGTTAAGAGTCTAGTACTGAGTCCTAAATTCTTACAGCACATGTAGAGGGAGAAATTTGATATAAAGGCAGGGGACGTCTTTAGAGCTTTGAGAGTTTTTGCCAACAATTAATTCATTACCAATTAGAAGCAACGTGGCTGCAGGAAGAAAGAAAAAGAAAGGAAGGAAGGAAGGAAGGAAGGAAGGAAGGAAGGAAGGAAGGAAGGGAGGGAGGGAGGGAGGGAGGGAGGGAGGGAGGGAGGGAGGGAGAGAGAGAGAGAGAGAGAGAGAGAGAGAGAAAGAAAGAAAGAAAGAAAGAAAGAAAGAAAGAAAGAAAGAAAGAAAGAAAGAAAGAAAGAAGACACAACAAAACCACCTAAATATGACAAAGCACCACCCTAATGGAAGTCAGGAGTCTAAAATGAAGGAGGGCCTCATCACCCTGCCCTCTGCTGCCCAGGCCACATGTAGATCTGTGCATTCGTTTCTGGGTTCCACACGGTAGGAGTGAGGCACACAACCTAGAATATATTTCAGGGAGATCCACCAGCACAGGGAAGGAACTTAAAACCAAACTATACAAAGAACAAATGAAGGAACCGTCTTGCTCATTAAGAAAAGACATAGAGGAATAAGATGGCTGTCTTCAAATAATTGAAACCCTGTCTTCTGGAAAAGAAATTAGACTTATCTTGTGTATTTCAGCGTGATTAAACTAAAACAAGCTCCCGGAAGCTTCAGGAGGGCCGAAAGACTTCCCGTATGTAGAACCAAGTGTTAGCAATAAGCTGTCTGAAAATAGAGCCTGCTTCCTCGGGAAGGTGAGCCCAGCACTGGGGGCAGAAGCTGGGGGCTCACTCCAAGGGATGCCACCCAAGAAAATCAGGCATCAAATAAAACTGGATGAAATGGGAGGACATTCAGATTCTACCGTATTATGACTAAAATGTCACAACTTCTGCCGGCCTTCTAATCATTCCTTCAGTGTGCCAGGCTCTTATGGCCCTCAGGGCCTTTGCACATGCTAATCCCTCTTACCCAGATCATCCCATGATTTGCTTCCCATGACTGGCAACAGATGTCCACCCCGTTTTCAGACCTCCCCACCACCACCTCATCTACACAGTTATGCATTTCCTTCCTTCTCTACCCTTCGTTTGGCTTTCTTTTTCTTCACTGATCCCATCATGTGAAATCCTAGTATGTATTTAAATGTTCCTTGTTTGTGGCCTCTGCCTCTAGAATGTAACCTCGAGGAGGGTGGGCATCTTGTCTACCTCGTTCATTACTGTATCTTCAGTGCCTGAAACGGTGACTGGCTCAACAAATGGGGCGTTGAACCAATGAGCCCAAGTTTGAACCCTGACTGCAGGGCCTTGGAGGCAGGGCACAGAGGTCACCCTACCTACCTACTTCACCGCACACTACCCCATCCCAGCCAGCTGGTGAAAATGTAAGCAATTAATTAGCTGTGCCTGGCTCCATCTAACCCAGGAGAAGGACACTTGGTTTCTCCGATATTCCCACACTCCTGGGTGTCATGGACCGAACACCTTGGTTTCATCTGAACAGGATTCAGCTCCATGTTTTCTTTAAATAAGAGTGTTCTCCTGCTATCCTGGTAATGAAACTGGGTTTTCTTCAGAGGTAAATTAACCTTCAATTGCCCACCAGCTCTTTGTCCTGGGGGGTGGGAGTTGGGGGGGGGGGTCCATGCTGCCTGCTGCTTATGAGAGCAGCCTCAGAACCCACAGCACAGGGGGATGGGGAGGACCCTCCAAAGCCAGTCATGAAAACACAGAGTTCTGGGTTAGGAAAAAATCATAAAGCCTAACAGGAGAAACGGAGTGATATACTGGCCAAATAAGGCCTGGGAATTACTGGTAAGTTTAATTTATCCAGATTATCCCCTAGACCCCCACAACTACAAGAAATGGTCGTGGCTGCACATTTAATCAATGATGCTGAAATTAATGCTCGGTGCTAAAACGTGAATCACTCATTCACCACCTAAATGTTTGGATCCAGTGGTTAGGGCATCCGGGCTATAATGGCCAACTCTGAGCCCCAGAAAGGAGAAGTTATATTTAAGGAATATTCAACTTGGGGGGCGCCTGGATGGCTCAGTGAAGCAGCTGCCTTCTGCTCAGATCATGATCCCAGGGTCCCAGGATTGAGCCCCACATTGGGCTCCCTGCTTCCTGGGGAGTCTGCTTCTCCCTCTGCCTCCCACTCCTACCCTCACTTGTATTCTCTCATAAATAAATAAATAAATAAATAAATAAATAAATAAATAAATAAATTTTTTAAAAAGGAATATTCAAATTGAGAAGTTACTTTAAACCTGGGGCATTTTTTTTTAAGGCATACAAACATGAAAATAAATTGTGACTTGTGCATGCTAATTATAGCTCCTATTTACATAGAAAAGAGAGAAGCAGCAAACGAGAGTGATAAACACAAACGATGATGGTGACGTCACAAGCACGCATTTGACGCTCTGCGCCTGGCATCGTTCTGGGGGCTCTACAGCTAACAGCTTAACTCTCACAATGGCCCTGTGAAGTGAGCCCTTCACCCCCATTTTACAGAAGAGGAAACTGAGGCCAAGAGTGGTTCCATCACTGTCTGAGGTCACACAGCTAATAAGTGGTAGACCCAGGGTGTCCCCATCCAGGACTGTGCTCCTGCCCACTGTGACACACTGCTTCTTCCATATTCCTGGAGGCACAGCCACAATCTCTGGATGGAAACACCGGATTTGGCACAAGCAGGCATCTAGGGGGAAAGGGAGCCTCTCAGGGGCCGGTTCATTTATACATTCTGGCTTTCATCTCCTGTGCTGTGTGTTGAGACTAGGCGGGCCTGGAAGGCCAGGGGGCGGGCCTAGATGACCAGGAGGCGGGGCTGGGAGGCCAGGAGGCAGGTCTGGGAGGCCAGGGGGCGGGCCTAGGTGACCAGGAGGCGGGGCTGGGAGGCTAGAAGGTGGGGCTGGGAGGCCAGGAGGCAGGCCTGGGAGGCCAGGGGGTAGGCCTAGGTGACCAGGAGGCGGGGCTGGGAGGCTAGGAGGCGGGGCTAGGAGGCTAGGAGGTGGGCCTCGCCATGGTCAGGTGGGCTCTCTTACACCTTACTCTTTCTTGCAGCCTTTAGTCTTCAAGGCCTCCTGTCCTTTCTTCCTTCAGACCCCCGGGGAAATGCTCCCACGAAAGAAAAGAGGCCCAACCTGTCAGATACCAAGACGTAGAACGAAGAGCAATGCATTGGCCTCCCCACCTTCTGGCATCTCATGCCAGGCCCAGACCCCATGGTTGCATATCCCGGCGTGTGCCAATAGCGGTGGCACTTGTGTGACTGCACACCTCTCCCTCAACCCCGTGCACGGTGACATCACGTTGATATGCTGAAATCAGCCACGGAGTGGGGAGGAGGATTCCCAGCACGAAGTCAGCAGAGGCTGGGAATTCAGGTGTGTGTGGGTTTGGTCCCTCCAAGAGCGGCTGCCCGGCCAGCCCCGCACCGCACATGCCAGGCGCTGTCTTCCCAAGAGACAGAAGGCCCAGCATCGCGCCGTCCCGCTCTCCCCAGTAACTGCATTTAGGATAATGCCGAGTACACACTCGTCTTCCCTCATGATTCCCTCCAGAGCCGTTATCATCTGTCAAGCAGAACTTTCATTATGAGCATTTTCGCTCCAAAGAGGCACTAAACCACCCAAAGT
>CM053608.1:115103370-115160100 GCA_028646535.1 Procyon lotor
GTTCCGGTAATACCCAACCTCGTAGAACTGGGCTGAGGATTAAACTTCACCCCCCTGCCACCTGCCCCTTCCCAGGCATCGCGGAACCGGGACACAGATGCCGTCTACTTCCCTACCCCGTTGGGGTTGCTTTCAGCACTCCGTCATTCTGGAAAGCCTTTTCCTACCTGCAGACTCCTCCATGTCCTCCAAACCCCTTCTCAAATACCACCTTTTATACAAAACGTTGGCTGATCCTTGATTGCAATTAAATTTCAGCTTCTTTGCTCTCTGGGAGGCCCTTGGGTTCCCAAAGGGTAGCATCACCTTTCCCCTATCCATGTTCCTCCCTTGGCCAGAAAAGCTGACAGAACCCTATGGGGGTGGGGGTGTGTGCTAAGGTATAGAAGAGTATTGCTAATGGGTTGCTGTGCACTGGGAAGGATACACGTGTTTCCCTTATCACTGCATTTTTTGGTATTTCTTAGCACCAATTTCCTGGCATCCTGGATCAGAGACCTGAGAGGAGTCTGGAGGCTGAGTCCTGGGAAGCAATTACCCACTTGCCTCATCCGGTGCCCACATTGCCAGCCTCCCTACCCACTGCCATGGCCCAGCCACAAATGGCCACGTGCACAAGGCATCTGGCTGGGAGCCCGTCATCACTCCATTATTGAGGATGTGGGCTTTTTCCATTTCCTAATGGCTATACGGGTTCCTGTCCTTGGAAGACATGCTAAAGTCTAAAATAATCACCACCAGCTCACCACCTCTCCTCACCCTGCACTCCTTCACTCCACTGTATGTTCTTCAGCATCAATGTGCTTCTCACTACTCAAAATTATCATTCATTCATTTTCTTATGTTCTGTTTGCTACCCCATTAGAAAAGAAGCTAGAGGGTTAGGGACTTTGCCTTCTTAGTATATATTAAGTGCTCAATAAATCTTGGCTGAATGACTGAAGCAGTAAAAGTCATAACAGTAACCGTCTTATACTGGTAAATATCTGTTCTTTCCTTCCTAGTTTTTTGGGGGTTCCACTCTGCTGTTCTTTTTCTTACTACTCACATTTAATATTTCGCTCAATAATTTTGATCCCTCCTGCTTTTCTAATGTAAGCAGTAACTTTCTAAGACCTGGCTTAACTGCATTCCCAAGTGTTGACGTCCAATATATTAATTATTCCATCCTGGGTACTTTTGAATTCTCACGAGGATTTCCTTTTTGAGCCAGAAGTTATTTGGACGCCCGTGTGCATGTTATGTGCATACGTTTAATCTCCAAATGAATGTGGTTTCTCTATACATTAATATATGACTTCTCACTTAATTCGTTGTGGTAGGAGACCACGATATGGGTGCCATCAGCCTTTTGAAATCCAGTTTGATGGCCCCAGCCCCTGAGCGGCCCGCATTAATATTTCATGTGTTTTGAAAATAAGGTGTTTTCTCCCACAGCAGGTTGCCATGTTCTATACAGGTCCATTTGATCAAGGTCACTTTCAAACCTTCCCTATCCCTTCTTCTCCATGGGTTATTCTTTGTTGTCTTTTTCTATTCCACTGTTAGTTGTTAGTTATTGGAAAGTCAAAGGCGTTGGTCTTTACCCAGTGTTTGCTCTTCCTTTTAAATGCGACAAAGACCTTTCTGCCTCTTAAACTGGGATCAAGCCTCTCCCATCTTTCGTTTTTTGTTTTTTACATCTAATACATTCGCTGTTTTTCTGTCATATTTTAGCTCCTTTGGCTTTGTTTTCCACACAGACTAGGCATTATATTTATTGTTTTAAAGTCTTTTATTCAGGTTTACTTGCGTCTTTGCTCATCATTCCTACTTGTAGCTCAGACCTCTCGCCTGCAACCGGTTTCCTTCTGTCTAAAATAACCTTCCAGAATTTGCTTTGGTGGCAGTCTTTCTGTGGTAAACTCCGTCAGAGATGGTTTGTCTATAAATGTCTTTGTTGTACCCTCATCCATCAGAGCTAGTTTTGCAGGATGAAGTATTTTACTTTTCTTTTTTTTTTTTTAAAGATTTTATTTATTTGACAGAGAAAGACACAGCGAGAGAGGGAACACAAGTAGGGGAAGAGGGAGAGGGGGAAGCAGGCTCCCCGCTAAGCAGGGATCCCAATGTGGGGCTCGATCCCAGAACCCTGGGATCATGACCTGAGCTGAAGGCAGAGGCTTTAACCCACTGAGCCACCCAGGTGCCCCAGGATGAAGTATTTTAAACCGACAAGTTTTCTCTGAGAACACTGAAGATATTGTGCTTTTGTCCAACAATTTCCACCAGTGCTGACGAAAAGTATCATCGGCCTCATCGGCAGCCCTTTGTAAGTGATCTGGCTTTTCTCACTGGCTACTTTGTAAAAATCTCATTTTTCCTCTTTGGTGTTCCTCCCTTTGCCTGTGGTGCATGGTGGTGTATATTTCTCTTTATCTTGCTTAGATTTGGAGGGTTTCCTAGAATAAATATCAATGTCTTTGCAGAGTTCTGGTAAATTCTCAGCCATGATCTCTCTTGATATTGTTCTCCCCATTCTAACAATCTCCTTCTAGAACATTGATTCCACAGAAGTTAACCCTATGATGTCCAATATCATAGTCACTGGCCACACGTGACTATTAAGGACATTTTCTTTACTGGAGAAGATTCTGATGGGCAGCACTGACAGTTTTTCATTCTGTTCGTATTTTCTCTTAACCTTCCTTGAACATTTTCTAAATCTTTATCTCAGACTGAAGGATTTGTTTAGATCAATCTTCTGGTTCACAGTTTCTCAATTTCTTCAGCCTGATTTATCACTGATTTTTTTAAATTCCAACTATTATATATATATTTGTTTCTAAACTATCTTTCTATATACTGATATATTAAAATATAGTCACTATAGGGGCACCTGGGCGACTCAGTGGGTTAAAGCCTCTGCCTTCAGCTCAGGTCATGATCTCAGGGTCCTGGGATCGAGCCCTGCATCGGGCTCTCTGCTCAGCAGGGAGCCTGCTTCTCCCTCTCCCTCTGCCTGCCTCTCTGCCTACTTGTGGTCTCTCTCTCTGTCAAATAAATAAATAAAATCTTTAAAAAAATAAAAATAAATAAATAAAATATAGTCACTATAATACTAAATGCAGCTAGTGGTGATTCTTACCTAGGATCTTTTTAAACAACATTTGTATGTGTGCAAAATTTTTTCAGCAGACCCATGCAGTGTGAATTCAAAATGAAAACACATACGAGAGAATTGGCTTAGGGTTCTAGGTTCTCACAGGGAGTTCTTTCCTCAGCACCTAGGGTTATAAAGGGCATGTTTTCTAGAGGCCCCTTTCTCGGTGGTGGCATTTATTTCTCTTTAATCTAACGGAGATTGTAGTTCCTTGGGCTCCCCACTTAACATCGGGGGCAGAATTGAGGGGTACACAGTGTTTTGGTTTTTTTATTCTATTCCTCATTTTGAGAAAGCCCTAAATTTTACATCCTGTCACACACATCCTATGAAGTCAGCAAAACTCATGCTCAGGGTCTGAAGTCAGCAAGGTTTGGCAGTAAGTCCTGGAGATATTTGATACTCACTTCTCTTATAGCATTGCTTCTCTTTGTTTAAAATTCTATAACCTAAAAATAAATAAAAATTAAAAATAAAATAAAATAAACCTCCGTAACCTTAGGAAAATCCTCAGACTAACCCAAATAGAAGGACCATCTCTCAGATACCTGACCAGGACTCTTCAAAACTGTCAAGGTCATGATGTATAGGAGGATGCTCACGTGATATGACACCTAAATACACTGTGGTCCCTTGGCCTGGATTCTGGAACGAGAGGAACTGGTAAATTCTGTATGAAGTCTGGTGTTCAGCTCGTAGCAAGGTACTAACGTTACTATCTTCATTTTGGCAAATGGACCACAGTGGTGTAAGAGGACAGCCTCAAGACAAACAGAATGGAACTCTGTACCGTCTTTGCAACTTCTCTGTAAATCTAAGCTTATTCCAAAATAAGAAGCTTCTTTACAAAGAAGATGCTAATGATTCCTTACTTTTATTCCAGCTGGGTGGTGTATTTAAAAGATGTTTCTTTCTGTATTCAATATGTCAGTTACACATTTGGGAGGGTCCTATGGGGTATCTACCAAACCACCAGAAATAAATCCCTTTACCTGGGGCAGAATAGATCAGAGTCACGATAACCAAATGTGGCCATTATGATGCATGAAATATGAGGGAATTGGAGTAGAATGTGCTTAAGGAAGCAGGCTGCAGAGTAGAAGGGACATGTGAAAGATTGCAAATGATCGCCCTTACAGAAAAGGAAGATGAGTTCCCACGTTCCCTCAACAAAGGGAAGTTAATCAAACCTGCTACATGTCCATAAAAATAACTGAAGGCAAAACATATCAATACTTTCTTGAATAGAGTTTGTTATGGGTTGAATTATGTGCCCCTCCCACCAATTTATATGTTGACGCGGTCACCATCAGTACCACAGGAGATGACTTTATTGGCCAACAGGACCTTTTCAGAGGTCATAAAATTAACATAAGGTCATTGGGATGGGGTCCTAGTCCAATAGGAATGGAGGCCTTATAAAGAGGAGGAATTTGGGCACGGACACGTACACACGGGGAGAACATCGCATGAGGACGAAGACAGAGATGAGGCGTCTACAAGCCAGGAAACACCCCCAGACCACCGGAAGCAAGAGAGACATGGAACAGTCTCCCTCACCACTCTCAGAAGGAACCAGCCCTTCTCCTGAACTGTGAGACCATACATTTCTGTTCTTCAAGCCACCCAACTGGTGCTCTTCGTGAGGCCAGCCCTAACAGTCTACGACAGCTCTTGTCTAAAACTTGATATAATATCTTCACAGTAGGAGAGATAACCCACTCGGGTCTGCAGTGTGCAGCTGGTCCAGCCCACATGTTCTTTAACTGTCTAGAGGAAGCTGGAAGGGTAGGAGAGATCCTGTGACCCAGGGTTCATTGCCACCCTCTGCAACATTCTCATCATTGGGCGGTATCGTTTTCTATTAATATCTCAGTTTCACAGAGAGGTCTTAGAATATAATCAATTGTTCTCTTTCCGAGTGCTCTCTACCTGAAAAAGCACAATGTTCTTATTGATGTTGCACTTTAAAGAATGTTCTGAAGTAACTCTACAGAGTGTTCTGGCTATTCAGATCCGGAAATGGCTAAACCAGTGAGGATATAAAGACACAGAGAGATGTTTTGGCAAGATTGCACAGCAACTGGGGCCAGAGATTGGAATAGAATCAATGCCCCATTGCAATGCATGGTCAAGGATCCCGATGACCTCCAAAGGTTGATCTAGTCTGTCCCTTGAGGTCACGGGCCAATGGGTAGAATCTCCAGGTCTTGGAGACGCTATTGTCTCTTTCAGCCCAATAAAACCCAGTTCCAGTCTCTCACAACTCCAAAAGATAAACATATCCTTGTGGGTTACCCCAAAATTACCTACCAATGACCCCAAATCATGCAGAGTGATAGAGACACGCTAGAATCTCAGACCCTCCAACAGAGCAAGATGAATACATCCAGAACCAGACTCAACTCCTCTAAAGAAGTAAGCTAGAACTCTTTATGGCCCTTCCCCTTTCTCTTAGCACAGTCCCCACCCCCTCCATTCATGCTATAATATTAGAAGCAAAAGTGAAGCAGATGATCCAGAGAATTCTGAACTAAAAGGGTACAGATGGGGAGAGGGTGTAATTAAATCACTGTCACACACTACTCACCAAGAACGCTTGTCAGCACCGCAAGCTTCTCAGGACATACACAACCCTGCCTTGGATCCCAGACCCGGGCACCACCTCTTCTCTGGCTAAGCTTCCCTGGGCCTCAGACCTTCCACACTCTCAGCACAGAGTGAGTGTAACACAAAGCACATGGCTGTGGTTCCTTCAGCAGCTCTTGACCCCATCCCTTCCGCATCACCCACAGGGCTGGCGGCAGAGGCTCTCTTGTACTATGGCAGAAGCAGCCTCCAATCCAGCCCCATCCAAGGGGGAGACAATGCAAACCACTAAGACGGAATTTTAAACTTAGCATCCCCTTTTAAGAAAGTGGAAAGAAACACACGAAGTCAATTTTAATAATGTGTTCCATTTAACTCAACATATCGAAAATATTTCAACAGGTAATCGATGTACAAAGTTATTAATGGGATTTTTTTGGGTTTGCCTTTTTTGGGGTTGAGTCTTCAAATTGGTGTGTGTACTTCACACTTACAGTACATTTTATCCAGACCAGCTGCTTTCTAAGAATGGCTGCCATATTGAATAATGTCAATCTAAGAACTTCAAGTGATGTCACAGCTTCAAGTCTTGGGAAGGTGTATGATTTTAGAGGACAGACATTTTCTCTCACCCTTTTTGTCTTTTCAGTGGGATCCATGAGAGAAGGTTCTAATAAATTCTTTTTTATTCCAATAAGTGCTTATCGAACTTAATTCCACGCATTTATATACCCAGTTGTCTGTCTGAAAGGACCTCTCCCCCTTCATTCCCTGTTTGCCTCAAGGGGACCTATTTTTTCTAGTTATTCTTCTCCAGTTCCAAAGGCAATTCTTTGGTTCAGCAAAGCTGAAACAAAGATGGCCTCTTTGAGACTCCATGGAATTGTACCTAATACAGTGCCCTGAACTTGCCTGAGATCATTTCATCTCCCTTAAAAGAGTAAGTTATTTTAAAAAGAGGAGATATGTCTTAACTCTGTGTATCCCAAACCCAGCAAGCACGGGACCTGGCACAAGGCTTCTTACAATATGGCGGCCTGGTTCCCCTAAAGACGATGGTCCAAGAAAGAGTAAGGAAAACGAACAGGACAAAAACCACAGTGTCTTTTAGAACCTGATTTTATTACTAACACACCATCACTTCTGCCATATTCTTTGGGTCACACAGATCACCCCTGTCCAGTGTGGAAGGAGACTAACTGGGTATAAGTTGCAGAAGGTGAGGGTCCACGGGCGCCATCATGGAGGCTGGTAGGGAATAAAACACCTGCTTCTAGACTGTGGAAACTGTAAACCTGGTCCTCAATGGCACACAAGTCATTGACCTGGAGATACTATGCAGGCAGCAAAGTCAAGCCCTTCTCGTTCTCTGCATACACATTCTCCTGCCGCACTGACACCCATGCTCAGTGTTTGTGCAGTTGAATTATTTCTTGTGCACTTCAGCGAGACCCCCCACATGAGTCCATCTTGGTAAACCAGGCCCTGGGTCTGGTAAGTCGGCAACCTCCACCAGCAAAAATGGGCCCTGATATGGATAAATATAGTTCAGTTTACTGTGATGAATGGATCCATTTGTCAGGGTTTTCTCAAATTTTTCAAGCTCTACTTCAAAGAGGAACCTACAAACGTCTAGGCATTTTGCAGCTGAAAGCAATTAAGCACACAGCGATTGTAAAGAAATGGAAAGAAGACAGTTGTTTCACAAGTGGAAAAAATACTGAAAATTGATCTCAGTGTGGGCAACAAGGTTTAGGTAGTAACACTATTAATAACATCAGTTCAAATGTGATAGGTTTTAAAGCTCAATGCTGTTGCATGGAGTGAAAAGTCTTGGTAAGCAATACTGCGTGGATTTCCTGAAAGTTGAAACCAAAAGAGTTTTGCCACCTTATGGGGGTAAAATAGGCATAATATCCACAGGGTCCCACAATTCTCTACTGTGGACACTACTGGTTTGCCTACTTTAATAAGACTGTACCCCACTAGGAAAAAAAATATTTGACTATGGCTGTAACATTTCTATATATATGTAAAACATGCAGGCAAAAAAATTTCAAAGTATGAGATTAAAAAATACAAATGTACAGCATAAGTGACTAAGCATAAGTTAATAGTTATACTGTATTGCATATTTCAAAGTTGCTAAGAGAATAAATCTTAAAAGCTCCCATCATAAGAAAAAAAGAATCTGAAACTACATATGGTGATGAATGTTAACTAGACTTATTGTTGTAATCAATTTACATTATATGCAAATATCAAATAATTAGGTCGTGTACCAGAAACTAATAAGTTATATGTCAATTACACCTCAATAAAATAAACTAAAATAAAATTGAAATTCTATTTTTTTATTCCCATACCATCTTGTGAAGCTCACTTTGGAGATCACAGCCTTAGACAAAATCATCCTTTGCTCGTTCAGCCGGACTTATGCATGGGACAGACGTGGCCAGCTAATGGAGTTGGGACAGAGTGGGGGAGGGGGAAGCATGATTCTCCCCTGTATCTATTCACATTGAGACAGCCACGCAGAAACTACTAAGGAGATTCATGGAAGACAAAAAAAGGGATTGAATTATAAGATCCCTGGGGTTTCTGGAATATAGATGTATGTGTAATGAACAGTAGTTGGCTCAGATGGAGGCTGGGTAGAAAGAGAGAGCACTGGGTCCCTGAGAGGGACCACGCAGTAGAGAGAGCATCAGAGAATAGGGTCAACACTGGGGTGGAGGCAGAAGTGTGAGCTATTAAAGCCAGACGACCTTGGGTCCAGGCAGTTTTACCGTGAAATTCCTGGTGACCTAATATAGAGCTGGCAGAGAGAGTATTTGCTCTCTCACTGGGTAGAGACATCTTCTGGATGGATTAAGAGAGATCTATCTACTGACTGCTGCTGGGGGGTCACTGCATGATGGGAGTCCCTTTGTGTTTGTTAGGGCTCAAGTTGGAAGTCAAAGCTCAGTCATACCAGAGTCAGAAGTAAGTTGTAACATAGAAAGTTCTGAGAAACTCCAGCCCCAAATACTCCAGCACCGGACCTTGTCTCTCGCTTCCCAGTGGTAGCTGATACTGGGCTAGAGGAGCTGCCCCTGTCCCTTTGCTTTTCAGAGAGGCACAGCCTGTTTTCACCAACGATGCTACCTCCAGCTGCACCAGCAGCAGGAGAAAGTTTCTAAATGTGGAGTGATACCCTAATGGAAATTTCCAGCTCTGGATTATTGTGTGGTCCTGGCTTGGCCCGCAATGGATTCATAAATGACCAGAGCTGATTTCTGGACACATGTGAACACCCTTAGGGATTCTAAGAAAAAAAATTTTTTGAGAAAAGAATCCTGGAAGCAATTCAGTTTTCTGGAGCCAGGAAGGGTATTTTTTTTTTTTTTTAAAGATTTTATTTATTCGACAGCGAGAAACACAGCGAGAGAGGGGACACAAGCAGAGGGAATGGTAGCGGGAGAAGCAGGCTTCCCGCGGAGCAGGGAGCCCGATGCGGGGCTCGATCCCAGGACGCTGGGATCTGACCTGGGCCGAAGGCAGACGCTTAACAACTGAGCCACCCAGGCGCCCCTGGGAAGGGTATTTTTATAACCCCTGTCTCACTTGTGTGAGCAGGCGAGTGAGACTGAGATGTCCTGTGAAATGCCTGAGACTGTCCCTGCTAGTGCCACTAGATGAAATCTGAGCAAAGTGCCATAAAAATAGAACGACGAATTCTGGCCACCTCTTTTAGTAAGATATCCTGCTACTTGCTAAAATAAATAGTGTAACGGCAACTAGTACAATAACTTCCATTTTAGAGCATCACAAAAACATCTGTGGGGAAAATAAGCAATCCCATGCCTTTGGCAGAAGAGCTCAACCAAGTAAGTGTGGAAACCAAGTAATCAGCTGCCGGGACGGGGGCGCTGACAGACCCATTCTTCTCCCTTTCCTGCAGAAACCTCAGTAAAACACAGAAAAAAAGAAAGTGGCTCAAATCCACACGGCCAAAGAGACCTGGAGAGGAGATGACAGCAAAAACCAAGAGCGGGAAGGTAGACTGCACTTGACTCAGCAGACCAGAGAAAGCTGAGCCAGACCTGGAGCTGGGAAAGCCACGGAAACTAGCTGTTTTCCCTTGGGAACCCCAGAAACCTGGATGTTCAAGTTACAGGACCATCAGAAGGCAAGGAAGACAGGAGGACTAGTTGGAAGACCTGTAAGTAGCATGTGGATCCCCAAAGTCTGTCTTCTACTTCATGCGGTCTGATGACTGTCCCCTCCCCCACCTTGCCTCAGAAGACCGGATGTTTAGAGAGGTTCAACAAGATAGACTTTGGGCTCCAAACAGCTGAGGGCAGAGTGAGAGCCTTACTGCAAAGGGGAAATTTAGGTGAAAGTCTGCACCCCGAACAATGGGATCCCCAACTTTTCCTCTACCTTAGCTGATAGAGAGTTGGCAGCCAATGCAACAGATCAGAGTTGAGCTGTCCAATATGGTGGCCACGAGTCACAAGTAACTGAGTTTAAATTAAGCAAAATTAAATAAAGTTAAAAATTAACTTTTTCAGGCACCTGGGTGGCTCAGTTGGTTAAGCGTTCAACTCTTGGTTTCTGCTCAGGTCATAATCTCAGGATCGTGAGATTGAGCCCTGAGTCAGAGTCTGTGCTCAGTGGGGAGTCTGCTTGAGATCTTCCCTCTCCCTCCGCCCCTCTCCCTGCTTGCGCTTTCCCTCTATCTCCTCCAAAATAAATAAATCAATCTTTTTAAAAAATGTTTTCAACTGTACTAGCCACATTACTAGTACTGACTAGCCATCCATATGTGACTAGAGGCTACCATATTGGAGAGCACTGATACTGAAAGTTTTCATCACCACACAAGTTTCTGTGGAACAGCACTGGATCAGAGTTCCTTTCTTGAGACTGAGAGAGAAACCTACTCAGAGACTGACATTCACTGATCACCCAAAATGAACCAACAGCTAACAAGCCCTGCTTGTGCCAATGGAGTTTCTATCAGAAATGCAGCCTCTCACTCTTAAACATAAGTTGGCAAATCTGAACGACCAAGTATCTGAGGAAATTCTCAATTATGAAAGACAAAAGGAAATAATACAAAGTGCGCTGCACCCAGGAAAGAAAAATAAAGTATAAAAATATCATAGACAAATTAAAAACTAAATGGATTAGGTGGTAAAGTCTCTTGAAACACCAAAAAAAAAAAAAAAAAAAAAAAGTTGAAAACAGGAGAGAAAACCTAAGGTAACATAACTGTCCATGAAATTCATCTTTCATTCAACTCAAAGGAGTTCCAAAAAAAAAAAAAAGAGAGAGAGAGAGAGAGAACTGAATAAAAGGGGAGGGAGAAAGTTATCAAAGTCATAGAATGAGATTTCCCAGAACTTTCCAGATTGAAAAGAGCCGCTGAGTGTACAGCACTGTGAATGAAATAAAACATATATCAAGGCACATCATCATGAAATTTTTGAACACTGGAGATAAAGAGGAGACTCCCAAGTGTTCCTGAGAGCAAACGCAAGTCCCACACAAAGGATCAGGTATCAGGATCACACTGGTGTCATCAACAGTGATACCGAAAGCTGAAAGGCAGAACATCTCTACAAATACTAAGAAAAAATGATTTTCAACCCCAAATTCTATGCCCAAGGGTGAGGGTAGAATAAAGAAGTTTTCAGCTATACGGTAGATGAAAAAATTTGTTTCTATGTCAGTCAGCATGGGCAGGAAACAGAGGGCTCACTGAAATTGAGGAGAGTTTCACAAACTCTCAGAAAGTATGGCTAGGGTGAAAGGAAGGCGACCAGAAATGATGAGGCACCCTGAAGCTGGCAGGGGCAGGGAGCTGTTACACAGTTAAGTGCTGAAGGCACGTGGGGGGCGTGGCTCTTGAACCTGGAGATGACCGCTGCTACTCTAGGAGACAGCCACCTCACAGAAGTGATGGCCGCCAGCCACTCACAGCTCCACAAGGAATGGGCTAGGCAGCAAACACCCATGAGGACACCCAAGCAACCTGTGGAAAGACCCAAACAGGAAAGAACTGAGACCTCTGGCCAACAACCAACACCAACTGGCCATCCATGTAAATGACCTTGACATCAGTTCCTTCTGCTTCAGAACCCCCAGATGCCTGACTCACGAACACTGTAGGATAGTGAATGTTCATTACATGTGGCACTAACTTCTGTAGTAATTTGTTATGCAATGATAGATATCTGGTACATAATTAAGACGATGAGAAGAGGGAGAGAAAGAGAGAGTGAGAAAGAGAGTGAGAGTGTGTGTGTGTCGTGAGTGGAAAGCAAGAAGCTAAATAATTATTCTTCACGGAAGAGAGTCATTAGAGAGTATTGAAAACTGAAAATCATAAAATAGAGACATAAACATATTGCTCGAAACAGAGAAGAAGAAACATCTGAAAAGAGGAATGTGTTTGCCTTGGGGTTTCGAGAATTGAGACTGGAGGTGGGGCATTGGGTCTTATTAACAGCGTTTAAGAGTCATATTTGAATGTTAAACTGTATACGCACTAGACTTTCATAAAATAGCTTTTTTTTAAAAGCAACTACCATAGACCTCCCCACAAGATCTAAAGTGAGACCACCTTGTTCAGAGAGGAGTAAGCACCTAGCTCTCTGATTGAGCAAAAAGAGGTAGTAAAAGGGAGTATTTGAGAAGATCAAGAGAGCCTCAGTGGAAATGCTCTCTCAAGGAGCAGAGTCTGACGGCCAGTCAGAGCTGGACAACACATCCAAATCAGGTCATGAGACCCAAGAGATCCATAGCAACATGGAGATTAATCTGGAGCTTAAAAGAAGACGCGAGGTTTCCAAGGGCACTTGGGTAGCTCAGTTGGTTAAGTATTTGACTCTTGGTTTCAGTTCAGGTCATGATCTCAGGGTTGTGAGATCGAGCCCCACATGGGGTTCCACACTCAGGGAGGAGTCTGCTCCCCCCTCTTTGTCTGTCCCTCCCCCTGCTCATATACACATACACACACACTCTCTCTCTTTCAAATAAATACATCTTTAAAATAAAAATTTTTAAGAAGAGAGAGATGAGGCCTCCAGGTTGACATGAAGGACACTGGCCATGAAGAGGGGACCAGAATATGTTAACCAACAATCAGAATTCCTCCAGGACCCTGGGGAAGATGTTGATTCCAATGAGGCAGAAAGAGAACGACCAAAACTAGTTTAAAGAGAAGGGCACTGGAGAAATCCTTAGTGACTTCACAGACACTTAGTGGACATCTAACACCACTAATGACAACCCTCCGGAATAGCTCTTGCGCCCACCGCGTTACTGCATTACCAGCCATACAAGAGCTGCTGTAAGTGCATTCCTTGACTAAAAGCCCTGTGCTGAACACATTCCTCTCAGAAATTCACATTCAAATGAAAATCAGTGGCACCATTATGATTATAATAATTTTCATTATTCCATTTATTATAGCCTTGACATATCATTTTATAGTGGGCACTATAAAATGATATTATTATTTTTATTTATTTTTATTTTTATAAAAATAAATATTATTATAAATTATAAATAAAAATATTATTATTTTTATTTATTTTTATTTTTATAAAAATAATTTTTTATTTTATTTATTTTTATTTATTATTATTTATTTTTTTTTAGTGGGCATATATTTTAAATTGTTGAGATTACGTTGCTGGGCTGGGCCGCTAAATGCCTAGAAGCATTGTCTTCTGAATCGATGCCAAATTCCCATTAAATGAATCACCAGCACCATAAGATTTTTAGTGTCTTACATGTGCAATCCTCCATGATTGCCAAAACGATGACGATTATTATCATAATCAGCTCTAAATCATGGGTCTTTTCAGAGCAGCTTCTCCCAGGAGAAGCTCATGTTGGTCTGCTGGCAACAATTCCTACAACCCTCTGCCCCATATCATGAAAGAATTCCTTAGCTGGAAAAAGAGAGTAACACTACTGAGGTTTCGGGGACTTACGGTTCCTGTCGGGTGGCCTCATCATTTACAACTGCCTGAGGAAGCGCAGACAGGAGAGCAGGAAAAGGCCACCCAAACTGAAGGGAGAGCAAATCTAGGGTTGATATTCCTCATTAGCCTCACAGAGCTCTTGGCTTTCACTTGACATGCTTTCAGTCTCTGGTCATACTTGAATCATTTCTCCCTCTCTCTTGCCTCATTTAAATCCTGTCTTTCCCAAACCATGTGTGATGCTCGGTCCTTAACCTTGCCTCTCAGACCTGGCTGCCTCTTCTCCCAATCCTCCGGTTCTACTTTCTTCTTTTTTGTCTCTTCCTAGCTGTGTCCTTCTGCTTTTTTGGTACCAGATTATCAAAGTGCATCAAACTACATAAATACAATAAGAATATTCGGATGCCTTCTTCCTATACTGCCACACCCCTATGCAGGTCTCCTCGGACTCCAGGAATTCCTTAATCTCATTACTCAAGACAGCATATCCTAGTAAGCCACCTCCAAGCAGATATTTTTCCTTACAAGCCTAGCTCAACCCATTCCGCTCTTCCTGTATTGGCAACCATCGACTTGACAGTTTTTAAATACAAAAATGCAAAAAAAAACTCCCCAAAGTTCCTGGGTTCACGATAAGAATAAAAATGTAAATTTATCACTGGAGAATTAAGTTCCTTTTGATAGTAAAGCCCCGAGTCAAGCTATAAACTATTTCTATGTTGCTAGTGTAGACACCGAGCTAGGCTCCGGGAAATAACCCATCGACAAGTGGGGGGACAGAAGAGCAGGATAGTTCCTGCCCATGGGGCCTTAAGCAAATGTAAGAAAAGACCCAGAGTGGGGCGCCTGGGTGGCTCAGTCGTTAGGCGTCTGCCTTCGGCTCAGGTCATGATCTCAGGGTCCTGGGATCGACCCCACATTGGGCTCCCTGCTCGGCAGGAAGCCTGCTTCTCCTGCTACCATTCCCTCTGCTTGTGTTCCCTCTCTCGCTGTGTTTCTCTCTGTCAAATAAATAAAATCTTTAAAAAAAAAAAAAAGGAAAAGAAAAGAAAAGAACCAGAGAGACAACAGCCCATTAAGTCAATCATCACAGCCCGCTCTAAAGGTCTTGAGAAAAGTCAAATATCCACGGGCAACCAAGCACAGACCGCCATGTTTATGCTTGGAACGAATCACATGAAGGAAAAGATCCCTGAAAAGTGCCTAAAGAAGAATCAGAAGACAGCGGGAAGGTTTGGTGAGCCCCATCTTCAGAAAAGGACAAAAAAACCCTTCGAGGCTCCCTTTCTCCTCCTTGAGAGAGCTGAAAGCTCTATACGAGGGATCAACACAGTAAGGGCTTTGTAAGACGCAGAGCCATTTATGGCTTCTTCATCTTTGCCATGTTTCTCGTGTTCTGTTTTCCCTTTGGGATCAGCACGGGATGCCTTAAAACAGAAAGGTCCTCTGTGTTTGTCTTTGGAGAGTGGGAAGGGGACAAACTCCCAAGGATGGTGGCAGCTTCTGAAGGAAAGGAAGATGGGCTGACTTCCTGGAGGCCACTACAGAAGGTGGAGAGACTGAGCGGGCGTTCAGGAGAAGCCCCGAGGCTGCCCCAGAAAATGCATCTTGAAGTCTGGCTGGTAGATTGCCTGAAGCCGGCTCTCTCACGGAGCGGCCTTCCAGGAAGGGGAGCACCTTGATCTGAGCTTGAAGAAAGCATCGAACACATATAAATAAAGAATGAGGCAGGAGGGCTCCAGCCCAAGGCAGTCAAGTCTAGGGTCAGAGATGGACAGAAGCCTCCTGGCCTCGCATGGCTCTTGTGATCCTCAACACGGACCACAGAGAGCTCTAGCTAGGGAAGTTGTACCCGGGCCTCCTACATGGGCTACGAGATTCCTTCTTTCCAGGACCCAGGGTGGCTGACAAACAAAAGAGGGAAATGCTTACGAGGAAGAGGGATGGACCCATGAACATCTTACCTTCATCCTTTGAGTCCCACTTTCTCTCACCGGCTGCTCCCTGAGCACCCTTGGGAGATGGCAGAGCCCGGGGCAATTGAAAGGACAGTCCTGGTTCGAATCCTGCTGGGCCACAGGTCTAACGTCATTCTTCCAAGTGTCAGTGTCCCTAGAGACCCACCTGATTCTCCGACAATACCGTGTGGCCCAAGTGCCCAAGGGTTTCCAGTTACCTGCAGCTCCTCAGAAAATTCCTCTCTCCCACCACCTCCCCCTGGCGAATGCTGTATCGTGGAGCTGGAATTTGAGTCCAGGTCCGTTCGATGGCCCAGCCTGAGCCCTGACTCTTCCGATTCCAGCGCCGGGCACCATCGCTGGCGGCCAACACACATAGAACGAAGCATCCGCGCTACTCCTCTGAAACCCGGACATGGGTCTCTTGCACACACACAGCTCAAATCCGCACCAGCAAATTGCAGGCCAGTTTTCCAAAGGACCAGAAACTGCTCCCAACATCTTGAGGAGAGGCTGATAATTGTGCCCAGAAGCTCCTGCTCACACACACACAATTACCCGGTTTTCACATGCAAATCTCCATCTGCACATAGTTTCTTTGGTAAATGCCAACTTCATAGGTGCAATCCAGGTGCTCAGATTTGAGAACTTGGCATAGGGACGTGCACTCAAGCTCTGAGTCAGTTATGGACGGGGGTCATTATTATAATTAGTCCCAATGGATACGTCTGTCACTCGGTAACAATGGTGGATGATTCTGTCTCACTCCCTTGTCTCTACCCCCCGCCCCCACTAGCCCCCCCTCTAAGAAAGCCGGCCCCATCTTGCTTAACTGTCCTCCCCACCCCCACCCTGCCTTTGAAAATGAAAATCCCAGATGTGGGTGACCCGTCTGTAGTGTGTGTCACATTTTTAGCATCTTTCTTTATTTAGAGCAAAGGAGAAAGGGACTCATTAGACAGGAAGTCCACAATGAAATTAGGGAACGTTTGATCAGACCATTGTCCCAACACAATACGGGCAATGAGGGAGATGCAGGAGTTGGCTGCAAACTCTAAATGTGCTACAGTCTCGGTGGCTTGCTCCTCACTCACTTCCCTGTGCTGACCGCAGAAGGGAGCCCAATGGCTCTCTAGGTAGGATCCCGGCTTCTAAGAGTAGGGCTGCCATTAGGGCAGCCAAACTCTCTCGCTTTCTTTTTTATGAAGAGTTCATATCCTCAGAGCAATTTTAGATTCACAGAAAAAATTGAGAAGAAGGTGCAGACGTCTCCCGTCTACCCTCTGCCCCCACACTTGCATGGCCTCCCCCACTGCCAACCTCGCCCACCGCCCAGAGTGGGCGGTGTTAGGACCCATGAACCAACGTTGGCGTGTCGTCATCACCACCATCCAGATGACCATATTTACACCACAGTTCGTTCTTGGTGTTGATCCTAAGGGCTTAGGCTAAGGGTGATGAACATCATAGTATCGTACAGAGAATAGTCCCTGCCTTAAACATCCTCTGTGCTTCCGCCCCGCTGACGTTTATACTTCCTCTATCTTTTTACCTTTTCCTTAATATCATAGAGTAGGAATCCTACAGGATGTGGCCTTTTCAGATCAGCTCCTTGCTCTTAGTAATACGCAATTAAGTTGCCTCCATGTCTTTCCATGGCTTGATAGCTCGTTTTTTTTTAGCGCTGAATAATGTTCCGTTGTCTGGAGGGACCGTGGTTTATTTGGCAAATTTTCTCTTCCCCTATGGCTTCGCTCTGCCACAGCAGCTGGGGCATCTGAAGTCCCTGGGAGTGGGGACACCCTGGGCCTTCGTCAGCCTCAGTCCTTTGCTGCTGTTGAGGAACCAGTTGGGGGGAGAAAGAACTCCTCCCGAAGCTTCTAGCTTGGCAGCGGGCTCTTACTTCAGCTTCCTGGCATATGAAGGGCAGAGGTTTGCTGCCAGGGACCTACACCAAGGACTTGAGACATGAAAGCCATTCTTAAATCTCAGTTCCATTTCTGGTGCCTCAACTCTTTTATTAAGCAGAGCAGAAGGTCAGGAATAGACAGGGTCCAAAACAGAGACACTAACGATACATTCAAGCTCTGGGGAGACCATTTGGCTATGAGAATGTCCAGTCACATCTCCAAATACTTAATCCATGACGCATCACAATCAACCCAATACTACAGTAAGCCGAAATGAAGGCACAAAGAGGTTATGTCTACAGCTCTGATGTAAGAGAGAAAAGACTGGATTTCATAGAAAGAACATGGGCTCTCACGTTGACTTATTCACTATCTTGGGGCCTCAACAACCTTTAACCTCACCTGTACCAGAGTTGAGAGACGTCATCTTATCTCCCTGCAGGTGAAAGTACAGCATGGAGGTAGTTATTGAAGCAATCAGGAAAACTAGAACATCGCCTCAAAGTGAAGCATTTAGTTTTATCACCAACACGCCACACAGCAAACTCTCTGCCATTTGCAATATCAGAATTCATTCCTCATCTGGTGCTAAATCCATTGCATTTTCATCTGTCTAAGTGGCATACAAGATTTGCCATTCTCAAAAGGCATGGAAAATTCATTTCTTGGTCTAAGTTAGAGAGCACAGCATTGAGGATTGAGCACAGGAACTTGAACAGGAGCGGTTGATGACAGAAGTCAGTCCACGCCATCAACAACTGGCCCAAGCTCAGCTTCTCACGCATAATAGGCACTCAACACACACCGGCTAAATCAACTAATGAATGAAAAATATGTATGCAGAGAAAAGTCTCCTCATTCAACAAACACTCAGTGACCAACTCGCGCATACATACCTCTGCTGTTTACCCAACACCCAAGTTTAATCAGAACTCCTCTGTCCTAAGTCAATTCTCCCTCCGCTTTCCCTGGAGAACTTTGGTGAGCAACCAAAGGAAAAACACAAAACAAAACATCATAGTCTTATTTAAGTTCCTTTAGTTCACAGTCCCAGCAAGCTTGTCTCCCCACCAATTATCCGTTAAAGAAAGAGGGGATAAAATACAGAAGCATTCAGAAAACAGGGATAAGTGACCATCGACAGCACAGCAACCAAAGGAGGGGACAGGAAAACGAGAAGCAACTTTTTAAGAATCATGAGTTTGAGGTAGAGACCCCCATACATCACAAACCTTGGGGACATGGATATAGTTTGTTTTTTTTTTAAACACTGTAGTGCGCCTTACTAATTAATTCCATTATTGGGTTAATGAATAACACTGAAAGGAACTTAACCCCTTCTTGATAACTCACCCTGCATTGTTTAAAAGGCAGGAAATGTCTGTGATGAACTTCAGAGAAGCATTCTATTAAACCCAGAGCATGCGTGAAGGGTAGTTCATCATAAAAGCTTCTTTCTTGTCATTTTCTACTATCGCTCTAAATCTGTTTTGTGGGATAATGGTCTCACTGTTCCTGGATGAAACTTCCGGAAATCTCCATGGCCTTTCTGGTTCTCTTAGGTAGACTCTTACAGTCTAGGGCCAGGGACCAGTTCCTTGTGCCTTCCGCCTGCAGAAGACACTTACCAACTCTGAGTGGTCCCACGGATGCTCTTCCTTGCTTTGGGAACATTGGTTGCCTTACTCTATAGCCCTCCTTCTAAGATCCCCCGTGACTTAGCCACAGCCTGGGTGAAGGACCCGGGAAGAAGGGCACATAACCTGAGCAATAATTTTACAGAGATTTTCTCTCAACACTTGCATCCCGGGGCCTGTCTCACAGCTCTTTTTGCTATCTGATATCTGTGCTATCTCACTGCCTCGGTCCAAATTTCCAACTTAACATTTGATTATATTGGAAACTTTCCATACAGTATAATATACACTGGGGAGGGCAATGAAGTCTTTTACCAGGGTAGTCATTCAGCAGGCAGAATTACTCATGTACCAAAGGGTCTGGATAACTCTTTTATTTTTCCTATAGTCGGAAATGTCCGAATTTTTCATGAAATGTTTCCAATTGAAATCCAGCTGCTTGAGAGCATGTAAGTGGCCAAAAGATGGAAAAGTAAAGTTCAGAATAGCAAAAAAAGCCCTATTTTTGCTATCATTATGTAGATACAATGGGACCACACATGGAATTGTACATCACAAAGTTGGACCCAAGTCCAGACTTTGTGATGCTGAATTTTTCTATACCTGGAAGAAGCTACTTATGCCTCTTAACTCAAAGTCTCCATAAGCAATAAAGAAATTTATGGGGGGCACCTGGGTGGCTCAGTGGGTTAAAGCCTCTGCCTTCGGCTTAGGTCATGATCTCAGGGTCCTGGGATCGAGCCCCGCATCAGGCTCTCTGCTCAGCAGGGAGCCTGCTTCCCCCTCTCTCTCTGCCTGCCTCTCTGCCTACTTTTGATCTCTCTCCTCTCTGTCAAATAAATAAATAAAACCTTTAAAAAAAAAAAGGAAAAGAAAAGAAATTTATGGACTGTATCCTGAGAGTCAAATAAGGTAAAGAACCACCCTTCTCATGAAAAACTTATATTTTATTTGGAATATAAACAATTTAAAAATGCAACTTATGCCAAAGAACTTATGTTGGTTTTACAATATGTTCACAAAGTTCTTTGATACACCTTCCTTCAGGAAGTGGATTCTAATTCTCTTTCCCTTAATTTCCCTGTATTTAGTAACTTACTTCTAGCAAGTAGAATGTGGACAAAGTGACAGTGTGTGACCTCCAAGATTAGGACACAAATGGCACTTGACTTCTTCCTTCCTCTTTCTCAGATCACTCTTGCTAGGCGATGCCAGCCGCCTTGTCATGAGGACACTTAGGCAGTCCTATGTGTCCTATGGAAAAGTCCACACTGTGGGAACCTGAGGCTTCCTCCTAACAGCACATGAGAGCGCCATCTTGGAAACCGACCCTCCAGCCCCAATTAAGCCTTCACATGTAGACACCCCAATTGACAGCAGGACTGCAATCTCATAAGAGACCCCACCCAGAATCACCCAGCTTAGCCAGCCCCATACACCTGACCCACAAGGACTGTGAGTTAACAGATATCCGCTGTTTTAACCCAGTACGTTTTAGAGTAATTTGTTGCACAACAACAGGGAACTAACAGAATTGACCAGATTTTCTAATTTGTCTCTTCTGAGAATCAACAATAATCATGTGATCAGTGATTTCAGCAAAACGAAAACAGAAAACCCACAAATCTCACTTTTTGAACTGGAAGAATAACATTTCCAGATTTTTATCATTAAGATAAATGATTTGTATCATTAGGACACACTTCTCAACTCTGGTCCCTTTAAATCAAGAGCTCATTGAAGGAGTTATATATACCCAGCAAATCCACATGGATGTTAAAATTATTTTTAAATGAATGGTAAAAGCACAGATTTTCACTACTCTAAACTGTGCTGTGTACAGGACTAACAATGAAAACCTTAACAAGGCATCTAAAGCTACTTCTAGTCATGTCTTATGTTGGCTTCTTTTTATAAGGCCATCAGTTTGCTTTTTATTTATTTTGGAAGCTTTTTTTTTTTTTTTTTTTTTAAGTAGGCTTCACTCTCAGCTTGGAGCCCAGGGTGGGGCTTGAACTCACGACCCTGAGAGTAAGATCTGAGTGGAGATCAAGAGTGGGATGCTTAACTGAATGAGCCATCTTGGGCCCCTGGAACTGGTTTTTTTAAAAGGGAAAACAGATACAAGCTGATGAAGAGAAAACTTAACCTTTTGTGAGAATGAGATCAAAGTTGCACTTAAAACACTAATGGATATTTACACAGCACACAGAGTAATGACATTGTGTATATGTGAGGAGCTGATGATTACATGGCCGTATTTCAGTTAGTCATGCCAACGATCCCGGGGAGCAAGAATTATTTTCCTCCTTTTGCATATGTGGTGGTGCAAAATCAACTCGTGAGAATCGTCTACCACTTACCTCCTCTTCCAGACTTCCAAAGAAAACCCTCTATGCTTGAGCCCAACTTCTCCTTTGCTCTCCTCTCCTAAAGATGTAGAATCCTTTCTGGAAGGAAGCACAAACAGAAATGCTAAGGATGGGCAAGGTGGGGTGACTGAAAGTTTCACCAGCTACAGTTAACAGAGTCTAAGACAAGTCCTTGGGAGACAGGAGGTTGAGGATAGAGGGACATTGGAGCAACTGTGGGGTGTGAAGGAAGGGAGATTTTTTTAAAAAATTTATTTAAATCAATGTAATTAACATATAGTGTATTGTTATTTTCGGAGGTAGAATTTAGCAATTCATCATTTGCATACAACGCCCAGGGCTCATTCCATCACGCCTTCCTTAATACCCATCACACAGTTACCCGATCCCCCTCCACACCTCCCCTCCAGCAACCTTCAGTTTGTTCCCTAGAATTAAGAGCCTCTATGGTTTGTCTCCCTCTCTGATTTCATCTTATTATACTTTTCCTTCCAAAGGGGAGAGAGATTTTAATGATTTTATGGACAGTGTGTTTGCATCTCCTTTAACTTCATCTGAGACATATGAGAAATTCAGAGAATTTGTTTTCATTATTTTTGCCTGTTGAACTATTCTTTCACACGTCGTTTAAAGACTCGTGTTTGAAGAGGGCACATTTGAGAATGTTCAGGTGCAGAGAGTATATAAATGACCTTCCCAAGAATCCAGATCTTCTAACTAAATCAAGTGTGTTTTCCACTCTGTCACTTGACCTTCTTGTTCATTCACTCAGGCAACCAACAGTAACTGATCACATAATAGAGCAGGCACTATCTTGGGCCCTGAGGAAATAACTTAACTTAGCTCGAAGCTCAGAATCTGTCATTTTGAAACTCCCCAGAAGAGGGGGAGACCTAAATCCAGGCCACTTTGGGGCTGATTGTTCTGTGTTTGGCATAAACCACCTGGGTGGACCCTTTAATACCCAGATGCAAAGCACCGACCCACCTGTTATTCGGAGCTGCAGCCGGGAAATGACAGTAATACTATGTTTTAGAATGAGAACAAAAGCCTTGTCTAATTGTAAATTTTTACCTAGGGTTGAGCCAAAGCTTTTGTTGATTTGTTGCTTTTGTTGTTGTTCTTTTTATTTTTTGAGGGATTGAGTGGCTGGACTATGCCTTTTCTCGACGTGGATCCGGTGTACCCCGTGCCAGGAAACCTTTGTTTCTCTTGAGGAGAGGAGGACGTTCGGGCGTGATCCCCACGCTAGGATAAAGGAAAAAGGCTCTTTTTCCTCCCTAGGGTGTGGGTGTCCTGCACATTGTGTTATTTGAGACCAAATAAAACACACCTTGGGAGATTCATCAGTGTTAGAATGCCGTGTTCCACTGCGCTAGCCCACTTGGGGCTATTCCCACCGCCTTAGAGTACAAAACGAGAGCCTGCGAAGTAGCCCCGGGCCTGGATGAGGAGGAAAACAGTGACCATTTCTCTGTCATCTTGGGCAGACATCTCCCATTCCACCTGACTACTTCCTCTATCTTTTTTTTTTTTTTTAAAGATATCTATTTACTTATTTGAGAGAGAGAGAGAGATAGTGAGCAAGGGAAAGCACAGAGGGAGAAGGAGAAGCAGACTCCCTGCTGAGCAGGGGCCCTGATGTGGGGCTCGTGATCTGAGTTGAAGGCAGATACTTAACAGACTGAGCCTCCCAGGCGCTCCTACTTCCTCGATCTTGACATTTTCTCCTCTTTTGGGTTCTAAAATTGCACTTTTTTGGTTCTCCTCCTACATCCCTGGATGCTCTTATTAAAACTTCTTTTTTGGTCCTCTTCCTCTACCCACGTTCAATGACCTCAGGACTTGGTTGCAGATCTTTCTCTCTTCTGTAGCTACACTCTGACCCTCCACAAACTCATCCTGTAATGGGGTTTTAACTATCATCTTTATTTTGATGACTCTTAAATTTATATCTCTAGCCTTTAACTCTTCCTTGAACTTGAAACTTGCATATTCTCAACATGGCTACTTGGTTACCCAATAGGCATGTCTATTGGAACTTTTAAAAAGACCCTTGATTTGGGCCGCAAACCTTTCCTCCACAAATATTCCCCTTCCAATGAAACAGTGTTCACTCGTTTGCTCAATGAAAATTGGGAATGGGGTTGAATTCTTCCCTTTTCTCCCTCATTCATAACTGGTCGGAAATGTGCTTTTGCTCCATGTCCGATGCACACCGACTCCCTATATCCACTTCCACAGCCGTCCCACAAGGCTATTCCACTAGCCTCCTACTGATGCTGTCTGCTAGTTTTTCAACAGCTGTGACCCTCTTTGAGCGATATCCCCTGCTGCATTTGGAATCAAGGTCAAACTCCTTAACATGTTTCCGAGCCACCTGACTCTCCAAGTTCATTTCCATTGTAGATCATTCTCCCTGGCACTTTGGCCATGACAGCCTCCATCTAGGGGGAGGAAAAACCTCATCACTGCACCCTGCATGCCAGACTAGCAGCAATGGCACTGTCCCAAGGGGGGATAGGTGGTCCTGGGCTTTCTGGGAGACAGCAATGGGATCCTGGTGCAGACCCTCATGATGGACAGAAGCAACATCACAGACTCCCCTCAACTGGGCATTTGGAACGTGGGCTACCGTGAGAAGCTCAGAGGGCAGCAGAGAGGAGAAGGGACATCCGTAGGTAGGTTGTGGCTCCTCCCCTACTGTAATCCACGGTATTAACAAAAAGGTGACCTCACCACCATGTGACGAGCACCTGAGACATCCAGGTTTTGCACCAATGAATCAGATAGAGCCGCTGCCTTGTAGGACCCTCCAGCCGAGTTAGAGAGACAGACAGATAAACAAATAATGGCAATACAGTGGGATAAGTGCTCTCACGGGAATAGCTAATAAGAGCGATCGCACAAAGACAGCAGCGGGTAACACTTGCTCCGGGGGGCACTAAGCAGACACGGCTATCAGAGGATTATTCCGCTGTGGCTGGGGTGATGGTGCCTATGGGCTTTTCTAGAAAAAATTTCCAAATGATCCCAGTTTGGATTTCAATATTAAAAAAAAAAAAAAGACTAAGGCTGTGTGTAGAGGGACAAAGAAGACCATCTTTACTAGATGGTGCTCTTGATTTAAAAGTGCCACTAAAAACATGAATTGGCAATTTCTACCTAAGGGGGGAGAAAGCCATGTAAGTTGCGTTAGGCTTTCTTTGTGTACATTTTCGAGTGCCATGCCAATATCCCTAATATTATGACCTCTGGAGGAGTATGTTTTTTATTACAGTGCCTGACAATTAGGAAGCCACCAAGGGGAGCGGTGAGGGTGCTTTAAAGACCAAAGAACAAATGTCATCATTTTCACAGTGGCAGGAAGGCAGGCACGGATCTGTTGAGAACTGTTTCAGAGGCCAAAGGATGCCAGCAAAGGCTGATTTTCTTCCTCCCCTCTGTAGTCTGCAGGGCATATTGGATTCTCATGCCAGTTTTCCTCTGCTGGGAAAGTGAAAAGGAAAACTTCATCCTGAATATTTGCGACGCTTCCCCTGGGGGGACCAGAGCTAACACCCCTGTTGGAGCGTTTCTAGACTTGCTTCCATTCTGCAGCGATCATAATGGAGTAGCCTTTCCAATCTATGGATGGGTCATCATTTTAATACACCAAGCATTTACTAATGATAAGGAGCACAATTAGATTAGTTTTCTGGAGGCAGGAATCAATATCCTGGTGCATGTGGGCCCGATTAGCCATTGCTAATTAGAGCTCTCAGACATTAATCAAATACCATGTATGGGGCTAACCTACCAATGCGGGAAGCAAAAAAAAAAAAAAAAAAAAAATCTATAGTCTCCCCTTGAATTCTCTAACCTGGTTCACCTTGAAGTCAGACCCAAAGACAGAAATCCTTGTGTCAGGTCTGCATTAACGGAGCAGGGAGGCCGTGCTCTTTCACGAGTTCCCAAACCTTATGGAGCAGGAGGCTGACGTGACATCTTTGGGGTCTTTCTTAAACAAACACAGGCTCTGCCCTGCGGCCTGGACGTGCTTCTCACGGACACGGTGCCCGCAGCAGGCTAGACCCAGGGAATCAGACCAGCACTCCTAGGCCTAAACAATAAATAAAAAGAAATGCTCACTTACTAATATATTATTCATGAAATAGCCCAATTGCCCATCATGCCGCATACTTGTATTCATACAATTATTCCTGTGTGTTTAAATAATGAATGTTATGTTTGTGTTTACGAACACAAATCGTTCGTTAATCCGTATTCAAACCCAAAAGGGCCTTATGTGAACTCTTCAAAAACTGAACTTGATCAGCTTGTCCACCTCAATCTGAGAACAGTTTCTGTAATGCTAATTCTGAGACATGTGATTGAGTCCTTTAATTTGGCAAAAAAAAAAAAGCCTATTGGATAAAGCAGGCTTGAATAAAGATTCTGCTGATAATGCGGGGCAAATCCTGATGTGATTTAAGATTTGTCGAATATATTGCCAATATTTCTAGCACCTATGTTCTTAATTCCTGATTCTTTCATGCTTCTGAATGTTACCCTGCAAAAAGCTATTTATGGCCCCACAAGCACCTTCGATGTCTTCATAATCTCTTTCAAAACGATGCTTGGCTAGAAAGCCATGGTACGTGTGCGTACTATCATTATAATTTTTTCTTCAGAAACCAAAAGTCAGATTTGAATGAACTCAAATCCCAAAAGGCTCACCCGAGATTTGAAATTCACAACCTACAAGAACTGATCAGTTTTTAGGCTCGAGGAAAGCAGTTTTCCCAACCATTCTTAACATTCTCAGCTTTAGACTTGAGCAGGGAGGGGGAAATGGAGTTGCTAGGACCTAGTTGCAGGGCAAACTAAATAGCCTTGGAGAAAAGAATGCTAGCAAAGAATAAAAATCAGTATGGAATCAAATCTTGCTTGAATCCTAATTCACAACACATCAGTTGTGTGGCCTAGACATGTGTTGAATGTCTCTGAACCTCTAAGATGAGGGCAGTGATGCCCAAGGTCATAGTGGGGCTCTGAAGGTGAACATGAATACATAGGAGTGTTTGCCACAAGGCCTCTCTAGAGTTAGACATCGCCAAGGGCTACTTCCCTGGGCCTTTCCTCTTAATTCTAGTTCTATAGACCATAATGTTTGGGGAAGCAAGCCTTGCATCTATATCTTTGGTCCCTGGCACTGTGGTGCCTAGATTTGACTCAATACATCATTATTGAGCCAAAATTAACTACCAGAAAAGCCACCAAAAGGACATCTAGGGAACATGTGAATGTTTCTTTTCTCTCTTTCCCAAAAGTCAATATTGCACAGACTCTCTAAGGCAGTAATTTCCAGAAATCAGAAGAAATATTCCAGAAGAGCCAAAGCAAATCCCTCCGGTAATTTCAGGCATTGAAAAGTGTGGTTATGGAAAAATAAAAATCTTCTCTTTCATTGCTCTAACCTCTTCTTCTTGTAATTTGGGGGATATTCATGCACAGAAAATGTTGGGCAGGGCACGGAACACAAATACATTGGGTCCCAGATTATTTTGGCTCTAAGCAGACTATTGGTGAAAACAAAAAGGTACATACGTAAGGCATGTGGTTATCAGAGGAAGGGCCAAGCTTAAACGAGGAACATGATTAATATCTGAAGGGATCCTCAATTGAAATACATCAAATGGGAAGTATCTTGAGTTTTGATCAGGATACACCCATGAACTTCCATTTAATGCAAGTGTTGAGGGGAGAGATAAAGTGGTGTATATCTAAGATGTGCCTTGGCCATCAAGCCCATAAAAGTGAGGCAAGAGTCAAGGTCAGACACTTCCCGAAGGCACTGGTCTTTGAACAAGGTCATAGAATGTAATGAAGGACATGCCCATTATGAGAAATCATATTCCCATTTCTTAAAGTAAACAAATTCAGTACAATGGAGTTTTTAAGTTGACTGCTACCATTTTTATTGTCCCTAGGATGTGCTGGTGGCCAATTAAAAGTTGAAAAACTTCAAAAAAGTTAGAAATGTGTCGATTATTTCACCTATCATTTAGCATTTCCCATGTCCAACCAAATCCCACTGTGACACTTTTTTGCAGGCAAACTGGGAAGAAAGAAGGCCCACCAAAGAGATCTCTCCTGCCAAGTTCTATGCTACTGTTGGTCTCAGCTGAACTGCTGGTTTGTTTCTTTTTCTACAGTGATTCTCAATTTAGTAAATCACAAGTCTTTATTTACAACCTAAGAATAGCTAAGCTGAATGGTCGGCACCATCTCTTTCTGTGTGCTCAGGGATTAAATCTCTGCCATTTGGAACCAGATTCCCAGTTCCAAAAATACTGAGAGTCCCCACATGAGCCCAGGGCTCTCCCAGGGACTCCGGAGAGCGGCAGGACCTCAACCTAGTCGAGTCACAGCGGAGAGAGCATCTGGCAGCTAAGCCTTTGCCACAGTGGTTGTTGTGTCTTCATTCAAATGGATATGGGCTCTGCAAGCCACTTTGTGTTCTAGGAGAAAAACAACAGATGCTGACGCGCGCAGGAAGGAGAAAAGGGCTGAGTTTTTCCTTAAAACTCCACGCCTCCGAATGCATGGTTTCCTCCCCAAACCCCTTCCCCAATACTTTCCCTGCCAGAGCGCTATTCATTAGGACTCCGTCATCCCTGCTCAATTCACCCAGTCCAAATCTCCTGTAACGAGGGATTGTTGAGACGCCAACGCTACGCAGCCATTTTAAGTCTCAAGTTTAGAGTATTGGCACAACTTTCAATATTAAACAACCTTCCCAGTCTCTGATTGTCACTCACGGCAGCAGGCATATGTCATATTACCTGGTCCGCATTGTTTCAGACACAAGGACCCCCTTTCTTTTAGGTAATTACCCTTTGTGCCCGTTCATATAGTTCCAGGGTGTTTGGAGAGATGATGGCTGCCCAAATAGGACCGTCTGAGCCCTTCCCTAGATCTTATTGTTGGATGTTGAGAGAAGACAGTCTTTTTCTTTGAAGGTCACTGTCTGTGGCTTTACAAGGCCCAGAGTTCTCTCTGCACACTTGCCCATTGCACACCCAAGCCCAGGCCATTTGAAGGTCAACCAGAAAGGTAAGTAGAGATCTGAGGACATTAGCTAAATCCTTGGATCCAGTCCTGCCTGAGGCCAGTTCAGCCTTGGCGCTTCCAACTGAGGTGAGCCATTGCTAAGACTTTTTGTAACTTAGAGTCTTTCTTGTGACATGCACATTTTCTAGTCCACAGATCCCACTTTGAGACTCCTTAATTTATTACTCAAAAATTGTTTCTCCAACCCACAAGGCCAGGCTGAAAACTTTCTTCCCACACCCATAAATACAGAACATTGGTCTTTCCTTCTCTTGGGTACGGATCCAGCCAATTTTATTTCGTGATAAAAGTGCTTGCCTTACCAGTGTGGCTGCTGTCCTCAGAGATCTGTCCCCTGGAAAGTTCTAGTGAAACTTTCTTCTCATTAAGGCACTGGGTTCTGCTTTTACTTCCCTAATACAACTGTCTTTAATTCTCTTGTCTAGACTTTCCCTTCTACTGCTTACCTGGCTGGTCTTATTTTCTTTTTTCCTTTGCTATGTTTTCTTTTAATGCTTTCTTGGATCAGAGTTTATTAACAAGGTCCATAGACTATCCAATAGACTTTGGGGATTTTGAAATTGTACGCAAGTTTTGCATGAATATACATATGCACAGGTATTTGTTATCAATCACTGTGTAACAAATTACCCCATAACTTAACAGCTTTAAACAACAAAAATTAATTATTTAGCAGTTTCTGTAGATCAGAAATGCAGACACAGATTAGGTAGTTGCTTCTGCCTCTCAGTATCCAGTAATCAAGGTGTTGGTCAAGGATCAAAGACCCCAGGAAAGGAAAATATACTTCCAAGCCTACTCACAAGGGAGTTGCCAGGATTCAGTTTCTCGTGGCTGTTGCCTAAGGATCTACCAGTTCCTTGCCACTTGAGTCTTTCAAAGGGCAACTCACAACGTGGCAGGTAGCTTTCCTTGGAACCGACCTGGGACAAAGAGAGCGCGAGCAAGACAGATTTCACAGCCTCTTCGTAAGCCAATCTCAGTGGGGACATCCCCTCCTTTCTGCTGTATTCTGCCGTTCAAGAAGCAAGTCGTTGGGTTTAGCCCACACTCAAGCCCTGACTCGTTGGGGGTTGGTCCATCATCTTACAGCCTGGCTGCCGCAGGATACGGCGAAGAGGAAGATGGTCCATACCTTTATCATATCTGTTACTTCTGAACTGATGTCCTTATTTTCTCTTTGTTTCTGTCTCAAGCATCAGTTTTACCCAAAGTTGTCTAACTTTTCCCAAGTTACCAGAAATCGTCTCTCAGCGACAGGCTGGAGTTTGTCCCTCTTACAACAGTCTCTCTACAATAGTCTTGATGCCTCCTTCCCTTAAAATGTTCGTGATGCAAGATTCTATGTTGGCACTCACCCTCATTACACACACACACACACACCTTAGTGCATTGTCAGTTGTGAGAAGGGGAGTGCTTTGATCATACAGGATAAGAATCTTGTCTTGTAGAACACTGGTTCTCATACTTTTCAATCTCAGACCCCTTTCCACTCCTACAAATTACTGAGGACTCTAAAGAGCTTTTGTTCATGTAGGTTATATTCACGGACATGTGCTGTGTTACACGTGAAAACTGAGATATTTTAAAAATATGTATTTACTCCTCTAAAAATAGTAGACCTGTTAGATGCAAACCAATGTTTTTAGCAAAAGTAAACATATTTTGCTTTTTTCTAAAACAAAAAAAATATTAATAACTGATAATGTTTTACATGTTGAGAAATCTCTTTAATGTTCAGCTTAATGGAAGACGATTGGATTCTTATCTGGTTCTAACTTCATAAGTATGCAGTTTTGGTGCAAGTGTTTGTCCCTGTTAGAAAGAGAAATATTTTTTATCAGCCTTTTTATGTAATTGTAGATATCCCATTTTGATACTACACCAAAATTTGACAATGGTCGTTCTTAAAGTCTGCAGAATGTAACATGAAACCATAACAATGACTTATTCTCACATTCTGTTATATTAAAATCCACGGATCTATCTCATACTTAAAATGGATCTTTTAACAAATACATGATTTATAACATCATGCATTGGTCCTTTGGGAAAAAGAAAAAAAGTATTGATTCACTGAGATACACAGACCTCCAAATGTTGACAGATTTTGTTACATAATATCAAAAACCACATTCGTAAATATCACAGCCAATATCATCATGAGCCTCTAAGTATTTATTGGGAAGCACTCACACTGCCTCATGGTGTTTGACACAAGGTTTCCAAAATCCAAATTTTCACTTGAAAGCCCAATTTTATCATTGGCTATAAATACTACTAGTTATTCTCCTTGAAGTAACAGGCCCATTTCATCCATTTTTGAGAAAATCTCTGCCAAATACCCAGTATAAATACCCATTGTTTGTCTATCAGTTGTTCTTTCAAATAAAAATTGTGTTCCATGGAAAAAAGGAACTAATTCAACTCTTTGCTTTTCCTGGAGACATCCACGGAACTTCAGTACACAGCCTGTTCGCATCATCCATCCTGTCTCATCCCACAGAACACTAAAAAGATGTCGAGTGTTGAGATTTAATGAAATTAATCATTTCTACTGCTTTACCAAGATCACTTTTTTAAGATTTTATTTATTTGAGAGAGAGCATGAGCAAGGGGAGGCACAGAGGCAGAGGGAGAAGCAGACTTCCCACTGAGCAGGGAGCCCAACCAGGGCTCAATCCCGGGTCTCTAGGATCATGACCTGGGCTGGAGACAATCACTTAACCGGCCGAGCCACCCAGGCGCCCCTCAAGGTCACTCGGGTAAAGTATACAACCACCACTCCTCGTGCAGTCTGCTCCCAATGCCTGGAACCATCCTAAGATGCCAGCATTCTACTCACCACATTGATGCTTCTGCATCAACAGTGAAAATGTCAATAATTGAAAAAAACCAAATAACACCTTAGTATTATTTTGAAAATAGTTTTGACTTCACGGACACATTAAATGTGTCCTGGGGACCCCAGGATCCCTGACTATATCTTGAAAATCGTTGTAATAGACTGTTTTATATATATATATTTTTTTAATTCGAATACTTAGTATTACACTGGGGGAGTGGGATTTGATGTATGACATGCTCATTTCTGCTTATCTAGATCTGATGGGAGAAGAGACCTCTAATAAAATTACCTTTGATTTACTGAGCATGAACCACCCAGTATTTCCCAAATGCCACTAATTCACAAGTTTTGCCAGAGAAATAGTCATTTCTTAAACTTAAATATTTTAAAAGGCCTTTTATCAAGTTGGAAATGAGTAGCACAAATGGAAGAAATGTATTAATGCCCCTAAGATAAATATATAACAACTCAAATCTTTAAAGGATTGTTCATCCAGCACGCTCCCTAAAATCATTCCAGGTACCACCGTCGAAGGGTTTTGGACACTTTTAGCAAGACTGCAACCCTCCCTCCCCACCTTTGAGCTCATTCGCTTTGCCAAATTCTGTTGTAGGCAAATTTATTTCCATATTTCTTTTAGATTCTTCTATCTACAGATTGCAAGTCACTCCTGTGGGGAATAATAAAAAAAGAGGAAACTGGGGCATTGGGAAACACAAAAGGGAGGTGAAGCAGATGGCAGGGAAGAAATAGAAGTTTGGGCATGGAGCTCTGGGAGGGGCAACGGGAGGGGAGGAGAGGGAGGCCGGAGCCCCTGCATTGCCCCCCAGGGTCTGAGGAGGCAGGGAAATGATGTGAGCCTAAAAGGGACTAGTAGATGTTCTTTGGTGTGATCTGTGTGGGGCTCTGGCGTTGGAAACAAAAATGCCTACCCAGCTGTGTTAACTACGACTTGCCACAGAATTTTTCTAGAAGGTTTTTTGAGACTGACGCAGGAGTCAGAACACAGGTGTCACCAAGTCTACATTATAAAAACAGAAGCATCGGGGCGGCTGCTGGCTTAGCTGGAAGAGCAGGTGACTCTTGACTCGGGGTTATGAGTTCGAGCCCCTCGCTAGGTGGAGAGATGACTTAAACAAACGAAACTTAAAAAAAAAAAAAGAAAAGAAAAGCATTGAGCATTTGGAGGAAAGAAGTGGACCAGTGCCCATGGATGCACACAGACACACTGTCTCTTACTGTATGTTCTACAACGAATCCAAATAAATTTGAAAGCATCTTGTAACTGGGGAGAAGAGATCATGAAAAGTCTTCACTTAGCAAAAAAATGTAATGGAAATTAACAGTATGTCTATTATAACCTCCCGATATTGTGAAAATGCCTTCCATATTCTTCTTTCTTCTGTTATCTTTACGGCTTTGTGCTAGCAAACATGTTATCAAGTATTTATGAAGCCTTTTACTGGTTGGCTTGTTACCTTGGTTCTTAAAAACTATCTTTGCCACAAGACAGTGTTTTCAAGGTTGAACAGAATACATTAGGGGTCGTGGGTGGGAAAGGACTTGAACCCCTCATGCCTCCTTCTGCGAGAACATCTCTGCTTTGACCTACTTTGCATGTCAGTCTTCTCCCAAAGACTTTATCTAAAGATCGGGCTCTGGTGCTATAAAAGAAGAAGAAATATTTAAGTAAGAAAGCCAAGGTCACAAAGTCTAAAGTCCCTCAACAGGAATTGTCCTTCCAACTTTCCTCAAAACGACTAAACGTTACAATGCCAAAATGGTATGCAAAATAACATGAATGGAGCGCATCGTAAAAGAGGATGCCCACAGCCAGTAGGCATATAAAAACATGTTTGACTTCTTTAGATGTCAGGAACATGCAAATCAAAACCATAAAAGATGCTGTTACATACCCACCAGAATAGCTAAATTTACAAGACGATGATATGAAGGTGTTGGGGGGAAAAAAAGGGAAAACCGGAACTTTCACTGAATGCTGATTGGTGCAACCAACCAGAAAACCAACAATATCTACTAAGACTAAACATGCGAATACTATACAATCCTAAATTCAAACTCTGAGGTATATATCCAATTCGGGGGCATAAAAGACATTCAAGAATGTCCTTAGCAGCACCACTGTTACTAGGTCAAAACTAGAGACAAAACAAATGCCACCAACAACAAAATAGACAATTAAGTAGCAGCATATTCTCGGGGCACGGGTGTGGCTCAGTTGGTTAAGCATCCTGCTCTTCATTTTGGCTCAGGTCATGATCTCAGGGTCATGGGATCGAGCCCGGCTTTGGGCTCTGTGCTCAGCAGGGAGTCTGCTAGAGATTCTCTCTCTCCTTCTCCCTCTGCTCCCCTCTATTATCTCTCTCGAAAATAAATAAATCTTTAAAAAAATAAAATAAGTAGCATATTTCTATAATGGAAAACCATACAGCAAAGAAAAGGAATGAGCTACTGCTAGACATAATAGCGTGGATGAAAAGAAGCCAAGGACAAAAGAGTCTACTCTACAATTTCATTTATACAATGCTCACGAACAGGCAAAACTAATCTATAACCATGGGAGTCAAGGCAAGGATTAACTTTGTAGGGGAAGTGGATGGGGGAGTTCCAAGGACCGGGGTTGGGGGTTGGGGGGGTGGTTTTGGTAAACCACCAGTGTTCTGTTTCCTGATCTGGGGATTGTCACTCAAGTTCCCTTTGTGAAAATCAGTCAAGTTGTATAAACATGATTTGTGCACTCAATTCTATTTCGACGAGAAATCTACTTGAAGAAAGGAATAATATATAGTTTAGCTTTTAATTATGTAGAATTTTAGGATCCTCTAGTGTCTCAGTATTTCTGTGAACCCTTCCCCCTTCCACTTTTCTTTTCTAGATTCTGAGCCGATTAAAAATGTGCTTGCTTCCTTTCAAAAAGTTCCATTATAATGGATTTTTTACTCTAAGAGAAAAGGAGCTTGCTCTCCTCATTCTTGTACGCCTGCCCTGGAAAGATGAATTGATAAACTAATTCGATACATGGGCTTTGAGCATCTCCATGGGCCAGGCAGTGTGCTTGGCTCTGGGAATGAGCGGATGAAAGGAGCGGACACAGTTCTGGTCAACGGGGAGCTCACGGTTTAACAAGGGAAACGCACAGGTAAAGCAGAGACGGTGTTAAGTGCCGTCAGGGTGCTGGGGTGGGAGGGTGCGGGGGGTGTCACACTGCAGGGTGAATGTCTCTTCTCATGCCTGGGGGACCACATTTTTCCTTCCTATTTTGGAAGGTCGGTTGCACTTACAGTTGGTACCACAGAGCATGACGACTCACAGTTGTTCTCTAATTGTTTCCTCCTGATAACCTATCACCCCAAACTGAGTAAAGAGAATTGGTCGGTTCTGTATCTCCTGTTGGACTGAATTCTGGGCAAGAGTGAGACCTTTTAAAACACCTGTGAGGGGAGGAAGGAGGAACTGTGGAGGGATGTCTATCAAGAAAGAGAATTTTCAGGGGAAAAGATGGGGGTGGGAAGCATGGGTGAGAGTCAGGCAGGATCGGGAAGGTCCTCGGCTGAAGGGACGTCCGAGAGCAGGAGCCTGAGGAGGGTGGCCGGTGGTGGCCTCCCAGAGCCTGGGTGTCCAGACTCTCAGAACCTACGGGAGGAAGGTTCTAGAACCACCTACCTGGTTGAATTCCAAAAAGAAAAAAAAAAAAAAGGCCTCTGATTTAAAATTTCTTTGACGGAAACCAGGATACGTTTGAAGACAGAAGAGGCTCGCTCCAAAAAACATTCTCTACAGCATTAGAAACTTCCTTGACAAGTCGTCGGCTGTGGCTAACACCTTGACATCCTCCTACCACAGGGATTCAAGAGATGGCGCAGGGCTCACCTGGTAAGATTCGTGTAAGGAACTTGCACGGTGCCAAGATTCCCAGCAGCAAAACACGAACAGCTTAGGATCCAGGAGAGAGGAACATGGTGGTGTGGGAGGAAGGGGAGAGGGAGGGTGGAAGGGACGGTTCACCACGGCCAAGAGGCACAGGGATGCTGAGAGACAAAGGGACGGGTTGTGGTGGTCAGAGGCCAAAAGTGACACTGCCTTCATTTCTCAAATTACCAGAGAATGAGCCTGATTCCAGCTCTCCATCTGGTAACCTAACTGGAACATTCTATAACCAGCAGGGCACCCACCAAGCGGGGATTGTGGTGGCTATTGTTATTATGTATTATGTTTTGATCTTCAAATATCTCCATTATGCAGCCAATCCCCTTCAATGCCACATTCTACAGAAACGCTTTCTCGTTTTGTTTTGTTTTTTTTTTCAGAGTTTATCAACTAATCATTTAGTACCCCAGGTCCACCTACCTCTTTACTATGATATTCAACGCAGTTAAATAACCAACAAGACTCTAGGCATCCTTTTTTAATTCTTATATAATAGGAGTCAGAGAAATGTAAGTGCCTCCAGAGTTTCACAGGGTTGTTGTCCCGGCTTTTGCATTGATCCTCCGTGGCCGAGCCGCATGAACCGGGGTCTCCTGGCAAACATTAACATGCCGTGGTCACTGTACGGGGTCCCGGGTAGCAGTCTAACTCCGTTTTCCAGTTCCGGAGCCTGCAGCCTCGAGACCCCTTCTCATTCCAGACGCTCATGCTCCCATCAGCTTCCTACAGCAGGATCCGTATTTATAATTCATGCTCCTCCTTTGGTTTCCTTTCCCGGTCTCTCCGGGCCGGCGCTTAAACAAAATCTCTACCCACATCAAGTCCATGCTAGTCCTTCCTCAATTAATAATTGATAGTAATGATGATAACCACGAGCAAGTTTTTGAAAGAGTTTATCTTCTGTCATGTATCTAAGTGTCAGGTCTTCTGTGGCGTTGCGGGGGGTACGACTGAGGCGCAGACACAAATTTGCCCCCAAATCTCGGTAGCGAAACAGTAGCCGTTAACAAAACAGCCCGGGGGAAAACACCCACAGTGTTAATGTGTGGGGAGGGGGTTGTTTTCCTGTTTGTTTTTGTTTTGCCGCCAGAAGCCAACCCCCCTGCGTGCGGCAACAACACTACATTTTGCTACAAGGCAAGGCTCTCCCCCATCACTGTCCTCATTTGGATCTGAGTCCACGATCAGGCTGCGGGGATGGAAAATACCACCCCGATGAAGCCGGCAAGTCGAGTCTGTATCCTTGCTACTCAAAGTGTGGTCCTTGGATCAGCAGCAGCACCTGGCTGGTTATTAGAAATGCAGCATCATAGGTCCCACCTGATGCCTTCTGAGCACGCGTCTTTGAACAAAAGTCCCAGGAGATTCACATGCGCATTAAAGTTCGAGAGGCAGGGATCAAAGCCCCGTTCAGAGCAGTTGTCCCAGAGTGACAAAATAAGCCAATCAGGACCGAGGGGATCCAATTCCCAGATGTCTATGTTAGCAGACAGGGAAGCAGATCCTCGCAGTGGCTGAATTTGAACCAGGAAGCTCTCTCTTGCCATCGCAAGCAGAAAAGGGAAAGCCTGCGTGAACATGGAGTCCACCCAGAGGAAGAGAGAGGCCAACTAGACCCTCAGTTGCATCTCGGAGCCTCTGTGTTCTCCCGTGCCTAAAGCCACAGCTGTAATGATACAATTCAGGCACCTGAGACACATATCACCCCTTTTCTAATGCAGAAAACGCAAACTTGGCTTTCTGTCGCTTGCCACCAAAAGAATCCTAAATGATTCCAGACCTCACTGACTCTCCAAAAGAATGTATCCCCTAAACCAGGAGAGGAGACCCTTTCTGGCATCCTAAAGGCGGGTCTCAGCTAGGTGTTTTGAAGCCGTTCTTACATCTCTCAGGTTAGGATTTTATCATACGCGCCGCCTCAGCGGGGGTGAGGGGGGAAGGAAAAACCCCAGGCCAAAGGGTACCAAGGTGCTTAAAGGTTTCCTTTCGGCTTTTAATATATTAGACATGACCCTTGCTTCCTCTTCTTTTCCTAGAGATGAAAGACTTTTTGGAAATGCTATGCACGCAGCTGTCATTTGGAAATGACAGCCAGCCTGGAGAAGGTTAATGCTCTCATCAAAAATGCCCATCCTCTGAATTGGTTAAATGGATCTTTCTTGTTCGCCTGAATGCTTGTCCCTTCTCCAGGTAGACGCTGCATGTCAATGAAGTGTTGTTACAATTCCCCTGTCTTCGCCCAAGTGCACTGAGTACCCACATTTTCCTGGGGGTTCCAGGTTTAATAAAATGCACCCACAGATCTGCCAAGCACGTGCCAACAGGGGAAAACCAGGGCACCCGTCCTGGGTTGTCTTCTACTTCCACAGGAATGGAGAAACAGGGACCTGGGAGTGGCTGTGTCCCAACCATGAAGGGTGAGTGGCTTGCTTCCACTCCATTGGGTTCCCGGTCTTGCCAACGTTTCTCAAAGAGGAGCCCACATATCTGGTGTCTCACAATTCCCCAGGGTGTGCATTTCAACCGTTCAGTCTCCGAATCAGTAGAGGACACTCCCAAAGCAGAGAGAGTTGACTCCGCATTCCTCCCGCCACTGTTGCATCTCAGAAGACGGTAATACCAGGAAGGGATAAAGGGGAGAAAAATCGACTATACAAGTTTTCAGTGGCTGCTGAGAGGTGCGTCCTGCGCGCATGAAAGAGACCGTTTGAGACAGCCTGACTTTGTGGTCGGAGCAGGCATTTCATTACGGGGCTTGAAGTCTTTTTATGTTTGCCTGGGAGAAGAATTCTTTGTAAATCGATGACATTAGCCATATGAGAAAATGACTGATTCTTTGAACTGAATTCCCACAAAGTCAAACAGAGTCTAGTCTAAACACATTTTCTGAAGTTCTGACATCATTCCGTGACTCCACGCCATGCTGAAAACTTGAGCCGGTTGTTCCGACAGACCCTTCCTTGCTGCCTCGCTGTCTCAAAACCGCAGGTCAACATGTGGGATGAGACCGTTTACAGAGCCTCCCAGGATGCACTTCCTAAGTCCCCAACATGTCCCACTTCACACGTCACTGCCCCCCACGTCCTCTGGCCCTGGAATGCCTTGCTTCCAAATACTTGACGGCAGAGAGCCTTCAACCAAGGATTAGAGATTACACTGCGCTCATTATGCACCCCTTCCTGCTCCCTCCATCTGACCTAGCCTCCCCTGCAATGTCTCTCCTCTCCTTCTTCCTTTGTCTCCCAGGAAGCTAACCCTTGCTTTAACCTTTCTATCTCCTATTCTAGATCCTTCTCCCTCTGCAAAAACTTCTGGTCCTGGGATCTTCACTTGCACAATCAAAAAACCTGACTGGGCACCAGAGTCCCACCCTATGGAATCCCAGATTTCTATCTGGGATAGAAAATCATTTCTATCAGCAGCTTTTGGACATTCAAATATTTGGGCAGAGTTAGACGAGGAAAAGTCCAGAAGTGACACAATCCCTTTGAGGTGGTGACAACGAGAAAAAAACAGATCTGGCTGAAGAGGAGCCAAGGATTTCCAGCAAGACCAGCGTCAGCTAAAGGCACACAAGCAATCCTGTAATTTATACCGCATAGAAGGCGGATACGAGGACAGCGATTCAGAGAAATGAAATCCACTCTTCCAACCTCCTTGACCTTAAGCACGAAATCCCTTCAGAATGGCCCAGAGGTCCAAAAGGCAGGCAGCATTTTTTTTTTTAAGCCCATAAATGTGCTTTACCTGCCGGCAGAGCTGTTAGAATTTAATAGGCTCCATACCAATGCCCAAGTGTTTCGAAACACCTATTATAAGGGGTGTTTTCAAAACTGACTTCTCCTCGACCAAAAGCAGTGGTAATCAACCCCTCGGAGAAACGGGAAATTAACTGCTCGGATCTGGTTTCAGTGACGTGAACTTGGGAGTTTCTGAGCTGTGGTTGTCGTCATCTCATGGAAATCAGTCTGCACAGGCCTGTTGGTTCTGCAGAGAAACCTTTTTCGGGCATCCACACAGCACCATTACGTCATGAGCTGGGTCACGCGGGGCCGCAGTGCAGTCCTATGACCTAGTTCCCCCCACCCCCCTGTTTACAGTCCAAGCAACATATGAAGGCACCTGGTCCTCACCCGCACGCATGTGGCGGCCTTGAGGCCAACCTTGTACGTGGGTATTTATTATTGTTGTTATTGTTCCGATTTACAAACAAGGAAGGGGAGGCTCGGAGAACTTCAGTCCGCTGCCCAATCGCAGACAGTGGCCCCGTTGGGGCCAGAGCCCAGGGCCCTCTGCCTTGGAAGACATAACAACCAAGCAATGTTCCCTCGTAACCGGCTGAGGATGCTCGGGCTGCCAGATTGCTGGGTACCGGCCAGCCGCTGGTCCCCTGACTCTTGTCGGGTTTGGGGAAGTACTGATAACTGTGCTTCCTCTGTTGTAATTCCTCTCTCCAGATTTTGTCTTTTCGGTACCATTTCTGCACTGCAAACTGCTCGCTTGCTCTCTTGCTCTCTCTCTCTCTCTCTCTCTTTCTCTCTCCCTTTCTTCTCTCTCTCTGTCTCTCTCCCTCTCTCTCTCTCTCTCTTCCCCACCCTCCAACATCTCTTGCTCTCACTCTTACTCTCCTCACTGGAGACAACCCTCAGGCCGTTAGGCGGAGCATTTATGCAGAAATAAGTCCAATGTTCAGAGAGTGAAACAGAACAAAGACCCAGTGACTTTTGCTTCTTTTTTTGCCTTCTTTCCTGTTAGTTGTTGTTGTTGTTTTGCATCCAGTATCTTTCTTCAGCCTCCCCCAAACCTCATGAGGGGGGTCCATTATTATATCATTTTACAGATGAGGAAGCTGAAGATCCAAGACCTTAAGTCATTGGTCCAAGTTTACCTGATGAATGAAGTGGCAGAGACAGGATCGGCATCCCACTCTGTGGGTCTTCCCCGCTCCCTTCCTTCCCCTCCGTGGTTCTGCCCTTCTGGCTCCCAGAAGAGGAGAGCTAGGTGAGCCTCCCTCCCTGACCCAGCGGCCCGCACATGACCTTGATGCCTCGTGCTCAAGCTCCCGCTCCCCATCCCCCTCCCCCAGCTGCCGGGTGTCATGGGGTCTCAGCCCACTTGGTCATCTCTGTGGGAAGGTTCTGGAGCACAGTGGCAGCCTCTGCCCGGCAGGCTGGGCAGTTCAGAAATACAGCTCTCCCTGACTGCAGTGACCTAGCCCCCCAGCTGATCGACAGCAGGCATGGTGAGGCTTGGGGCGCTCGTGCTGGCCAGCGAGTCAGCATGCACATCCGTCACTGGCCCAACAAACTCTGCGCATCTCCTGTGCTCTGTGGCTCAGCTACCCCGGGACTGAGGAAGGACCCCGCCCCACGTGAGGCCGGCCAGGCAAATTAAAGTGCCAGACGCTTACACAGAGGACAGCTGTATGGCAGGCTCTGCAGCTCCTTCTCTCCAATGCAAAGGAAACCCCGAGCACAGTGCTCCGGCTTCCAGAGACCTCTGTGATTCATTGGGGACTCACGTCCAAGTGAATATAATGAGATTAACTGACATGATTGGAATAAATAGCAGTGGAGTAAATAAACCGACTTGAAATTTCTATCTCATTACAAGGCCACACTACGCTTGATATACGGTAAATGCATATTTTTAACATACCCTGTGCTCATCTTATTTATAATGCAATGCAACATCATGGTCTTTTTGCGATAAGAGCGTTCATTTGTTATCAGGGGTCAGCAAACTTTTTCTGTAAGGGCTAATTAGCAAACATTTCAGGCTTTGTGGGCACACAGAGTCTCTGCGGCATATTCTTCTTTGTTTTTTGGGGTTGCTTTTTATGACCCTTTTAAAATGTAGAAACCATTCTTAGCTCACAGGCTGTTCAAAAACATGCTACAGGCCACATTTGGCTGGAACCGTAGTTTGCCATCCCCTAATTTCAGACATATAAAATATGTTACAACCATTTTATTATCGCTTTGGGTTTTTTTTTCTTTTTTTACTGGTTGCCTCGAAATATTGTTTAAGGGGCAGGAGGGGAGGCCCCGCAGACCCCAGGCAGACCTCGTGAAGAAGTCCATATTCTATTCTTACTGTCCTACTCCGTGCTTTCCTCTCACTGCATGGAAACATGAGGTCATCAGCGGGAGGAAGATTTGAGAATGAGCGTAACAAACATTAAACCATGGGTTTTATTGTTGCCTTCAGATGGATCTTTGGAAGGCATCCAGCTCTCCACTTGAAGTCGCCCCGTCTGTGCAATGGGTACATTAACACTGGCATGGATCCCGGGCAGGATAGCCAATAGGTTACTTGTTTTCCTGTGGTCTGGCACATTCTGCTCAGAAACAACAAGCTTTTCGGTCAATTTCTACTCTGCGGCTTTTCAGCGGAGGCCTTCACTATTTGCTTTGGCAGCAGCGGGAACCGTGGATGGAGGGTGAGTGATCCTGAGTCGGCAAAATACTTCAGAGTCAGGAATGGCCTCTCTGTGACTCCCATCCCACTGTGTTCTGCTCCTCATGCACCTTTGACCACACCCGGCTCCCCTCTGCACTGACGCCCCCCTCCTCGAAACACTCCTAGGGCATTGGAACCAACCCCAACACCCGGTTGACCAGAAATCCCGGAGAGCCTTGCTCAGTCTGTCCCAGCCCCTCCATCCTCAGGGATGCTGGCAAGCGTCCTGCGGAGCCCTGTCCCCACCCAGGGGCCAGCAGACCTGGGTTCGAGTCCCCACCCCCCAACTCATCAACATATAACCTTCGGAAACTTCTCAATCTCTCTGGACCTCATGAGATAAAATGACGGCTCTGAACTAAATGATCCCTAAGGAACTTTTGCCTCTAACTTTCTCATTTCCACTGAGCCAACCCACCTCGACCCACCCTCAGGAGAGGTCCTCATATTACATCAGTCATTTCTCCCCATCTGGGTCTTCAACCTCCCTCTCTATCTGTCCCCCTCCTTAGTGTGGAAATGCATCCCGGTGGCCCGGCCTTAAATCAGCAGCACAGACCCCCAGCTAGATCTTGCCTGCCCCTCCAGCTAATGGTCAAGGGCCATCTCTAGCTGTCCTGACAGGTAGTATGCTCTTGAAGCTCAGGGCAGCCTTCTTCCCCTATGGCACAGAGCCCCCCTAGGAGCAGTCCCTGGAAAGTCTGCTGCTCAAACCAGCTCGCCCAGCCCAGCTGAGAAATGTCACCAGAGGAGCCCGGGGTTCCTCATTTCTGCATCGCAGAGCCTGCCGCGGTGCCTGGCACATAGCAGACTCCTTGTCACACATTCTGAGCTATATGAAAAAGGGCCAAGGAAAGAGGAAGGAATAATCCCTTCCGGAAAACCACACCCTCCCCCTGCTTGGAAAAACTGGACCTTGCAAAGACGTCGTGCTTGATTACCCCCAGCGAACGGGGCTCTGTAGTTTTAATCTACTGGACTCTTAATTGCCAGCCTAGAATGCAGGGCGTGATGGAAAGGAAGGCTCAAATCGTTCTTGCATTTTCTGGCCATGCTTTCCTCTTTCTCTTCCCTTTAAAAAAAAAAAGAAATAATAATAAGGGGGGGCAATTAAGAGGCTGAGGTTTTAAGCCTCCCCAGAGGTCAAACAAATTGCATTTTGCTACAAAGAGGGGGAGGAGGAGGGGAGGGGCAGATGGTAAATCGCTGCAGAGACCCTTCCGGTGATGTCTTTCTCGGGGCTGGAGGGGGGTGGGGGGTCCCAGCGGGCAAAACTGCCGCCGCACAGGGCCAGCCCCTCCGGTGGGCAGATCCAATCATAAATAGAGAAACAAGACGTGCCAGCAGGAGCCTCACCAGCTGGGAAATTATTTCCTAATAAAACTACAAAGGGAAGGACGATAGCTGGGCACTGCTGACAAGTATTGTTGTCTTGTATCAAAATCTCTTTATAAACCTGTTTGAAGAACAGAGCTGGCTTCCCTTTGAAGTCCCAGTTCAAAGCCGTTGACTTGCAGGGTTCGCTGTGTGGCGGTGGGGGCGGCGAGGGAAAGAGGGCGACGGGAACAGAGCCAGACGCAGGGCAAATTCGGTGCTCGGCCATCTAGGGCAGAGTTTCAGGGTGAGATGTCCGGCGGAGGTCCTCGTTATTAATGATGACCCCCCCACACACACACCGAGCACCCGCTCTGTGCCAGGTGCTGTCTGCAGACCATGTCATTTCCAACACGACAGTCCCAGGAGGTCAGGGTGTCACCCTCATCTCCTAGATGAGGGACTAGGGGCTGGATTCTCAGCCCCCAGTCTGAACCAAAACCCGCTCATTGTCGGGTCGCTGAGAGTCTGGCCTTCCATGGCAGGTAGCCGCAGGGACCCCAGGGCCAGTTTTGTGGTCAGCCGCACCAAGCTGGGAATGGGATGGAAAAGAAAAAATAAGAGTATGCATTCTGCCTCCCACCAACGTCTCCATTCAGCCTACACTACACTATCCACAGCCCCTGTGGATACAGACGGGGGGGGGGGGGGGGGGGGGGGGGGGGGGGGGGGGGGAGGGGGTCCTGCTCTCACAGGAGGGACTGTGCCACCTCCATTTCCCCAACGCTAGCAAAAACCAAGGGCAGGAACCCGACCCATCCTGGAAGAGAAGAAAATCTACTATTAATAGGTTGAATTATGTTCCCCTTCCCCCCAAAAAAGAGGGTGAGTCCTAATCCCCAGAACCTCTGATCACTGCCTTATTGGGAAATAGGGTCTTTGCAGAGGATCAGGGTAAGATGAGGTCCATGGGGTGGGCCCTAACCCAGTGACTGGTGTTCTTATAAAAGCGGGAAATGCGGACTCAGAGGCAGACACACACACAGAGGGAAGACAAGTGAAGAGCCCATTACGAGCCTGGAATGTCCAAGGCCACCGGAAGCCAAGGTCTCTCTCCTGGAACAGATTCTCCCTTCCAGGCCCAGAGGGAACCAGTCCTGCCGACACCTTGACTTTGGACTTCCAGCCTCCAGAACCGCAACACAATACATCGTATTTAAGCCACTCGGACTGAAGTACAGTTTACCACAGAACAGCTCCGGGGTTAAGGACACCCACCGCCCAAGCAGGCAAAAATCCGAATATAACTCCTGACTGCCCCCAAATGGAATTACTCACAGGGAACTGTTGACTGGAAGCTTTCCTAATAACAGAAACAGACGAGTAACACGTACTTTGTATGTCCGAGGTATATTATATGCTTCCTTCTTACCATCAGGTAAGCTAGAGGGAGGGAAATGTTATTAAGGGAATCATAAGGAAGAGAAAATACATTTACAGCATCGTACTGCCTTTATGGAAGAAAGTCTGCATAGAAGTGGATCCCCGCTGTTCAACCCCGTGTTGTTCAAGGGTCAAGTGCACTTTGTTACGGCAGCTTTCTGGGAAATGAGCACATCTACAACCTCCAAGACACCTGCAAGGTGCAGGAGAAGGACAAACTTCTGACCTTTCTGTAGACTGCAGAGCGGAGAGAGTTTCTCCGTAGGCGCTACGGCTCAGGAGCAAGAAGATGGAAGGTGGAAGAGCTGACTCACACCCAGAATGGGGACGAGAGTTCTGTCCCCACCACGGGTCGCAGTCATGCCTGTGCCCAATCGTGCCCTGAGTTCTCCTTACCCGGATGTCCCTCCCTTCACCTGCCGTCCTCTCTCCCTCTCCTGCCACCTCCCTCGGAAAGCAGGCTCCTTAGTTCTCAAATCGGTGATTTTCTTTTTTTCTTAAGATTTTTTAAATTTATTTACTTGACCAAGAGAGCACAAAGATGGGGAGCAGCAGGCGGAGGGAGAGGGAGAAGCAGGCTCCCTGTAGGGCTCGATCCCAGGACCCTGGGATCACAACCTGAGCCCAAGGCAGACAGATAACTGATTGAGCCCCCCAGGGGCCCCTCAAATCAGTGACTTTCTAAGTGGGGGCCCTGGACCAGCAGCAGCAGCAGCAGCACCTGGGAAGCTGTTAGAAATGCACATTCCTGGGCCCCACCTGAGTGAGACCTTCTGCATCTGAAGCTTGGGAGAGGTGCCCAGCAGGCTGCAGTTTAAGGAGACCCCAGCATTCTGTTGGAGAATCACTGATGAGCTGAAGGTGGCCTGGGCTGGGTGTTGCTTTCCCGAAGGTCACACGACAGCACAGCAGGGCTGGAAACCAGCTGTGTGCCCCTACGTGTCTGTCTCAGCCAAGTCCTTGTTCCAATGGTTGAGGAACTTAATAAATGGCAGCGGGGTTGTAAGGACAAGACTGGAGGACCTCGTTAGGGAGCCTCCTTGAGAACACACTTGGCCCCATAAAAAGCCCCCAAATCAAAAGTTTTCCATTTTACAATGCAAGGTCATGGGTCTTATGACTCTTGGACTATTGAAACTTAGCCCCAGAATGAGCTCGGGGATCTTTCACAAGTCACACACAAGACCCATCAAATGAGGCCTCTTGTCTCAGGGAGATAAAAGAAGTTTCCATAGTTTGTTCTTCTACCTTTCTGCTCTAAATCGGTGTGAAACTCCCCAGACTTGATAGTGTCTTTCATGCTCCCTCGTGTTCATGCAGCTAGGATGAGGCTCATCCCTGTGGTGCAATTCCATTCCCTCCTTCCACCTTGGAGGAAGGGGAATTAGTTGGCACAATTGTTATGCTTCCCTAACACACGGGCAATGGTTGGTAAATAGTGGGCAGTTCTTCTGCCTCGTCATCCAAGCCTGCAGGTGGGGTCAGGCTCGGGGAGGGAACAGCGACTGTCCTCAAACATCTTTTTTCCAGGACTAATCCTTCCAAGACCTCTCATCACTCATGCTTCCTTTCCCTGCATTGGTCTCCAATGGGCCCCCTTTGTGTAGCTCATCCTTCTATTGCTGCCTCGCACTATTACGGTCTTCTTTGCTGCCTTGATGGGCCCCGACACATTCCATCTAGAAACGGGAGGTCATCTGGTTTTATTATGCCCACCCCCACTTAGAATGGCGGCTCCACGAGCCAGCGATGAGGACTGTGCCATTTTCCCCAAACCCGGACGAGCATGTTGGAGGCACGCCACCGTCCCCAGCAGCCCCTCCCCACGCTCCCCGAACCGTCCATGCCCACCCCCCTCCAGAAGAGCAGCCCCAAGAGGCTGTGGTTCTAACCACCTCCCCTGCAAAACGGCAGCCTGCGAAATGGAAGCCATTCACTGTAAAGGACATCAGAATGCTGCCCGCCCCGAAGACACCCCATCGTTGGCTTCTTCCACCGGCAGCTTTCTGACTCATAAAAATATCACCTCACACAGTTTCTCATGAACCTGCTGCCAAGGGAGCAGAGGCCACGGCGTTGGGGCTGACAGAACGACGCGGCGAGGCGAAGGCAGGGCGTTGAGACAGGCATCTGTCGTCCCCAGCAGGTCTCCCCCCTTGGCAGAGAATCCTTGAATCTGCTCTACTTCGTGCCATGCAAATGAGGTGCTGATGAGGTCACCGCATTCTGCCGGATTATTATCTCTGACATTTTATTCATAATAATTATAGAGCCTTTCCACCTTCAAAGTGCTTTGCAAACAATAATTAATTAATTAACACTCATAACACCCTGGCGAGGTAGCTTAGTATTATTAATTTATCTCTACAGTATATTATTAGCTACCTTTTCCTCCCTCCCCACAAAAAAAAAAAAAAAAAAGAAAAAAGACCGTTGAGCTTCTGTGCTGTGTTTCTTGTCCTTTCTGGGCCAATCCCTCCTGTTTTCCTACTCAGTCTTCCGCTCGGTTCAGCAATGAGATGTGTATGCCTCTTTAGATCTCAGACCAAGTTCGCCACAAGCAATCACCCCGCCGGTCCTGGTGGTGAGTTGAGGTCGTGGGTTCTGTTTCTTTCCCTTTCCAGCATCTTCTACTAATGAAAATCTTCCCTCCCTGCCCCCAACCCCCACCTCCTTGCCTTCCGTTCTACCCTGTTCCTGCTCTCTCTCCCACCTGCAACTTCGTGTTTGTATGATTCTAGTGCAAACGTACCTCTAAGCCCCATGCTTGATCTTGTCTTGGGCTTTGTGCTTCCCCTGCCTCCATTCTACTTACCAATGGCTCCCCATCCATCCTCCTACTTATTTGGATTTTAATTATGTAAATTAGACTTCTCTGAGGGCTGCTTCAAGGAAGGGCTATCATTTCACTCCCTCTCCTTGCTCCAGCCCCTCACTTTTTATCTCATTTTCTTCTCGGGGCATAGTGTCCCTCCCTGTCTGATCCTGCCGCCCCCAGCCCATCCTTCCATTCACGCACTGGTTCCTGCCACAGGTGGGGCTCTGTGCTCCCGCAGGGGCGGGGAGAGGACAACCCGGACAAATGAGGACCCAGGCTCCATCTCCCAGAGAAGGTGAGATAAGCACGAAGGCAGGATATCTGAGAAGCTCTGTGGGAATTCGAGGTGGTGATTAATTGCAATTCTGCCTGGGAGTTGGAAGAGGGGAGGTGGCACAGAAATTGCCACAGAAGTGAGGACAGTTGAAAGATGAGTGGGTTGGGTTTTGCCTGGCGGCGGAGGAGGGAGAGGTGGTCCCAGGCGTCGGGAGCCTCGTGAACAAGGGGCTGTGGCATGGGCTCGGATGACTCAGCCTCTCATTTCACCTTGAGCCACCTGCAGGCAGGTCCTCCACTGCCACTTCACCAGGGGTGAAGAGGGGAGGGGTGGAGAAGGAGGGCGGAGGGGGGTGAGTACAAGCATCGAAGGGGGCAATGATCTAACCCAAGATTTTCTAGGGAAAATGAGCAGAGGCAGTTCACCTCCCATAGCAGGCAGAGCTTCTCTCTGAAAATCTCCCCTCCGCATTTTCATCGTCCCCCTCCGAAGTCCCTCGAAAACCAATCCACATTGTTCTTTCCCTGGACCACACAGCCTCCAGGGCCCAAATCCCCAGCCCTGCACATTTTCCCAGGCCTATTATACACTCCCTTTGACACCCCAGAGCTATTTCATTTACTACTCCTCCTCTGCTCTCTGTCCTCTCCCTCCATCACATCAACCGTCTTCGGCGGGTATAGACACCCCACAAACACAAAGGGGCTCCAAGTTCTAGGACCGCCACAGACTGGGAGGAATCATTATAAATATCAAAAAATTTTTTCCTACGACAAATGATTTTTTGGTCCTGTCCGTGGGATTACAACTGGTCGGGTGTGGCATAGCCCACAGCAGTGTGCGTCTGTGCTCAGGCAGGCGCGTGTGTATAAAGGATAGTGAATTTCAAACACCAGGCTAACAAGTTTGGCTGTTTCTCCAGGTGGTGAGGATTGTATCTGTTTCGGGAAGCTGCCAATACAAAGTATCACAACCCTGCTGTGGGGTGGGGCTTAAAATAACAGAAATGTATCCGCTGCTCTCGAAGCTGAAAGTCCAACGGGAAGGTATCGGCAGGTTTGGTTTTCCATGAGGAGCCCCCTCTCCTAGCTTCTGGTGATGGCCGGCCATTCTCAGTGATTCTCGGCTGGCCGACGCATCACTGCCGTCTCTGCCTTCACCTGTACCTGGCGTTGGCCCCGCGCGCCTGGGTCTCCACATGCCTGCCTTCTTATCAGGACCCTAGTCAGACTGCCTACTCCAGTATGACCTCGTCTGAACTTGTTACAGCTGCGAGGAAGGGCCCGCTCTGAGGTTCTAGGGCTTGGAGTGTCAACATCTCTTCTCAAGGGGACATAATTCAACCCATGACAAGAATCCATAGCCGGTTTTTAAGTCAGGCAGGCAGTTGCCCGACGAGATCCACATTTAGAGATCCACACCTTTCTAGGCAGCAGACGCCTGGAGAGCATCCCACCCCACAGAGGTCAAGTCCCAAACACTGAAACAGTAAGAGTGACCATTAGGATATATTGGGCATTGACTATTTACCAGGGACTGCGCTAAGCTCCTAGGAGCAGCACCCCATTGAATCCCCGCCATTCCGTTTTGAAGTAGGTGCTTACTAAGCAAACGATTATTTGGCACCATCAGTGTTCCAAGGGCTTTTCAAATATTAACTCATTCAATCCTCCGTTGAAAAGATTTCTAGGCCCAAGATGGAGGCCCTTCTGCCCAGGGTGCCATGTCAGCAAACCGAAACTTGGCTTAAAGAACGCCAATGTCCCCGCGCTTGGCCAGAAAAGCAGTCTCCCCACCCAGCCCGCCAATCTCCAAATGCCCAAATTTCCCATCCTGAGCCAGGTTGCCCAATGGCCTCAGCCAATCAGATATATTCTATTATTCCCTTCCTCCTTCTTTATTGTTCATCCTCTAAAAGCGTCCTGCCTTCCACCCCATTTTAGCAGTACTCCAAAAGGACATCATCCAACTCACGAAGTGTTCGAGAAGGTTTGTCTGTAGCAACTAAATCATCTTCTTTCATCATTTTGTACTACTTCCTCGCAGCTCCAGTGAGCTAAGACCGTTCGTGCCCCTGTTACAGATGCGGCAACAAGACAGCAAAACTCACCCACGTCTTCAACCCAGGTAGGGACACCATCGGGTCTGCCCCTGCCCTTCCCCCACCCCCGAGACGCATTCTTCTGCCTCCGTAAGCAGGCATAGACAACCCCGGCAAGCCCCAGATTGTTCACCCCTGGAAACGTGGGCCGGCACGGTAAGTACAATAGAAAGAACATTTCACCGGCTTGGGGCATGGGAATGAGACTGCCCATGAAAGAAGTGGAGAAAGTGAGGCAGGGGGAGGCATGTAAAGCTTGGGAAAAGGTCTGTCCGTGATGCTAGCTCTTTCCATCCGTGGAGGCCACGAGAAGAGCAGAGACTCCCCAAACCACAAACATGGCCAAGCACACGAGCGATGATGTACACAGATGGACGAGTTGCCAGTGAGGTTGGGCAAAGGGAAAGCGATGCTAACCATTGCCCTCCCAGGTCTCTGGGAGAGTCGGGGCTCCTGAGACAGGCAGGAGCTGCCCCTGGGAAAGAGGGTGAGGCACGGATGCAAGCAGGGTCCTGCCTCCGTGCTCAGCACCATCCTCCATGCAGCAGCCTGGGTAATCTTTCTAGAACACCGATCTGATGACGTCATCCTCACTCCCCGCCCCCCCAAGAACTCTCGATGGCTCCCGTCACCTACCAGATAAACTCTGAACTGGACCAATTCCTCCCTGCTGCCCCCCCACCAGCCCCCAAGCCACTGTACATGCTAACCTCCGGCAGCGCTGTCCTGCTAACCCAGAGTGCTCCCCTCTCCCCTCCAGGGCTGCGTGTGTGTCTGTGTGTGACTTATTCCCCTGCCCCTCTCCACCCTCCCATCCCCACCTTCTGCATTTCCCTCATCCCCTCCGCTCTTGTCTGCCCACGTACGCTTTAAGTCTCAGACACTTGGCGCCTGTCTGTGAAGGGCTTCCCCGACTCCCCCCAAACAGACTTAGATCTACCCCCATCTCTGCTCCTGGCTCTTGGGGCCAAACCCCGTATTTCTTAAATTGTAGTAAAAAATACAGATAACATAAAACTAATCATCTCAAACATGTTTATTTCATTTTTTAATAAGAATTGTCTATACTTGAGGCGTACAACGTGGTGATTGGAAATAGAGAGTGAAATGATGACGACGGTCAAGCTAATTGATATATCCGGCCCCTCACTTGGTTACCTTTTCTGTGTGTGTGTGTGTGTGATAAGAGCACCCGAAATCTCCTCTCTTAGCAAATGTCCAGTATTCAAAACAGCTGATTAAGTATAATCAACATGCTGTACATTAGATCTCTAGACTTATTCATCCTACATCCCAAATATGTATGCTTTAGTTACACCTCCTCATTTCCCACACACCCCCATTCCTATAACCACCATTCTATTCCTTGTTTCCGTGAGTCTGACATTTCTAGATGCCACGTGTAAATGACATCATATAGCTTTTTTCTTTATGTGTCTGGCTCCTTTCACCGAGCATAATGTTCTCCAAGTTCACCCATGTTGTTGCGATTTCGTTTTTTTTTTTTTAAAGATTTTATTTATTTGACAGCGAGAAACACAGCGAGAGAGGGAACACAAGCAGAGGGAATGGAAGCGGGAGAAGCAGGCTTCCTGCCGAGCAGAGAGCCCGATGCGGGGCTCTATCCCAGGACCCTGGGATCATGACCTGAGCCGAAGGCAGACGCTTAACGACTGAGCCACCCAGGCGCTCCGCGATTTCCTTTTTTAAGGCTGAAAAATATTCCACTATATCTATACATACGCACATAGCATATCTAAGTCGTCCATTCCTCCACCAATGGACACTTGGGTTGTTTCCGTGTCGTGGCTACTGTGAATAATGTTGCAGTGAACATGAGAGCACAGTTAGCTCTTCAAGATACTGGTTTCAGATCTTTCATATCTTTATAGAAGCAGAAGAGACGCTGCTGGGTCCTACGGGAGTCCTATTCTTAGTTTTTTCAGGCACTTCCATACTGTTTTCCTTAATGGTCCCACCAACAGTGTGTAAGGCTTCCCTTTTCCGTGCTCTTGCCAACACTTGTTAGTTACCTCTTATCTTTTTGATAATAGCCCTCCGAACAGGTGTGAGATGATACCTCCAACTTAATTATTTCTAGTGTGCAGTCTAACAGTGTTAAATACACTCACAGTGTCGTGTAATCCATCCCCAAAACTTTTCACCTTACAAAATAGAGAGTCTGTATTCATTAAACAGCAACTCCCGGGTCCCCTTGACCCTAGTGCCTGGCAACCACCATTCTACCTTCTGTCTCTACGCATTTGACTTCTCTAGGTTATCTCCAACCCCCACTCGTTACTGTGTCATGGGTATAGTGTCAGAGTCTACGGCTCCAGTGTGTGCAGAATATTTTTATTTGAAACCATCTCAGTCCCACCGTGAGCCCCCATCCTGCTAGGGTGGCCGAAATTCCAGTACAGTCCTTACCGGGCCCACCTACTCCAGGGGGCTGGGCAGTGGTTAGGCCTCCTCCATCACCAGAGCACTGGGGAGCGCCTCCACTCGCTAGTCAGCTTTGCCTGGTGACCAACATCCTTCATTGCCCCAATCCATATGGACCTCTGGGGCCAGTGGCTCCTCTGCCTCGGGGCCTCTTTTGGGGAGTTCGGGGTGAGGCTGGGAGCCCCGTGCCTCACCTCCCTCGAGGTCTGCGACACCCACATCTTTGTGATCTTTCCACGTTTCCTGGCCTCCCTTTCATCATGCTCAAAACCTTCTCTCACCCAGCCTCTGGCCCTTAGAGTCATCTCATCTCTCTCTCCTCCGGAGGCCCTCAAAGGCCTCCTCTCTCCCCCCACCCCTGGGACCCCGGCATCCTTTCTTCAAAGAGCTTGGGAGTTTTACAAAAGCCTTTGACTTCAAGCAGCTTCTGTTTTCTGCCCTGGAAATATCCTGAGGCAAGGACAGGCAAAGAGCCAATCTACCTGTTGACCAGAGGGAACATGAAAATAGAGCAAAATACAAAACAATCGCTCAAAGTATCATTTGTCATATTTACATATTTTCATACCTTTCTCCCTCCTAGACTCAACCTGCCTTCGGAACTAAGTATCGTCTCCTCTTTGTATCTCTACCAACTCTACAACCACACAGCCTCTCTGTCCACTTGGTGAATAAATGAATGAATGCATGACTTCCACGAACTCAGGATCTTCCAGCCCCAAACTTCTGTGCCCGTAATAGGCACACAGGTGCAGTAAAGACCTAGTCTTGGGCTCAGGTAGGGGGCATGTAAGTGTAATCCACCACCTACAATATTTATTTCATCCTTGGGTTTCCCCCGGCTAAAAATGGATACACAATTCAAGGTTTTAAAATAATAGAAAAAATATATCTTCTTGTAAAACCACGGTGTGTTGGGAGAGAACCAATGGGATGTCTCCCTCTACGAGGCAGCCTGAACTCACCACTCCCACAGGATGACTCAGAACTAGTTCTCTCCCACCTGGTACTAACCCATAAGGGGAGCAGAACCTACCAGGTTCTTCCTAGAGCGCCATGCTCTGGGAAGAGAGTAATGAGGGAGTAGGGAGAATGAATTAATAGGGAAGGGATATCACGCTGAAACCGGAGCAAACCTGAACACAAGGACACCAGGCTCCTCCTCAGCAGACGGAGCCCTGTCATTGGTCATGCCCAGCTGGGAGCCTGGGAACCCACGGTCTTCTGGAACCCTGGCCAGCTCTGACATAAAGGAGGCTACACAGTGTTGCCAGTCTCGAGAAACATCTCAGCTCCTGCAGGGACGCAATGTCCAGATGGGCTCTCTGGTCCCGCCATCTGGAATGACCGGCTCTATTAACTGACCCCTGGTACATCCTCTCTTGTTCACTTCAAAGGATGCCCCATGAGGGAAAGAGACAAAAGGCCATCAAGGAGACTTGGGGGAAGGGAGGAAACTGGCTAAATAATTAGCCCTCCAACCTTCAAAGTACTCTATGATCATTCATTAATCCACCCAATGGGGATCTGTGGGCAGATGGATGCTCCCAGCCACCCTGACACACCCACTGCTAAATGGGGCCTGGGGGCTGAGCTGTTCGCTCAGGAGCAGGAGCGGTTGGTGCACCTGATCGGGGAGAGACAGAGACCACAGCGCTTTGGGTTTAAGATCTGCAGCTACGAAAAATCTTCGGGTAGCCTGAGACAAGGTGGCAAAAATAGACCAGGAGGCTTTTGAGGAAGAATTCACCCCAGGGCTTGGACAAATAGGACCTGGGTACCAGAGGCCAAGAGTCAAGAGGGTAATGGCCCTAAGTCTGCAAGGAGGCTGCCCCCCGAGGATTCCATCTGAGTGCCTACCCCACATATCCCCCCTCAAACCATGAGGACCCCTGCCACGATCCTCCCAGCACCACCTCGAGCAGGGCCCCTGAAGTCAGCCAGGAAATACGTCCTGGACAGACTTGTGCCCTCCAACAACAGGGCTCCCCCAGACCCGCCCCACGCCTCCCCTGAGGGTCCCACCGCAGCTGAACTTCACTGTCAGGGGGCAACATTCACTGATCTGGCCACCTTTTCACCAGGTTGCCCCTCCGTCCCTGTGTGGTCCTTGCAGTATGATCAACGAAAATGAGGCTGTGGGTTCATATTTCTCCCACACAGATGAGCTCCCACTTTCCACATCTTTATTTCCTACCGATGTCAGAAGGGAAATGAATGGTGAGGTCGAGATGTCGCCAGGGAGAGAAACTGCTGATTTCCCAGGATTCACAAGGTGTTGTTCATCCCCGCAAATTCTCAGGAATGCCTGGGCCTGGGGCTTGCGTTCCCCACACTCCTTTTAAAGGTGCTCGGATTTAAGGATAGTGTGTCACGCTAACGAAACTTACAAGACTGCTAAGTAACATTAGAATGAATTATTCTTACGATGACTGTTATTGCTGAGTACTTCCTGCAGGTCAGAGCACGTTTCTGTATGGCATAGTATTTTCCTTATTCCTCACACTAACCCTAAGAGACAGAGATTCTTCCCATCTCCAGTTTTCGCAAGTGGATATGGAACCCCGAGTACATGAACTTGTTCCAGGCCTTACATCGTGTAAATGGAAGAGCTGGTTTTCAAATTCACAAAGGACTTCTGTGTTCCCGTTCTGACCTCTCCTCCCTGTTGCCAAGACAAGCGTAAGCGCCAAGCAAGGAGAAATCCATGCCTGGGCTGGAGTAGACGGTGTGACCATTGTCACACCTTTTGCCCTCCTGCAGGCAGGCTTTGGTGGAGGGTCTGATTTCCAGAAAGTTCCTCTTGGTCAGTGAAATCAGGACAGGGGAAGCACTGTGATTTAAGAAGGTCGAGGCCTCCCTCTCTTGCTACGATCTTCTCTGCAGATGAGCATGCCCTCCATGCTACCCCAAAAGAGCACCACCCTCTCCAGACTCAAGGGGTCCTATCAGGCTCCCTTTTCTGTCTGTCCTCTGCAGGTTGCCACCTGCTTCTGAGGAACCCATCACCAACATGGCCGTGTGCAGGCTTTCATCCTGGATCTGCTGCTCCTCTTTGAAGAGTCCTTGCACCCCTGTGGTTTCCAAAATAATCTTTGCCAAAAATGAGGGAGCTACTGCACGATTCTATACGATTCCATTGCACGGAGGGTACCTAGAACAGGCAAATTCATAGAGATGGAAAACAGAATAGTGGTCACGGGTGGCTGGGAGTGGGGGGAAGAGGAGTCAGTGTTGAATGAGTACAGGGTTTTAGCTTTGCCAGAGGAAAAAGTTCTGGAAATAGATAGTGCCCGTCCTTGTGCAACATCGTGAGTCTACTTAACGCCACTGAACTATACACTTAAAAATGGCTAGGATGGTAAACTTTACCTTACGGATCTTTTATCACAATGAAAACGTCTTTTTCTTAAATGAGAAGGAGGCTGCTTTGTCCAGCACACCCTCCGAAAAGAGTCTCCCCAACATCGAGAGCCCCAGGAGCCCCCGTGCTGAAACACGGGTCACTGGTTCCCCTCCACCCTCAGGGAGGAGCTTCCTGATTTCCAAGGGATGGAAAGATGGGACCAGACAGGACACAGAGCGGAGAGAAGTGGGGGCTCTCAGGGGGCTCCCAACCCCCCCACGACTGCAGGACTGGCTTGCACCTCATCCCTCTTCTCAGGGCCAAATGCCTCCATTTCTAGGGCTCAGCCATCTAGCCAAGGAGTCACTTTCTTGCAAGCTGTCAGGGTACAGCTCTTGACCACTTTGTGGTTCCAGAAATGTCTGCAATCTTGTTTTGGGTACCGGAAAACTCCATGTTCCCTACCCTAAATCTGCAGAGATAAGTCCTGGCTGCTTCTTCAGGGTTCTTTCGGGGGGAGGGCAGGCAACACGTGGAATGAGCCTCTCTTCTATTTAAGATGTAACAGTACTCCATTTCTCAAGAGCCTGCACCTTTCCTTAAGTCAGATACGCTGACCATCGGCCAGGGTGCCGGGACAATGGCCACACTGCCTACTCCAGCCCAGGAAAGACAGCAGCCACCTTCCCAGCTTGCAGCCTGCAGACTCTCACCCTCCTCTGAGACTTGGGGGACCTCAGCTTCCCCTCCTGCAGCAGCTCCAGACCCCCCTTCTCACCCCCGCCCCTGCACCAGCACCCCCTCCCACGCACCTCCCACCCCGGTGGGCTCCCAGGTGCCCAAGGACTGCGGCAGGCGGCCCTGTGACTTGGAGGCACAAGCAACCCGCAGGGCCTCATGAGGCCCGGCTTGGAAAGTTCCATGTTGGTGCCAGGCGTGCCGGACACGTCCCCACGCTGGCAGGAAGGAGGCCTTGACCTCAGAAGCCTGCCCAGGACAGCATGTTCAAAGCCCGCCTAATC
>CM053608.1:115160600-115180574 GCA_028646535.1 Procyon lotor
GTCAAGCACCACTCTAGACATCGAAGGTACGTTTTAGATGAGATTAGCATTTAAATCAGACGGTAAGTAGAGCAGATGACCCTTGAATGGTGGGTGGGCCTCATCTAATCAGTTGAAGGTCTGAAGAGGAAAAAAAGACTGAGGTCCCCCGAGGTAAAAGGCTTTCTGCCTCCAGGCTGCCTTCAAATTCCAGATGCAACATTAGCTTTTCCCTGCGTCTCCAGCTTGTTGGCCAGCCCTGCCACCTTTGGAGTTGTCAGCCTCTACGATCACTTGAGCCAATTCCTTAAAATAAATCTCTCTATTCACATACATACAGATAGGTTTGTATATGTATGTACATATAGGATTATGTGTGTGTTTGTGTACGTATGTACATGCACACACACACATTCTGTTCTGTTTCTCTGAAGAGCCCTGATTAATACATCCCACTTTACAGACAAGGAAACTGAGGCACAGAGAATTTTGTTCCCTTGCCCAAGGCCTCAAAGCCAGCGAGCAGAGCAGGCAGGATAGGAATGCATGCAGCCTGAATTTAGAATCTGCTTCCTTACCCAGACACTCATACCCAGGAAGTCATAGCCCGTCGTCGGCGAGCTCACGTGGGGAGGGAAGCGTGGAAAATGTATTCAAGTAAACTTTAGCTGGGTCAGTGGACATGGACAGGACAGACTTCAAAATCAGTGAGATTTGTTTTCAACCTCGGCTTCAATTTGATGTCCGTGACTTTGAGTGTGTGATTTAAATCTCTCCGGGCCTCCCTTCTCCTAATCTGTTAAGTACCCTAAAAACTTCACAAGGTTATTGAGGGATTAAATGGGATAATTTTGTGTGCAAATAGTTTTTTTCCCAGTATGTGAGTGAAATCATGTTCTAAGCCCTCACCAGCTTGACTTGCCAGAGTTTTCTATAGTTTCGTCCCAAAGTTTTTTCAGTTCCTCAAAGCCACTGACCTGTGTCAGGGGCAGGGTTCCCGTGGGTGGAGATTGCTCCCACCTTGAGTTACTCCCTTCTTCAGGGGCAGGCTGGGTTTCAGAGCAGGGCCTGCTGTCCCGGACCATCACTGGCATTCCCCCTTTGGGCTTCCCTTGGGCCAGCAAAGCCTGTCAGGCTCCTCTTGCTCATGCGGATGGGACTGCTCACCTGGGGTCCTCCCCTCCCCGTCCCTATCCCTAGCCGCCCATCTACCACCTTAGTCTCTAGAGGCTCAAAGCCTGATGGGGGGTGAGCAGGACTCCTGGGTTCCTCTCTCAGAGGAAATAAGCAGGTACCTTCTCCTCCAGGAAGATGAGCTCATGCAAAAGGACATTCAGGAGCAAGATTCTTCACCAGTAACAGCTCTGTGGTGGGCCAAAATGACACGGAGCCCAGTTTGGGGGGAGTGGGGGGTTCTTTATGTTTGGGTTTGTTTTCATTGCTGCTTCTGTTCTAGGTTAGAGATCCTCCGTGTGCTGGGAACTCCAGCAAAGTGTCTGACCCACATCAGATCTCACGTGAATCTCCCACCTCCTCTCTTGTGCTGCCATCGTCTCCACAATATGAGGGAGAGAGCTGAGATCCAAAGAAGACAAGCAGCAGACCACTGCCTGACAAAGACTGAAGAGCCAGGACTCACCCCTACATCAAAATCCTGACATCAAAATCCTCACCCTTAACCATCTTTATCATGGGAGTGTCTACCTACTTCCAACAAACATTGGTTTTTGTTTCTGGAAGGCGAGAAACATTCAAATCCCAGTTCTGTCTCTTAGAAGGGAAATGGCTTTGAACCAGTCACTGAGTCAAAGGAGGGAAATGGAGCAGAGTAATGGTGTTGGGATGCTCTAAACACTCACAGCTCTAAGAACACATAGCCAAAGGGCCTGATGAATACATTTATACTACCTCCTTCTCAACTAGTACTTGGCATTAGAGAAAATTCTTGGAAATCAAAATAAACAAGAATATCAGGGATAAACTCTCTACCAGATTCACAGATTATACTGTAAAATTGTACTTTCTCTTTTGAATGGGAACATCTAGGTCTAGAATTTATGATCATAATACTGCTGGGAGGGGAGCTAATCTGGACAGGCCAAACACATTTCCAGTCTAAGACTCTTCCCTGAAGTCACAGGCTTGATAATGAATGATCACATTAAATCCGCTCCCCCCAACCCAACCTTCACCTAATGAGCAACACAGAAAAACATTTGTCTCTTCTATTCCAAAATAAACATTGAGAATCTCTCTTTTTAAAATGCTGAAAACAAGGGTGTCTGGGTGGCTCAGTGGGTTAGGGCCTCTGCCTTCTCCTTAGGTCTTGATCTCAGGGTCCTGGGATCAAGCCCCACATCCGGCTCTCTGCTCAGCAGGGAGCCTGCTTCCTCCTCCTCTCTCTCTCTGCCTATCTCTCTGCCTACTTGTGATCTCTCCCTCTCTCTGTCAAATAAATAAATAAATAAATCTTAAAAAAAGATGCTGAAAACAAAAATAAAATAAAAGCCTGAAAATAACCATAGAGATAAACATAACCAAAACAGTTGTAAAGAAGGGGGGAAAAAAAAGAGAGAATGAGGGAGAAATTTGATGGACCATCTACCTCTTTGGACCAGTCCTCTTTCCTTTGGCTTAATGCCACCTCTTTGGTGAGTATAGAATTGGAGCCCATGGCGGATGAGGTCTGAGCCCCATGCATGGTGAAGGCACCTCCCAAAACAAACAGGGAGGGAATTCTGGACATGCTGGTGAGGCCACTGAAATCGATTCAGCTCAACACACACACTGCTCCATCTTATTCCCTACACCTTGGCCTTGGACACCCTTACCACAAGAAGTCTCTCATTTGGAGGAGGCATGCCAGGCCATCAGTCAGAAGAGGCTCCTTGTCTCACTCCAATGCACACATTCCAGAAATCTCTTGTCCTTTTCATGTTTCATTTTTAGCTATTTTAATTCCTGTGTGTATTTATTTATGTATGGCAAATGCATAACAGAAGTGTTCTCCCCGAGGCAATCAAATCACAAAAGAGAGCAAACCTTCACTCACTTGTTCTCCCTGCAAATCTTTACCACGCGCCCACTACGACACAAAAAGATGCGGTCGCCGCCCTAAGAAACCACCAGTGGTTGAGCGGGTGCCTTCGGCTCAGGTCATGATCCCAGGTTCTTGGGATCGAGTCCCACATCGGGCTCCTTGCTTGGCAGGGAGCCTACTTCTTCTGCCTCTGCCTGCCACTCTGCCTGTTTGTGCGCTCTCTCTCTGACAAATAAATAAATAAAAGCTTTAAAAAAAAAAAAAAAGGAACCACCGGTAGGAATCTACTCAGGGACCACCTCCTCCGGGATGCCTTCCCCAGCCCCCGGGGCCAGGATGAGAAGCACCTCTCAGGGTCCCATGACAATAGATCCTTCCGCATTCAGGACCTGCCCCTCCCAGGTATAAGTGCCCGCTTCTGTGAGGCCTGCTCTCCTTGCTCCAGCTGGAGTGGGGCAGCTTAAAAGAGGTTGCATCTCACGGCACTTTTGGACAAAGAATTATATTAATGACGAGAATGAAGATGTTAATGATGATACGGCAGGAAAAAGAAAAAGTAACCCCTTTTTCAAGAAGGATTGCTCCGTCTGCCCCACATCTCTGCACGCGCCTGCTCGCGCGCTTCTCTGGGGCGCGGCGCGTGTCTGAGAGGATGCTACGGTGACAGCATGATGTCAGTTTCTTGCGGGGTGCTTCCCGCTCTGATTTGCGCCGTCCTTCCTAATAGACTTCAGCTGTATGGAAATGAAAAATGAAGAGGAAGTAGATCTTGCTGCTAAAACATATGTGTCAGAAAATCATTATGGGTATTAAATTACAGCAATAAAATGAACCAGAACTAATTTTGCAAATTAAGATCCAATAAATTTTTTTTTCATAGCCACACCTTTTCTTTAAAAAATGTAGCAAAATAAGATTCAGCCTAAACGTCTTAAAATTAAGCACAAGGCTTTTGGGAGTGGAGTGGGGTACAGACAGCCCGTGAAGGGTGTTCCTCCCCCCCATCGAAAGAATATTGCCCTTGTGCCAAACACTATAATGATCAGTTTTTAAGCTGACATACCTATGTATTTTACATGTAAAATTTATGTATACATATTCCCCTTCCTTGCTTCTGCTCCCCGCCCAGCTCCCTACTCCCTAGACAAGGTTCTGCTGACACGAGAAACTAGTAAATTTCTGAATTTCTGACAACCGCTTATTTTTAGAAGAGACTATGCTGTTGGTCAAATTAACACCGAAGCTATAAACAAACCTTTAGAGCTTTGCCCGAGCTGGTGAATAACAGGATGTCTCCCCCTCTACCCTCCAGGCCCCAGAGGAGCCCGTAATTAGCTCATTGTCCATGAATAGGCACAAAGGAGGCGGTGCCCGCATCTAGGCCCCCTTTCAACCTTTCCATGGGAGATCTTGGGGCAGATGTTAATTCATTAAGTGAGTAACTTCTACCATCTCCTGGGAACTGGGTTGTGCACCACTCCTCCTTCCAAAAGGGACAGCGAGGAAGAGGATGCCGAGCAAGGACTCACAGAGAGGGTCCGCCAAGAAGAGGGAAAAACAGGATTCAGTTCCCTGCTGTCGCTTTCCTCCTGGCTCGGGCTCTGGCAGAACTTGCCCAGCCGTTGTGCTACACCCAGCGAACCAAACTATTTATAGCCACACAATCATTATAAATAAAGCTGTTTATAACACCGAACCTTGGCCCTGCATTACTTAAAACTGTAGACTGGCAGCTATGAATAACTCTGTTACAAGCACAAGTGTGACTACTGACGGATACTTCCTCAAATTGTGACAAATAATGACAAGTTTGTTTGACAAACATCCCACTGACATTCATCTGATTTTGAATAAGTGGTGCTGCTTTTTTAATTTGGTCCCTGAGGCCCAGGATCTCAGGGACTTTCTTTATTCTTTTCCTCTCTCACCTCCTGCCCCGGAAGACTCCGTCCTGGGACTAGCTGCTTCTCCCCATCCCCCATCCCGCTAATCACCGGGAGGGATTTGGGGCCGTTTAGGGGGAAGCTTATTAAGCCCACTGTTTCTCTCATGGGACAGTTCTGCTGTTGGGGCTTTGCAAGGGTTTGGGGAGTTTTGTTAATGACACAACAGAGATAGAGAGGGGGAGGGAAATGTGGGCCAGCCCCCTGGTGCTGGGTAAGTGTGAAAGGCGGGTCCCCAGGGGAGTCTGGGTCTTCAAGGGGGGGGGCAGGCTGTCACCTAGAAATGCTGGGGGTTGGCTGCAAGTGAACCAGTGAAAGACATGAGTCTGGACAGAGGGACTTCCCTCGCCAGGCACCTGATCTGAGAGACGTGGACTGATCCTACACTGGGTCTCCAAGCTGGGGTTCTCTCTTTAGGTGAGCTCTTATCAATGTCTGTCAGGGGATTTCAGAACACTAGTGGACCTCGGGCATGTAACTCATCCTTTTATAGGGAGAAGAGTTGAGTCAAAGTCTCCCACAACCCGTTAAAGCAGAGCTAGACCACAACTCAGCTCTCTGGGCTCTAGATGGGGCTTCTCCACACCATCCTTGAATTGATTAATGCACGTTAAGCGTGTGGAACCATTCCTGGCCCCTGGCAATGATTCCCTGACCGCTAGCTATTACGGGAGTGGTGATCAGTTTTTAAGCTGACATACTTTGTATGTCAGTATGTACATGAAAGTACATCCAGTACTTTCCACTGCCAGTCTGAATTCCCTCTTTGAAAGGCATTCTTACACTGCTCCCCATCTCCCATGGTCCATCTTCTCTGATTTACCTTTTTGGGTTTGTTTGGTTTTTTTAAGATTTATTTATTTATTTGCAAGAAAGAGAGAGAGCAGAGCAGGAGGTACAGAGGGAGAAGGAGAGAGAGACTCTCCAGCAGGTACTGTTGATCGCAGAGTCGATGCGAGGCTCCATCCCACAACCCTGAGATCATGACCCGAACTGAAACTAAGAGTCGGACACTCACCCAACTGCGCCATCCAGATACCTGTGATTGAACTCTTATTTATAACAAGTGCACAATCCCGCCTCCCACCCTCACTTTTTCCAGTTTATCTTAAATAGGGCTTTCAGAGCTGTGTCTTCAACATCATGACACAGCTGCCCACCCTCTCCTCCACCTCCCCGGCCAGGCTGGAAGCACAGTGACGAGGGTCCCTCCTGGTGCAGGGCCCAGCGCTGAAACTGAGCCCCTCCTTCCATTTGCACCCTGCCTGCTTCTCAGTTGCTTTGCCTTAGTCCTGACCCTGCTCCCTCCTCCCCCAGAATACAAACCCACCAGGTGATTCCATTATCTGCCAGAGTCACTCCAGGCTTCTCACCCTGGATGACAAGGGCCTTGGTTATTGGTCCCTCTCCTTCTCCAGTTCCAATCTATGCTTCATCCCGAAGCGGACTCTTCACTCTTCCCAGAATACACCCCCTGAGATAGTCTCCCATTCGCTTTGATGAGGATGCCCTCCCCCTGCATTACAAAACCCTCACCCACCTCTTGCAAGACTCTTGGCAAAAGGAATCAGCCGCGACCCTCTTTCCTCGGAATCTCGGTTACCTTTCTGTGTGTGTCTCCATCAGCTCTGGCTCATCTCCGTCCTGCGTTAAGGTTACTGTGAACGTGTTCATATTTCATCTTCTTCTCTAGTGCTTAGGGGCACCTCGTCCTTATGTCCTCTTGGTATCGGGCATAGTGTAGATCCCAAAAAGGCAAAACATCTCAAAAGTCGGCTTACTAAAAGGGCAAGCAGAAACAAAAACAAAAACAAAAAAACAGCATCAACCAGTGTACATCTGCTAAGATGTATACATAAGTAGCAAACCCTATCGTGGGGTCACGTGGCTCCCACCAGCCCAGGCTTCTGCCACTCTGGAAGGTTCCGTGAGGGATGCCCACCTTTGCGCTGACCAGTGGCGATGCATACTTGAAAGAACTAGAAAGGAGAGAGGGTAGATAACTGGCCAAACCCAGGCAGTGGAAGACACTGGAGGACAAAGGGGCAAGTATCTCATTAGCCCATCAGTCAGCGGGGCCCTCAGGTGTTTATTTCGAGCCTGCGATGTTCATGGCACAGAACCACCAGTGAAGGAGGGATGTGTTCCTTGCCTCGGGGCTCTCACAGTGGGCCTCACTTCCTACCTGTCGCCGCCCACTTTCAGCTTTCATAATACTAAGAGCCTTGGAGCTCCGGGTCTCTTGTTGACCCCCCAATTCTGATGTTTCTGATGAGAGATTTCGCCAAGCTGAGCTCCACACCGCCAGCCTGCCAGGCCCCGCGGCTGCTCCAGACCCCCGTGCTACCCCAGGGGGCCCTGGACAGAAGTCACCCATCAGAACCAACCCGTTCCCGGGAGGAGGAGCGGGCGACAAAGCATCAGCTGACCAGCTGACCACTAAAGAGGAAAATCACAAGCTGAGCACTCCCGCAAGAGCCCTTTCTTCCTCCAAAGCCACACGGGAAGGAAGGCGCCAGGCAGGAGAGAGGCTTGGGGTCCCTTTGTGCGCTTCCGTATTAACACAGTCACACTTTGCTATGCAGATGTCACTTCCAATAAACACCAGGGCTTTCCCGGGCCTGGACTTTAATTGAAGGAATTGTTACTGTTGGTGAATGGCTGGGAATTAATTAATGCAAAGCCAACCATTCCATAAATGCCTGCTTTGTGAGCGGTCTCCGAGTCCCGGGGACCTCGATTCCTGTGGTTAGCGCAGCCCCGGGTCTCTGTGTCAGCAGGTGATATTTACTGTCACCGTCAGCCCCTTTCTACAACCACCAGGGGACAGGGGAGCAGGCCCTCACCTGGAGCCTGGCGGGCACAGCCAACCATCCTCTGACTTCTCTGCAGCTAAGCGTGCAGCGTGGAAAAACGGCCCCCTCCCCAAGTTCTAGAGTTTTCACGCACCACCTTCCTTTTTTGAAGAAAGGCTTCGTTTGCAAGTTAAAGATGGGAAGGGGAGTGCGAAGAGATAAAAAGCCTTTTCTCAACCCTCCTCACTCCCAAGTTGGTTCCTTGAGCTCTACGCAGGTGCGAGAACACACACACACACACACACACACACACACACACACGCCTAACAACGCTGCACGCACACACAGTTTTTCTGTTCGGAATGACTCAGTCTCCACCTCACTTAAAAGTCAATGCCGATGTGAATGAACTTTTTGGGTAACCTGCTTCCTAAGATTAGAGGACACAGGAAGAAAAGAGCTGATCAGTGAGCGTGCCAAGCCCTCTGCCTGATACACACACACCTCACGGAACACACACAGGCTGGGTGCCTTTCTTCTTCCCTCAGCTTCTGCTGATGGGGCACGTCCAGGCCTCATTTTTGTTTTTGCTTTGGTGGTAGCTTTGCAGTCTCCCCAGGCCAAATGCCCAGTCCTGAAATCCCCCTTCAAGCTTTAAAAAAAAGGAGAAGCAGAAAGAAAGGCATTGTGATGCTAACAATCGTGGAATTGAGGACAGATTTTTGTTTTCCTTTATGCATTGTTGGGGTATCTAGATATTCTACGGTGAAGGTATATGTGTTATATTCAAGGAAAAAAAACTGCGTGATGTAAAAAAAAAAAAAAGAAGAAGAAGAAGAAAATTATTTTAGGTTTATGATATCCCTCAAGATCCCGAGGTTTGCTTTGGCAGCTTTATCTGATTTTTGCAGAAGGGGCGTTCTGGTCTTGAAAATTAGCCTGGGCCATAAAACAAGGAGACTATGACATTCCCTGAAATTGGATCTTAAACCACTGGTTTCTGTCTGAACTTAGTGAAAAAGCAGTCAGTAAAGGAGAATTTATCTTTGGAAGCTCCATCCTCCCCTTTCTGTGTTCTAATTCTTCTTCCCATACCCTCGCCACCCTTATAGTTCCCATCAATTTCTCTGTTTGGCTTTTTTTGTTTGTTTCTCCTTACTATTCTTAAAACATTCCAAGGATGGGGGCCTGGTGTCAGTCATTTGCACCTTAGTGTGAATTAGAATAATCAGGCTTTATTGAGCTACGTTAAAAGTGTATGTTTGCATTGCATCTCAATCCAATGGTATAATGAAAGGTATCGGCTAATGAAAGCATTTTTGAAATCAGACACCTAGGTTCCCGGCTTTTCTGTTTATGGGAAAGGCAGGCCCCTGACTGCAATAAATGTTTCCATTTTAGCTACAGAATTATCACCATTTAATGTCCCTGTCCCTTTAGAAACAGCACACACTCCAGAGAGCCTACTAAATGTGGGAATGGTTGGAATAATGTACAGTCTGCAAAAATATTCACAGGCCCAGGTCTTTTCAAAGAACGTATTCTGTATTCTTACTTATAAAATCATATTTGTTTCCCGTAGATATTGAGTACCATATACTGAGTGCCTGATCAATAAAAATGAGTAATGATTTTGGGTCCTGGATTTTGGACACAGAAGGGGAAACTGTATCTCAGAGAATTTAAATAACCACTCAAGGTCATTCACTGGTCAAGGTAGGGCTTGGCCAAGAGAAGGGGGTTTCTGGTTCCTGGGCTCATGTTTCAACACATCATCTCTCAAACCACCTAATTCAAATCCCAGGCAATACGATGGCCTCACGCTGACGGGAAGGTTCTGAGTGACCCTCCTCATTCTCTCTCCCTTGCTTTGGGGTAATTCTTGGCAAGCAGGGTATGAAATGAGGTTGAATGAGCAAATACCACGTGGCTAACCCTGCTAAGCTTTGCCAACTTATTAGACCATGCTCTGCAGATAAATGGGCAAAAATACAAAAGGAAGAAAAACAGAATAAAACAATTGCTTGTCTTTGGTCTTATTTCCATCATTCTGATCCATCTCACAGTGTGGTCAATCCCTGGTTACCCACGCAGTTCCTGGGACCTAGAGAAGTGAGGGAGTGGGGGGGGTAGGGCCACCAAGGAGCTTCCCCCTTGCATAAGGCTCACTCCTTAGGCAGGGTTTCCCAGTGGAAATCTACCTCCAGCCAAAAGGCTGAATTCTCGGTGGCCTTGTATTACTCACAGGTAGATGGTTGACCAACAGCTTACAGCTTACTCTGTCCCCAAGGTTAAATCTGGGGTCACCTTCCACCAGATCCCATGGGGACAGAATCTAGGCCCCCTATTCATCATGTACCCTGTATATTTGCCACATTACCCTGCCTGCTGTCACCTAAAGCCCACATCAGATCTTGACCTTGACTCGCCAATGTGTGCTGCCATTTATAGATTTGTTCATTTATTCAGCTAAAATATGGTCAGTGGTAACTATACCAGGCACTGGGCCAGGCTCTTGCTATATAAAGAAACCCGACACACAGCTCTTGCTCTTGATAAGTGGATGTGAGAGTCAGAAAGAAAAGGGACAAATGACAGAGAGCCAAGTGAATTTATACCCAGATCGACAAATGCCTCTTCACTCTTGAAGATTCCATTCAGACATCACCCTCTTCAAAAGCCTTCCTGCCCATCTGCGGGCAGGGTGCGCTTCTCCTCCTGTGCCCTGCTAATAGGTGCATCATTCCTCGACTGCAGAATTTTTCATATTGTTATTAAGTTATTTCTATGCACCTCTGCTCGATTTTTAGACTGTGTGTGAAAAGGCAGGAGGATGGAGAGAGGAAAGGCAGAAACCGCTATTTCACACCTCCAGATACCCACAGTATCTGGGACTTTTCAGACGGATGGATGGATGGATGTCCAAGCTCTCTTGTCCTCCGCATAGATTTCCTTGACCCAAATGCGTGTCCGCACAAGAAATAAACTTCCACGTGGTTTCTTAATATATAAAATGGGGTTATTTCAGGTTCATTATGCAAACTTCCAGAATTTGGAGTCGTGAAAGCCCCATGTAACTCCGCCAGAAGTTCTGTTTGGTTGTCTTTGTTTATGTTTCTCCCGGAGCTCACAGGACGTGTGAGCACGTGTGAGTGTGGGCGTGCATCAGTCCACTCGGCATCGGGCGGCATCCTCAGTAACAGGTGTCCCCCGGTAGGTCTCAGTGGCGACGGAGGGCATGGAGGGGTGCGCCGGGGGGTGGGGAGAGTCAGCCTGCCGAAGCCCATCACGCTCAGTCTTAGAGCGCATTCAGGGCCTGTCACGGGAGGAGAAATCTGATGAACACCCGAACGTCAGAGCAGTCACAGCGTCTGTTAAATGGCTTGTTAATGTGATTGTTGAGAATTGTACACAGAAATGACACTGGTTACAATCAAAGCAAGGCAGGCCTGGCTCCCAGCCAGCTTCTCCCGAGCTCGGCCCCCACGGCAGGCCAGGTGCACACGGGTTCCGCTGCTACCTGGCCTGGCCTCTTGCCATCACCTGAAAGCTTTCTCTCCATCTTACAGCCTGTTTCCTTTAAGAGAAGCAAGCCTGGCAAGTCTCCCACCACCCCCCCCCCAAAAAAGATGCCTCCTGTCATGATTGTCACCTGTTCTTACAAGCGGAATAAAAGTCTTGTACAGATTGGAATAAACAGAGCTTGGAAACAATTTGTTCTCTTTTTGGCGGGAAGGATATATATCAGAAACATTTCGCGTTGGTTTAGGGAGGCCTGAGTAAGAAAACCCTTCCAGGAGCTGAATCCGTTTCACTCGATACCCAGGCGACAATCATAGAATCTTAGGTCATAGACCTCGAAGGTGACCGAGCCAATTAAGTTTCTCCTGCAGAGTAAGTGAGCTACGGCGTGGTGAACTGAAGGGACAATGCAAGCGTCCCGATGGTCAGCCCAGCTTCCCCCCACCCCTCCCCCACACACTCCCTACAATCCAGATACCTCACTGTTGTCTTCAATAGCAAGAAATACAGGCTGTGCTCTTGGACCTGGCCCCGGTCCCAAGGACATCTCCGGCATCTCCTTGCCGTGCCCTGCTCTTATCTCTGAGGGAGGATGCTCGCCTCTCTGAAGTGCCATGTGGGGCGCCGCCGCCCCTAGGTGTGTAAGGACTATGTCCCCGTAAGGCAGGGTGACCACAAGCTGGGCAGCTCAGGACGCTCCTCGTCCGCCCCACCCGCCTCCCCGGGAACAGATGCCCCAAAGCGGCTTGTTGCCCTTGCTTACGTAGAAAGACAGAACCTTCCCTTCGTGGGTCCTTTTCTTCTAACCCTTGGTAGTGGCAACAGGTGATTTCTCAAAGGCCTGGCTCACCCCGCACCACACTCTGTTTTTCCCTGACACACTCTCCCCTCCTGTGCAAAGCCTTGAAGTATTTTTCTGGTCAATTTCAGTGCCGCCTGCTGTGCATGCCCCCGGGGTCTGAATTCTGCAGTTAGAGCAAATGACAAGCCCTTGCTATTCTAACTCTTTAGCCTACGGTGGAACTCCCTTCGGTTCCTCAAGACCCCTGGAAATTAAGATCTGCCCTCCCAGGCCCTCCTGACAGTTCTTCCCGGCTTCCACCAACAGGAATCCTTCAACCAGCCTTCCCTCCGTCTCTTCCTTGCAGCGCCCTGAGCCACACTCTGTATGTTGGTTTTAATAGCTTTTCTTGAAGGCAGGTTACCCTCTGTATTAATTTCCTAGAGCTGCCGTGACAAATTACCATGATCTGGGGCACTTGAAACAACAGAAATGTACTCTCTCACCGTTCCAGAAACCAGAACTACAAAATCAAGGTGCAGGCGGGGCCGTGCTCCCTCTGAAACCTCCAGGGGAGAATTCTTCCTTGTCTCTTCCTGTTTCTGGTGGCTCCAGGCATCCCTTGGCTTGTGGATAAATGGTTCCTATCTCTCCTCTCTTCACATGGTCACCTCCTCTTCTTCGCCTGTGTTCTCGTCTGTCTCTTTAAGGACACTCGTCATGGGGTTTAGAGCCCACCTGGATAACTGGGGGTGATGTCATCTTGAAACTTTTAACTGGATTAGATCTGGAAAGATCCTTTTCCCAGATCAGGTCACATTCACAGGGCCTCAGGGTTAGGATACGGATATGTCTTTCCAGAGAGCACCGTGTAACCCACGATACCCTCTTCTAGGAATACCACTCAAATCCTGCTCCCCCTACACCAGAATGGAAACCCTGCACTTGGGAGTAACTCAACGATTCAGCTGTGAAGCGTCGAGTGCTGTTTGCACACTGCTAGTTGGATATTAGCTCGGTATTAGACACACCAGATGAATAAGGCATGGTTCCTGCCCTCGAGAAGTTCTTAATCTGCTCAATCAGGCAGAAAAGCAAATAGATCATTACAATACAACTTGAGGAAAAAAAAAAAAAACCCATTGGAAAAGTCCCCTCACTCAAGAATCCGATGGCCCATTTCCCTGACAATTCCATATTCCAAACAGTGTCACTCTCTTTTTGTTCCTGTGCCACAGAAATCTGCTTAACCAGACAAATGAGAATGGACGGAGGAAGGGAGGGGTCACGGGGGACAAGGGAGGTTTCTTCCCCGAGGAACTTCCTTTAGGCTATGGATACGTCTGTCTAGATATTAAAAAGTAAGGGCAGACATTTGGCAAAAACAGTGCACTGGGGGCATGACGTTTCTGATGTCTGAGCAGAGAGCAGCTCGGAGTCAGAAATGACTCACACATGGACAGGGGTGATGGCTCCCTGAAAAGCCTTCCACATATTTGTGCACAAATCGACACGTTGGCCGGATGCCAAGGAGCAAGCGTGCTCTTTCACTGTCGAATTGTTTAAGCATTTCAATACTTGAGTTATGCGAGGCCATCTCTGAGCTCCCAAGTGAAACCTTGCATGGTTAGCACTCCAGACAGGAGATGGCCTGGCTCACAGACAGAGAAATAAGGCAAGCGCTGCCCTCTGCTTCAAAACAAAGAATCTAAAAACCTTCTCCTAAATTCCTAAGGGGCAGGGGATGGGAGGTGGAGGGCAGGGAGGGTGTGGAACGTTATTCAGGATGATAAGGACGCCAGGTGGAGAGAAATCAAAAATATACCTTGTCAAGTAGTTCTAGAAGGTTCTTTCTGTAGCAAAGCCTTCCACCATTTAGGAGGCCAATTGTGGATAATACTTATCCTTGAGAGCTGATAAATACAGACATAAAAAAGGCAGGCAAATAGACAATGTACAAATTGGCTGGAATATTGTGATTCAGAAATAATCGCTAGCTAGAGTGGTTCTTTTGCTCTGTACTTTTAAAAGCACACTTAAGTAGTATCTTACAATAAAATGACTTTTCTTCTGACTTTTTCATAGCTCAGACTCAATGAGTAAGACATAGGTAATCATCCTAAACCAACCCTTATTTTCAGGGCTATGCCATTTTCTTTGAAAAATAAATTATGTCCCAGAACAGTTCTAAGAAAGTTGGCAGAGATCCACCAGCTGTCTAAAGAAAGTTAAAAGTAAAACTGCAAAATTCTCTAGGAAGCCATACTTTGGTGACTCTGCTCAGCAGAGAACTTCTTGGCCCCAGATAAGTGGCCCTTAGACAATACCATGTTGCAATTCCAATCTTTGCTCTTAAAAAATGACTCATGTTAAGTCCTGAGTATAACATCTTGACCAATAAAAACAACAATATGCATAATTGTAATTACATCCTCAGAACTACAAGGGAGAATATCTCCATACACCTGCTCACACAGTTGAGAAATATTACAAAGTTGGAATTGATTCGGCTAAGTCCTAGATTCTCTGAGCTTACACTGTAGCCAGAAGAGGACAATGTAAGCTGACCTTATCTAGCTCTTAAAGATCAGGGTCACCCCAGCTGGACACTGGGTTCCCTTGTGCAAGTGAGTTTCCCACAAAAGTTGGTTCTAACCCATTTCTCATTTCTAATTCAGTCTACCAGAAAAAGCAGGAAACTCCATCCTTCAAAGAACAGAGAGAAATCCAGGTGGTGAATTCCATCTACAGATCTCATTTAAGAAAATGTCAGCATGATGCGCTGTTCATCAGCCTATCATGGCCATCCTAGGGGCTCCTGCTGCCCCAGACTGTGCCCATTGTGTCCCTCCACCTCCCACTCCTGCCCCAGGACAGGGGTTCAAAATCTCAGGTTCACCAAGGCGGCTGCCACCTCTTGGACTGCCCTAAGCAAGATGAAGGCACAATAAGACCAAAACATAAGAAAGCCAATGGGTCTCTCAATTTTTACATTATGTAACAGGTTAAAGGAAGGTCTTCATAAAGGTAGGTCCATGTCCTGGACCTGTGACTATGACTGTATTTGGAGAAAGAATCTTTGCAGACATATAAGTGAGTTAAGACTCTGGAGACGAGACCATGCTGGATTCTCCAAGTGGGCCCTAAATCCAACAACAAGTGTGCTTATACGAGATACAAAGAGGAGAGACACATGACGAAGAAGAGAAAGCCGTGGGGAGATGGAAGTAGAAATTGTCGTGTCACAGGTAGAGCCAAAGAATGCCTGGAGCCACAGAAGCTAGAAGTCACAAGGAAGGATTCCCCTCTGAACCTTTCCCAGAAGCACCAGGCCCCACCAACTCCTTGATCTTGGAATTTTAACCTCTGGAGAGGATAAATTGCACCCAAGTTTGTGGTGATTTGTTATAGCAACTCTAGAAAACTCATACCCCTTGCTTCATTTTCAGGGACAAATTACACTCTCATGATCCGGAAGGCCACATCATGCTATGATCAAGCTCATAGGTCTGGTTTGAAACCTCGTACTCTTTCACTATGGAATTGGGTCATATCCCTCAAATCAGTCAGGCAATAAATACACTTAACATCTACAAACTTGTGGCAACAAGCACAGAGAGGAGCCAGAAAATATTGCTCAACACATGCTGCGAGTTTTCACTATAATTCAGAATGAATGTCCACGTGATACAGAATTGAGCCCAAAGACCTGTTGGTGTTGCATGATTCTTCTCCACCTCCTATTAGGACCGTTATAATTGATAGGAGCGGGGACAGACCTTGACCGAAGCTGGACCGATTGCACCATCTCTCCCAGGGATCTGAGGTTGGGCTGAAGGGAGCTAAGCTATCGGAGCTGGCGGGGTGCCGAGGAGAGGGAAACTCGGCTGCCATGAGGAGGCCATCTTCCTGCCTTTTTACAGATACAGGTCAGTCTGGATGGAGAAGAAGGGGACAGATGCAAAAGGATCAGAGACACAGAGAGGTCCTCTCTGGCTTCCTCTCGCAGCCTTCAGATTTGGCTCAACATTCCAGTACCCTCCTTACACCTTCTTTTGGGCCTAAGCCGGTTCAAGCCGATTTTGGCGGTCAACAACCTGGAGAACCTTTGGTTTGAAACTTTGGTTGAGACCTGCCTGAATGAGCTCTGACAATTAAAATTAATGAATAAAGATTGACACTTCACAACAGATACATGTAGGGATAGGCTGATCTATCTGTCTAGCTCTCCACCTATCTATAGACATCTGTATTTCTTTATCGATTTACAATGCATACGATGTTCTCTGATCAAAGTCAAAGTCCTTCTGGATATAAAAATTTAAGAAATCCTTCCTCTTAGTTAGCATCCTTCTTTTTTTTTTTTTAAAGATTTTATTTATTTGACAGAGAGAAACACAGCGAGAGAGGGAACACAAGCAGAGGGAATGGTAGCGGGAGAAGCAGGCTTCCCGCCAAGCAGAGAGCCCGATGCGGGGCTCGATCCCAAGACCCTGGGATCATGACCTGAGCCGAAGGCAGACGCTTAACGACTGAGCCACCCAGGCGCCCCTAGCATCCTTATTTTAAAGGAGCTGTTCATCGTCTTCCACCCCCTACTTATTGAATTAGAATTTAATAAGTGTTTATTGCATGCATACTAAAGAAGATCCCGAAGACTTTTTTTGAAAGTCTTCTCTTCCCCTTGAAGTACTTATGACCTAATTAAGAAGATAAAATGCACGCTGTGACCTCGGGTGGATATCTCACCTTGTCACAATTACTGGCAGTTTTCGCCTTTCATTAATCGAAAACTTCTCTGTACCCCAACCACTCACACATTTGACACTGACACCCCTCAACCCGCTTTTGTCTGCCAAATTCGGATCTTTATAAATCAGCTGAGAAAAGAGCATTTTGAGCAATTGCGTGGTAGTGCTGTCAGCCAAGAGCCGAGTTCTGGAAACCTTGCCATTTTTTTTTTTATCCTGCACAGCAATGCTTCTGCAATTACTTCAAATTTTATATTACGCCGTGCCCCTACGGTTTTATAAAAATAAGTGGGGAAATGAAAAAAATGAAAGCACTTCAGTGTAATTCTCATGAACTTAACACAGTCAAGACGAAGGGGGAACGAGGGCAGCCTGACGCACTTCAATAGTCACCAGATTTAAACTGGTGAAGGAAAATGACAAAACAAAGCAACTTGTAGGAAATGGCGCAAAGCTGTCTGGCAAGAGTGGATCTAAGAGGGGAAGGATGATCCGAGGTGGGATCACCCTTGCAGCCTTTGGGGATGGGAATCCCTTCCCCTTGTCTTGTTCTGCTCTCACACGTTGCTGGGAGTCGGAAGCTTCCCGGAAGGTGTTGCTGATGGGAGCGGTACCCCGTCCGTGGACCAACGGAGGGGACCACAGGGGCTGGAATGGGACATCCCCTCCTACCGGTTTTCTCAGCTCCGAGGTAACGTAAAGAAGGCCCTAGAAGACTGACTGCCCCCTTCCTTTATGGTGCCCTCCCGTGAGAGCTCACCATCGGAGTCCTGGTCTAGCCCGGCGGGTCCTCAACCAAGGACATTCTTGCCCATGTGGCAACATCTGAAGATATTTTCATTGTCACAACCTGGAGTAGGAAGGAACGCTACTGGCCAGTGGTGAGTAGAACTCAGGAATGCTGCTAAACATCCCACACAGGACAGCCCCCAAGCACAGAGCTTCCAACGGTGCTGCCCAAGCCGAGGAAACCACCAGCTCGCAAACTCTGTTCTTAATTTAGGAACTCTCTTTCTGTTGTAAAATTCTCTGAATCCAATGAACTAACCTCTCTCTGAACAATGAGTTTTCCCCTCTGATTTGCGTGGGGTAAGTGGTTGTCACATAGAGGGGGAGGTGGGGTCGGGGACGAACTAAATGACCATTGTTTACTGCCCACTCACTATGAGCTTGCTGAACACGGTTCTAAGAGCTTTGCAAACGGGATTGCGTTTAAGCCTATGGGAGTCCTATATGGTAGGTCCGCTAGGATCCCCACCTTACAGATGAGAGATTCGCGGCTCAGAAGGTTGAGTGAGGTGTTCAAAATGACAGAGGTTTTAGATGCCTAGCCAAGACTGGAAGGGAGCTTGACTCCAGACCTGGAGGATGCACGAAAAGCCAGAAACACAGATGAGGCTCCAACTCAGCATTTAAAGGAAGGAAGGGAGGAGGAGACACACACAGGCGGAAACCCAGTGGGTCAGGAATAAGCCCAGGGACATGCCCTCAGCGTCCTGTGTGCTGGCCCACCTGCAGAAGCTGTAGTCCCGAGCCCTCAGACTTGGACCCGGGTTCGAGCCGCAGCCCCGCTGTTCGGGGCTCTCTCACCGCAACTCCCTACCCCGGCTCAGACTCATCACATCCTGTTAACCCAGAACTTGTTTTGTGCAAAAGCTGCAGAAGTGTGAAAAGGAGCAGAAAGCATGTGATACGTTTAAATATGCCGGAGCAATATGCTGACCAGTGAGGTTTGTTTATTAAAATCTTTATGTGGGGTGAAGCTCAAATGAGCTTATGTCAGCTGGTTTATGGAGAGGCCCTGTTTTCAAGATCGGGCTGCTGTTTGTCTTCTTTACTGAGCTGACAGAGGACATTCTGGAGAATACATTATGCCAAAAACATCTGTATTATAGAAAATCAACAATGAAGAGCAAGAGCTCCAAATGGAGTTAGTACTTTGAAAGGCTTTTATCTGTCAATAGATTAAACTGCTATTTTTATCTAAGGAGGAAACTAGAGGAAGTGTAAACGAGTTTAGGAACAGCAGAGACTGGTCTGCTCTCTTCTGCCAAGTTATTTTTGCCTGCTCGGGAGGGAAGGGGATGGGTTTCTGTTTTGTTTTAATTAGTGCTTAAAAAAAAAAAAGTGCTTAGAGAAGGACCTTATCCCAAATCAGTATACTTGGGGCTGATTTTTTTCCCCCCTTCTATTATTTCCTCCACTGGAATGCATGCCCCTGAATGAGACACTAATGGGTCTCTAATGAAGAGCTGAGCCCCTTACAGGTTCTCCTAGTTCAAAACCCTGGAGTTGTTGCAGGCAGAGCCAGGTGTGACCAGAACGAAATTTGTCACCAACACCTTCATGAGGGTAGGACTAATACCCATAATAAATCGCTAACATGTAGCACTTGCTCTGGCTAGGTATTTTCCATTCATTACTCCTGGTTCTATGAGCTTCATCATGCTATGATCTGGCAGTTTTTAAATTAACTTTTTATTAAAGTGTAACACCTATGCAGAAAATGGCACAAATTCTAAGTAGGGAACTTGGTGCATTTCACAAACTGAACACACCACCCCGCAGGACAAGAAACCTAGCGTCTGCAGCCCTCTCCTGTGCCCACCTGCTCTTACCCCTCAAAGCTAACCGCCATCCCAACCTCCCACAACGTGGAATGGGTTCATCAAGCTTTGACCTCTATATAAGTGGCTTTAAACAATAGGAACTTTTTTTTTTAAGATTTTGTTTATTTATTTGACAGAGAGAGAGAGAGAGAGATCACAAGCAGTCAGAGAGGCAGGCAGAGACGAGGGGAAGCAGGCTCCCTGCTGATCAGAGAGCCCGATGTGAGGGCTCAATCCCAGGACCCTGAGATCATGACCTGAGCCGGAGGCAGAGGCTTTAACCCACTGAGCCACCCAGGCACCCCAACAATAGGAACATTTTTGCATCTGGCTCCTCTATCTCAGGATTTGTGAGATTCATCCACATCCTTGGGTGTGGCTGTTGCATGTAATTGCATTGTGTGTTGTGTGTGATTGTAGTTTGTAACCATGCTGTGTGTCATGCCCAATTGTAGTGTGTAATTACCTTGTGTGCGGTTGTGGACTTCTTATCCTCCTAGCTGCAAAATATTCCATTGTGTGACTAGGCCACAATTAATGTTTCTATTTCATTG
>CM053608.1:115181074-115202473 GCA_028646535.1 Procyon lotor
CACACACACACACACGCACATACACACGCGCACACAGAGAAGGGGTGACAACTCTAAAAATATTGTCTGCATGGGCTGCTTTGCCTTTGAAGTGCGTTTCATTATTCTTCTGCCAAATGTAAGACAAAATCATTGTCCTGCTCACGAACGAAGGCCCAAAGTCTGGCCACACTTAGCAAGAAGGGGGCTGTTCAGACCCTCAGACGATGGAGGGGCCGCCTGAGACAATGGAATTCCACCACCTCTTTGGGCTGATTCTTTCCATTTCCTCCAAGTGGGTGAAAGGCCAGCCCCACTCAACACTCTGAAGTGGGCGACTCAGCCTCCTGGTGCTGTCTCCTTCCTCAGAATCCTCCGATCTCTGCACTCCTCTCCTTCAAAACCTTCTGCCCAACATCTAAGGCCTGCTCAGAGCCTAGGGGTGGAGGTGTCTCTGGTACCACGTTTGCAGCAAGCAGGCTGGACAGCATGCCTCGAAATCTCAGGAATATCCTTCTCTGAGAGCCACACAAAAATACAGCCCAGACAAAAGACTTGTGCCCCAAAATGTTAATCACAGAATCACATCAAACGGAAAGGGATGATATAGGGCCCCATTATGGGGGAAGGTTTGGGTAGAGGATAATCCTCTCAGTGTATACAAAGGTGGTTTTATCACTAAAATTATTATAAGATGACAAAAGTAAAAAATAGCTATAAAGTCACGTGCAGTATAAACGCAACTAGGCAAAAATACCACCCACAGGATGAAGGAAAATGCTAAGTGTAGTTACATCTACATGGCAGAATTTATGTTTATATATGAAATAATGAAAGAAATACCTTTTTCTCTTAGCTATGTTTTGCTTTTGCTGTTTGAGGTTTCTACAATGGGTATGAATGTTTTCAGGGTGGGAAAAATAGAGTGGTTAAGAGCAGCCTCTAATCAGAAGACCTAGCTCTACGTCCCAGATCCCAGAGCTACTTACTGCTCATGAGCTACATGACTTCAGGCAGGCTACTTAATATCCTTGAACTTTGGTTCTCTGATCGATAAAATGAGGATGATTTTATTGTTAGGAGGAGGAAATGGATTGACAGGTGCAAGGAACTTAAATCCGTGGCACAGAGTAAATGCTTAGTGAATATCATCCATATTATGAAACACTTATCAAATACTTGATGGATGCAGGTTAAATGTTCAGCCCTGCGGATAAAGAGGGCTAGGACCAGCTCCTTGTTCTTGAGGGGAAACAGACATGTAAACAGACATGCACAATATGGTGGGTGGGTTGCACAAGCAAGGGAGATACAAGACACCTAGAAGCAAAGAAGAGAGAGTCTCTAGTCCACCAGGGCAAGAATTACACCATCACCATCACTGGAATTAGAATCCCTCAAATAGTTTCAGATCCTAATGTTACTTCATCTTGATACATTTTAGCAACTCGGGGAGGACGAGTACCTGCAGGGTAATTGGCCCCATTAGGAGGAATTGGCAAGGTACCTGGCATCTTAAGTCTGGAGAGTATTTGATAAGGTCTAGACCACTCCCATTTGCACCATCACACTTGACTCCCACACGACACCATAGGCTGGCTATTTTTCAGCAAGGCTTAGACGGGTAAATGCGGCTGGCTCAGGCTCCTCAGCAAGTAAGTGCAAAGATGAGACACAAACTCTGGGAGAGAAAATGTCCTGGCACAGAGGTTATAGAAAGACTTCTCTGTCAGGAGAGGTTTGTGTTTCATTCATTACTTCTCTGTGTGACAAGTGAGTCTCCCACAGCAAGATGGGGACAGAGGGGTTTGGTGCACCGGTGAGCCTGAGGACAGCTGGGAAAGACCAGGCATGAACCCCCAGTGAGAGGTTGGGATGAGCTACCAAGAGCTTACACTTTGCACAGGAATTCTGGAATGAGACGCGGACTACTGGTCGACCCAGGGATCATTGACCTTATTCTCCTATTCTCCTTCATGCCTGATAACCTAACTGCTAACTTCCTTTGAGCCTATCATCCAACCTTAAGGTGTTCTTTTGCATACCCAGCTATGGAGAAGCAGTGTAGTCTAAAGAAGACAGCAATGAACTTGGAGACCAGTTATCTAATTTATTCATTGTAGGACTTTAGCAAATGACTTCAACCTCTCTGAGCCTTAGCTCCCTCCTTTATTGAAATGCTGCAATAATAACACCCACATCTTAAGGTTGTTAAGCGATTAAGTGAAATATATTACGTGTTTTTGGAATGTTCGGCAAAATGGCTTGGCTCATAAATGCCACTTATTCTTCTGAATAAGGGAATGGATTCTTGGTGATATCCAACCACATCATCAGCATCATAGCTTAGACATGTCCCATGAGTCACATGGCCCTGACTGCTCAGCAATAAGGCCAGTCAGTTAGACCATGGCTACGTCAGCAACAGAGACATTTTCCACTCGAATTGGAGCCACCCTTCTGACTCACATAAAAGGAAGAATGTCCTTGCTATCCAACTCCCACGGCCTTTGCCTAACTAGGTGGATTATCCACTGTTTTTGAACATCTAGGTCAATACTCTTTATTGTCTCTATAGAAAATTGAGAGCTACTGTAGGATAAAAATAACCCTTACCAAAACCTACATTTCTGTACAGAATCTGCTATGAATTGCTCTTGATCAACACACTTTCCATTGCCAAAATGGGCCCTCTTCATACAATATAGCCATGTGACGCTCAACGATTTCACCAACCATAACCCTACACAGTAATTGTCAAGGAATGATGAAACATGATTAGCTAATTACAGCTTGGGTGTTTTATTTTAAGGCAACTTAAGGAACATGAATGGATGGAGCTGTTTTGCATTTTTCAGTAGAATCATTTCAAAGGAGCGGGTAATGGAGAACTCGAGACGGATGGCCAAAGAAAAGGCACGAATACTGGTACCACTTTATAGCCTCTCAGCATAATTTATCCTTGTCTCCTGTCCTGAACTATTGTGCAATGTTGTTGTACATGGCTACACAGCTGCCCTGTGTCCCTGGCATCTTAACTTGAATACTGGATACATTGACCTGAACTATTTCTTTAATTATTTTCCATCTGAATGTATAAAAAAAGACATGAGATCCCCATCACAGAATCTCACACTGTGCTTCCTTTGGAAGTCAGGTCACTTATAACAGTATCTCTAGGACATGAGTCATGAACAAGACTCTTCCAGTAAGTATAGGGTGTTGCTTGTCTTACATCACCTCTACTTGACAATGTTCAGGGTGCTTGACATCTCATGAGAAATAAAGGCACATCTCCACTTCTCCACACCTTGCATTGATAACGAAAGTGCTGTGGCCTTGCTGATTTTTTTCTGTCTTCAAGTCCTAGGGTTATAATTTTTAGATCCCTCTCATGGAGTTGGCAGTAGAGCAAAATTCCATATAGCCCCCTTTACTTTCCCACTGATATCATTATAAAATTAGAGGTGCATTCCTATGGAAATAATTTGGCCCTGAAATATAATCAGAAACACACTTAAGAATGCAGCACATATTTTAAACACATATTTAAAAGAGTGAAGATGACCTGTATTAAATAATACCCAAAATAACCATTAAAATAAAGGGGAAAGGATTGGACTCAGGTTTGAATCCAAGCTCTGTGACTCATTAGTCATGTGATTTGGGAACAGTTTTTTTTTTTTTAAGTTGAACTAAAACCTCTTACATTACAGGGTCGTTATAAGAATTAACAGGGGAGTGCCTGGGTGGCTCAGTCGTTTAAGCATCCAACTCTTGATTTTGGCTCAGGTCATGATCTCAGGGTGGTGAGAATGAGCCCCACATTGGGCTTTGCACTCAGTAGGGAGTCTGCTTGGGATTCTCTCTCTCCCACTCCCTCTGACCCTCCCCCCCCCATCTTAAGCTGTAAAAAACAAAAAACAAAAAACAAAAAACTAAAGTAATACAGTAATATAATATCTGATGTACAATATGTATTTAATAAATATTACTCAATTGAATGAATGACTGAAAATACACTATAAAAGTAGAGGGCTAAAACTGCCATCAACTGGCACTTTGCTTCAAGAAGCAGTAGCACCGATTAAAAACCAAAATGTCTTTTAGTTTCTGGATATTTCTAAAGCACATTTTTTTTCTAAAGTGTCACATTATCCTTACCTTTTAAAATTCTTTATTACTTTTTTTTTTAATTTTTTTTTTAATTTTTTTTTTTTTTTTTTAAAGATTTTATTTATTTGACAGAGAGAAACACAGCGAGAGAGGGAACACAAGCAGAGGGAATGGTAGCGGGAGAAGCAGGCTCCCCGCCGAGCAGGGAGCCTGATGCGGGGCTCGATCCCAGGACCCTGGGATCTGACCTGGGCCGAAGGCAGACGCTTAACGACTGAGCCACCCAGGCGCCCCTCTTTATTACTTTTTAAAAATTGTACATGTAGTATGAAACTGGACAAAATGAAACATTTCAGAAAAACACGATACAATGAAAGTTTCTGATAATTAATGAATCCAGAACTTTAGAGTCTGGATTCAAACTCAAGTCCTATCGGGGACCTTGCCTGACATTGTGCCAGCATATGCCTTTCATCCTGGCATATTTATTAACGGTGGACCTCTCACTCTCAAACTGTCCCCATAGGGGTGATAAATATGGGACCTCTTGCCCTATAACCTACTTCCCAAAAAGAACACCCCATGAACAGTTGGATGTCATTTTCCTATCCTCTTCATTCTTAATTACCCTTAAATTAAAAAATTTAATTTTTAATTTATAAGTTTATAATTTATAAATAAATTAAATTTATTTTTAAATTTTATTTAAAATTTATTTATTTAATAAATTAATTTATTAAATTAATTTTTAAATTTAAAAATTAAAAAAGCATTATTTTCCACAACTTATTTCAGCTTTTCCTCTTATTTTACAGATCAAATTTTTGCAGAAACATAATTTTCTGTAAATGTTCATTTTCCCATTTGAAGCTGGATGGCAGAATTCTGTTTTAAACACATTTTGTATTTCCCAAGAATGCATGCTAGTGAGTAAAAATGATATAAAATAATAGCTGATGCTACCTTTTTTTAAGTTCCATGGAAAAAAATTATTTGACCTGAGGTCTGCTTGGTATGTCTCAGCCAAGTGAACATAGACGCAGGTAGGATACAGTAAAATCCCACTGGTTTGGAATCCAACATTTTGGAATTTGAGATCATTTGGGTAGGATCTAAACTGAAGCTTCCCACTACTTAATAAGTCATTTCTCCACGACAATGAAAATGATTATTTTAAAATAAGATTTTAGGGCCAAGTGTTTAAGAAATCAAACTGCCTATTCCAAAAGGGTTATAAAAGAAAAATGCATGATTTAGCTCAGTTTGACTAATAGCATGAAGTTCAAAGTTATTTGATTATCACCATTCTGTAATTCAGGCTGTTCCCTAAGTAAGGTCTACTGAGACACTAAGACAAACTCCATTCCTGAGCTACTCCGCAACTATATCCAACTTCCTTCTTCCTTGAGGCCCAAATATGTTCCTAGACTGTTTCACAACCAGTAGTGACAGGGTCCCAGCCAAGTCCCTAGAGGGTGGAGGCAGGCGGGAAGGGCACAGGGTCCTTTAAGAAGAAATATCTTCCTGATAGAGGCAGACAAGGCTGGTGCGGCCCATTCCCCACCTTGCCTGCCTCAAACATTTGGAGGTGAGATTGCACTTTGCAACCATGGAGGAAAGACCAAAAGCATGAAGACTCCAACTTGAGGATTCTGAGCAGGTGAACCAACACCGCAGTTGCCTCGATCCAGACTTCCAACCGCATGAGAAAAATAAACCCTTCTTTGTTTAAGGCACTTCATTTAAGCTGGATTTGCATTACCTGGGGCCAAATGCATTCCTAACTAACACAATGGCTTAGGGGCTGAGATAAGCCGATTGTACTTGAAACTGGGGTCTTGCATCTTTCCAAGAAGTGATGTGGTTTCTTTCCAGCAGTAAAGTAAAAAAGCAGTCTCCTTGAATCACGACGTGAGCCTTTTCATCTTATTTCAATTTGAATTCTACTTTTTAATTTCGAAGGAAATATTCTCAGAACGTCATGCAAAGCCATATTTAAATTTAAGGGTTCAAACTATTCTAGGTACAGTGTTCTTACCACTAACCGCCATGCCATGGAGTTGTGGTCATGAACACGGGTCTAGAATTGGAATGCCTGGTTCCCAGTCCCAGAATATCTGGTACCACAGATATACCCCATGACCTCACACTTGAACTTCTGTGCCTTAGTTTTCTCCTGGTAAAAATGGGGGGAAATAGAGTATATGCCCAATAGAGTAACTGTGGTGAATAACCAAGGTTGGTACAATGTTTAAAACAGTGCGTGGAATTACTAAGCACTCAATAAACATTAGGCTTTACATGGGATTTAAAAGTCGATTCTATGTCATATGTACAAATGCATATAGACTGTGTATATGCATATCTGGACATAGATCAGTGTGCGTATACACACTTGTTCGTGTTTCGCTTTGTATTCTCAAATAAAACATGGAATAAAATGAAAGTTTGATCATCCAGTCCTTTCCACACCCCAAATATAAATCCAGAGAAGCCCCAGTGAATAAATTATCTTTAATCTCTTTTGCTTTTTTTTTTTTTTTTTAAGTTCTGTGTCTAAGCCCATTTAGTTACATCTGTGTAATGGAACTCTCAAAATTTTTCACTCTTATTCCCATGAGCACTTGGAAGAATATGGACACTTTTTTAAAAGTCTTCTCAAGCCGGCCTTCCTGAGCATCAATGTTACTACTTCTCACCAACAGTTGGCAACAATATCTTTTGATTTGGGCTTGGTTGATTTTCTTCTTCTTTTTTTTTTTTTTACTTCGTTCCTTACAAAATTATTGTTGTGTCCTCTGTGCATTTCTTTTTTCTTTTCTTTTTTTTTTTTTTAAAGATTTTATTTATTTGACAAAGAGAAACACAGCAAGAGAGGGAACATAAGCAGAGGGAATGGTAGCGGGAGAAGCAGGCTTTCCACCGAGCAGGGAGCCCGATGTGGGGCTCGATCCCAGGACCCTGGGATCACGACCTGAGCCTAAGGCAGATGCTTAACGACTGAGCCACCCAGGCGCCCCCTCTGTGCATTTCTTACTGTCTTCATCTGTGCCCGAGAAGTCTTTCTGTGAGTGAGCCTAAAGGCACGCACTATTCTTCCGTCCCTCAATGCCACCGGCTTTTCTAGACAGTTCAAGCATCACTTGAACTTTAGATCATCGAAGAATACATATCTTAACCAAGTGGGTCACAACTGCAGTTGCAATTTCTTCTTTTCTTTTGTGACAAGGTTTCTCTTTGCAAAAGCTTTCCAAATGACCAGCACCCTCCTATCCTCTCCTCCCCTCTGGGCAGCATTCATGTCCTGCCCCCCTCCAGTGTCCTGGGCTTGCGTGAGCGTGTTCTCTCCTCCCTCCCTGGCCAGCGTTTAGATCCAGCATGCTGCCTCTGTGTGATCTCTATCTTCCAAATTGCCTTCGGAGCTGCGGCTGCCACCACTCCTCTGTCGGGGCCAGAGTCAGGTCTAAAAGAACTGTCCCCTTGCTGGCTTCCCCATCTCCCACATTAAAAAGTTGTCATCGTCATATTTCACTTGTCAGCAAGGCGATGCATGAATCGGATATTTCTTTTTTACTCTTTCATCTTTGCGGCACACAAGAATTAGTGTCTAATGACACAGAGGCGAAAAGTTAATGGAAATTTAATTGAAAAAAACTACCATCCCAGCAGGAATTGGACCTGCTGGCCTGAACACAGGAGGTAGATATTTCAAACACGAGGCTTTGGGGTTTGGTTTAGCATGCTTGGATATAGATGATATCACTTTGGTAAACAGATCATTCCCGTATTTTTCCAGTATTACTTTGGTCAACAGAAAGAAGAAAGGAGTGGATTCCAATTTAAATGTCAGGGCTAGCCACTCTAAGGAGGGGGAATTATAAAAATAGGATTTAATTTCCTATAAATGTTTGAGTTCTTCAACCCTAACATATAGAAATAATGAATATTTATACATGTAAAATATGCCTTCCTCTCCGCTAAAGCAGCATTTAGTCACTCATACCCAGAAGAAGTCCAGGAGAGTGTTTTTAGGGATTATGAGTGCCACTTCAGATTTTTCTAGAGAAAATGACATTATCTGAAGACTTTTGTCCCCTCCTTCTTTCATATTTTTTTTTCTCCAAAAGCCTAAGCCATATAAAGAAATGGGCAAGGGGGCTGCCTAAGGTGGCTCAGTCAGTTAAGCATCTGCCTCCGGCTCAGGTCATGATCTCAGGGTGCTGGGATAGAGCCCTACATTGGGCTCCCTGCTCAGTGGGGAGCCTGTTTCCCCCTCTCCCTTTGCCCCTCCCCCCTGCTTGTGCTCACTCTCAAATAAATAAATAAAATCTTAAAAAAAAAAAAAAGAAAGAAGTGGCAAGGTATACAGTTTTGATGATTTGGTGGTAATAGAATCCTGGAGTAATTCAGACAATCAGGATATTATTATGTGTTTTTATTTCAAAACAAATTAATTAAGCTTAACAAATATGTCGTATCCAGATTCACCTAGAATTGTCACCCGATCTGTAACACTCAGGCTGTGTAAGTGAGGCTTCCCCAGGTGGTTGGGAACAGTATCTCTCCTCAGCCTCTTGCTTGCTTTCAACATTTTAGAGCATTTAGCTATTTTCTTATGCATGGCTATGTGACAGAGACTGTATGCATTACAGTATATAATTTTGACCAAATTGGCCCTTAAATCATTGAACAAGCTGTAGAAAGAACCCCCAGACTGGAAATTCTTCAAATAACACAGGCCCAAAATGGCAGAGCCTGTACTTTCATTGCACTTGGACATGCTCTTCATCAGTCCCATTACACGGTGAAGAACATAGAAGATTTCACTTTTGTTCAACCAAGAAAAATCCCTAAAATTCTTATTATTTTTTTAAGATTTTATTTATTTATTTGACAGAGAGAGAGCGCGAGCAAGAACGAGAGAGATAACACAAGCAGGGGGAGTGGAGGAGGGAGAAGCAGTCTTCCCATGGAGCAGGGAGCCGGGTGCAGGGCTCAATCCCAGGACCCCGGGATCATGACCTGAGCTGAAGACAGATGCTTAACGACTGAGCCACCCAGGCACCCTCCTAAAATTATTTCTTAATTGATTTAAAATAAGGAAGTATACCCACAATCACTAATGGTGAACCTTGCACTAAGCACCTCTTAAGACTTAGGCTATTACTCAGTGATAGTAGAAAATCAGCATGTGAGCAAGACATTCAGAGAAAAGCATGCAGAACTAGAAACCAAAAATCTACAATGTTTTAAACTAGATTTCAAGTTAGGTGAAACCCAGTCAGGATTTATAAAACATTACTAAGCTTAATGATACATTTTTTTTAAAGATTTTATTTTTAAATCATCTCTACACCCCACATGGAGCTTGAACTCACAACCCTGAGATCAAGAATCCCATGCTTTACTGACTGAGCCAGACAGGTGCCCTGATGATAAATATTTAAAAACTTCTTTTTTGTAAAGCAAAAATATTTTTGTGAACTGCTAATAAATAAAAATTATGTTTCTGAAATATTTCTCTTTTCTTCCATCATGTTAAATTTATTTGTATGAAACTCGCAATACATTAAAACCACAACACAAACATACACACACAAGTTATTAAAAAAAGTATCTCTGAGCCTCAGTTTCCCCATCTGCAAGATAGAAATACGTATATCCATCTCATTTTTTTTTCAGATAAAGCATGTAAAACAGTACAGTGTTTGCTACATCGTAGGAGTCCATTAAACATTAGCCATGATTGTTGTTGTTGTTACCAAAATTATTACTTTTATCCCTCCTACAGGCACAATGTTTTCCAGCAATGCTGAACCACTCCCTTTCTCCTGACTTACTTTTGATCACTCCTGAATAGCTCCCACCAGCACTATGTAGTCAAATATTATCTGTGCTTTTCGGTCAACTTTAAATACCACCTGCTCCATTAACACGGCTTAACCAGAAGCAACTTTCTCTCTCCTCCACATCAAATAATACTGTATTTGCAGTATTATAGACATATAAGACATATATGACAGACCTATGAATCATTTGTATATTTATCATACTCCTTCATAGAGAGTGAGTTTCTTGAGGATAGGGGTCATTTCCTATTTGCATGTGTCCTTCCCAAAGCGTTCAGCATTGAGCCTTGCCCTTAGTGACAATCGATACATACAAACTGAATTAATTAATTAATATTTCTGTCCACTCAGTGCAAAAATGTCTGCTTGAAGGCAAAAGCATGGCAATGAGGAAGGTCGTGAGGTAGTAGATATTTCAATCTTTATGTCTCCAATCCCTGTCATATGTTATAGTTAACAAGGTGATACAAAGTTTATCTAGACATGACTGTGAACACTCTTTTCCCTCCCCACTTTCCACCATTAACTTGGTGACCTTGGGGAAGTTATTAACTATTCTAGGCATTGGTACTCTCCCTGGTGAAAAATAGGGAGTTGGATAAAACATCTGAGGGCCCTTCTGGTTGCAAATCCAGGGTACCATATTTGAGACAATGTCTTGTGCCAGCAAAGATGGAGTTATGGAGGCGGGATCTAAAACATAAGAATCAAGCACCAAGATTGAGACCAGAGGGCTGCCTGGGTGGTTCAGTGGGTTAAGCATCTGACTCTTGATTTTGGCCCAGGTCATTATCTCAGGGTCTTGAGATCAAGCCCCATATTGGGCTCCGTGCTCAGTAAGGATTCTGCTTGAGATTCTCTCTCTCCCTCTCCTTCTGCTCCTCCCCCACTCAAGCATGTGCCCTCTCTATCTCTAAAATCAATCAATAAATCTTGAAAGAAAGAAAGAGAGAGAGAGAGAAACGATTGAGGCCAGAAAACAATTCCAAGATAAATGTGAGGAGCCACATGGGCTGGTTAAATTTAAGGTCAGACCTAAGGGCAAACCATGAGTCTGAGAACAAATCCAAAATGGAGGCTAGAAACTGAATTGGCATTTCACGAGGTCCGCGAGGCAAGCAAACAAGCCGAACACAACAACGAACACAGTCCAAACCAGGTAGCTCAACGGAGAAACGTTAATATGGGAAACTTGCCACAAAGATGTTGGAAGAGCTAAAAGGAAAACCCAAAAGGGATGGAAAGGCAACCCAGGGATGAGCAGTGCTGGGTGGCCACTACTCTTCCCAGGGCTGAGGAAACAGAGGGAGACACTGGTGTTACGAGGGTCCAGGGCTGGGGCGGTCCAGCAGGAGAGCCTGCTGGGCAGGAGTTACAACTGGCGAGGAGACCCAGCTACTTCCAGATATGCCATCCCAGGGAGAAACCGAGACAAAGACCTCAGCTTCTACCTTTCTCCTACCTTCTGATGACTCTTGTTGGCCAAATCTGGCTGGGAGACACTTGGCAGGAGCATCTAGAAACATAGTTGATGGGGGTCAGGTCATGCAGTACAAAACACAGCAGAAGAGAATGAGAAAAAGAGAAAAGAGCAAAGAGACAATTCACCAAGCCAGATGGTCTCGGAGCTTCCGAGGTGATTTTTCCAGAACAGGCTCTCTCGGTCTGTGACTTCTTTGAAGTTCTCCACCCCACCTGCTGCCATCACACTTTGCTGTAAAGTATTGTTGCTTTGGAGGAGCTAAGAGGAAAACTAATGAACAGTCTGATAAAACGATGGATAGAAGTGACAATCACGTCACAGAGCACTCAGTTGTCTACATTCTAGAATTCTTCTCTAGATGCTTCTTAATGTATGCTACGCTTGCTCATCACCAGGGTTTTCCCCATGCAGTGCATCCCCGAATAGAATCCTAGTTGTTTTTCCACAAGGACATTGATCTCGTCGGCTTAGACAATGTAGCATCCCCATATAAACTACTAAGTTTTTTTTTTTAAGATTTTATTTATTTATTTGACAGAGAGAGAGATCACAAGTAGGCAGAGAGGCAGGCAGAGAGAGGGGGAGGCAGGCTCCCCGCCAAGCAGAGAGCCCGATGCGGGGCTCGATCCCAGGACCCTGAGATCAGGACCTGAGCCGAAGGCAGAGGCTTAACCCACTGAGCCACCCAGGCGTCCCGTAAACTACTAAGTTAACATGAGCCGTGAACCCGTGCTCCAATGATAGCCTGATCCTTCCAACAAAAATATAAAATCTGTCAGTGTGGTTTCCTGCTAATGAACTAGGAAGCAACAAACTTTCCTTTTTCTTTCTCTTATATTCCACAGTGATATTCATTGACCTCCAGCCAGCACTTGTGACACCGACAGTAAAATGATATCACATGCATATTTATCATATACAAATTCACCTTTACCCATTTAGGGGATAGAGGGGGATCCACAGGGTGGAGGGGTGGGAGAGGGGAAATTTTCCAGTAACATGGGCAATTTTACCTACCATTTCCCACTGTGAGCGATCGCTCTGGAGTGAGCCGGAGATGAGAGATGTGTATCTTTTCTGCCCTAAATCAATCTTCGCTCCTGCTTATCTCTTAAAGCCTCTCACCGAGATGTTAATGTGTAAGGATTTGGCACTGAAAAATTAAATGTTGCTTATATAGTCTTAACTGTGTACGTATTTTTATACATACTCTGCATACCAACGCTGTAAACTATGTGTCCTATACAAAACTGGCAAATGAAGACTTCTTTTAAGGGTGGATTTTTAGAAAATATAATAGCTCTTCACCTTCCGTGTGGATGTTGAACGATGTGACTCCAGGGCACACTCATAGTAAATGAAAATTCAGATAAGGGGCACCTGGGGGGCTCAGTCGGTTAGGCATCTGCCTTCTGTTTAGGTCATGATCTCTGGGGCCTGGGATCCAGCCCCGCATAGGGCTCCCTGCTCAGTAGGGACTCTGTTCCTCCCTCTCCCTCTCTCTCTCAAATAAATAAATAAAATATTTAAGAGAGAGAGAGAGAGAGAAGAAAGGAAAGGAAAGGGAAAGGGAAATAGAAAGGAAAGGAAAAAGGAAAAGGAAAAAAGAAAAGAAAGGAAAGGAGTGGAAAGGAAATTCAGTTGAGAGGCTGATGGAGGTGCGGGAACGGGAAGGAGTTTTACTTCTTCCAAAACAAGAGTACAAGCCTTAGCTTCAAAAAGGGAGAGAAGGAAGAGAAGACAGTGCTAGGAATCAGTATCGCTGCCAGGGCCATCTTCACAGTCTGTCCCCGTGGTGCCCAGACACTGCTCTGACATTTCATCGTCTGACTAAACCGGTGACTTCCTTTGCTCGCCTCAGCTATCCGTGACAGATGGGGGCGTGGTATCTGCCTCTTGCTTATTGTCACTAAAGAAGATCTAGCGTTTAGATCTAATTCCTAAGTAACCCAAGCTCTGGTGCTGAAGCGGCCAAGAGTCCAAGAAGACAACCAGATTGGAATAATCCACCCCGGTTCTGTTCACCTGGAAGGTGGCCAGACGTTGGGGTGTTGGCACAAACATCCCAGGGATGCTCTTACTTCATCCAAGGTACCAAGAGAAGGTTTTTCCCAACCTTCATCCGAATCTAAAGGGCTTCGTTTGAAGTCCTTCAGATTCCTAATCTCAACTGTGCAATATCCAGAAGACATAAACGACCAACCAGCCAGACCAGGGGAATTGTCTACGAGCTCCTGCAGCCTGAAAAGCTGCCATTAGTAATAAGCCTTCCCTCTTCCCTCGATCGCCCTGCCCTGAACCCTGGGCCCCTGCTGTGTTCCACAGCACAGCTCTTTCTAACATGCCAGGTTAATGCTGAGAAGGAACTTAAACCACAAAGGACCAAAAAGCAAATATTTTTGCCCAAAGCTAATGTAGCAAATTACATGCAAGATCTAAACTCCAAGAACCTTTTAAATGGCGCAAGTCTACACAAACACACGGCATCTAGCTTGCCAAGACTTAAAAACTAAATTAAAACCAAGTCACGTCTCATGGGGGGATTTAGAGAACCCAGTTAAAAGACCAGGGTTCGGGTCTTGGCAGGACCACTGGCCCACATCGGCCCCCAGCTAGCTAATTTCTCTCACTGGGCTTCTGTTTGCCTGGGAACCCTACACTTTGCCCCCAGTGCATAGGAATGGCGAGGCAAGAGCATGTAGGCAGGATGCTCAGAGCTCCAGGCAAGAGAGGTGTCTCTGGGGGATCAGAAATCTACCCTATGTGCCGCCAGCCACGTGCTCTGTTGCCCCAAACTGGGCTGCTGTGGATGACAGGAGAGTCTGTGGGGTGCAAAGGGCCCAGTTGGAGCTAAGATCAAGTCCTCTTGATGCAGGGCTTCCTCAGCTGGAGGAAACCGCCTTGCCTCCTCACCCGGTGCTAGCTGCCTCCAGGCCCAGCAGCCTCATGAGCCCAGGGTGGGGATGACTTGTTCTGCTTCATTTAAAGACACCCCATCAACAGTGACCCGAGCCCCAGCCAGGGATGGATCAGCTCTCAGAATCAACACCTTCTTGCACAAAACCATGCGGGGGCAACAATTACAAAGGAGCTGCTTTGGTGGGAGTCACATCTGCAATAAACATCTGTGGTCAGAAGGCTGGAGACCAGCAGACGGCCACCTTTGGAACCACGGCCATAGGGCCTAGCACTCGGCCGGCCACTCCGCGTCCTGCCCCTGGGCTTGCAGCTGTAGCCCGAAGCAGCAACGCAGATGAAGCTGGAAAAGCTCATTTAAAATCAGTGCAGTGGGGAGACTGGCCCTGGCAGTGTTGAGTAAGAAAGCCAGGAAGTTAATGGACTGCATCTGGCTTTGTTTTGCTCACATACATACTCAGTTGGACACCAGAAAGCAGTGGTGGTTATTTTTTTGAGCACTTGGGGGAAACTGTATTTTTTTAGGTCAATGTGTGCTATCAGTTCTGCATCGCTTTCATCCCTGAATTTCTCTGTGCGTAGGTTTCAAACTGTATTTCAACTAGATGTTTTCGACCTTGCCTATCGGTAGGGAAATGAGTTACTGTCAATGATGGATCACACACTCTCACAGATCCTGTGGCTACAAATGTCACCCTGAAAAACCAGCCTAGCAGACTGTCCCCCGGTGTCTGAGAAGAGTGACAAGACGGCGATCACCAAGGCCCAGGGGCCTAATTCAGACTCAAGTGCAAAAGGCTAGCACCTTCTAATACCTTTAGAAAAATCTCCTACACAGTCCACGCTGGCCGGATCCAAAAGGTCATCGGAGCCAACATGTTGGTCCATCAACAAACTGTTTTTTGGGAACGCCCATGGATTTGGGAAGCAAAGGAAGGGTATTCCTTATCCCCTGCCAGAAGGCATTCTCAGGAAAGGAGCATTCAGGATCATCTCTGTCAATGAGTCTTTTTGTCTTTCATCTCTATTCTTCGTGCGTTCCTAATTTTCTATAGTAAACCAGTGGTTTCTAGTAAGGAGTGGGAGAAGTGCCCCCTTGTTAGCTAAATTTATTTGACTCCTAGGTTCTGAGAGCGAGTATTTAGAAATTGAGTTTGGAGAGTAAGAAATCTATGAGTTTCAGAAAACAAGAATTGACATTTCAGAGAGTGAGGTCTTTATCCAAATCCGTTTGCTGGTTGAGTTCCAAGAGGCAAAATTTGGATGACCAGCGGTCAAATAGCAAGAGACATCTATATTGAACTTTTAATAAACAGCCTTTCCTCTCCCCTTGCTACACATCAGCACCAAAATTACACTCTGATGGGCAATTTTTGCAATGTCTGTCTCTGGAAAAGTTTTATACCACAGTACTTTCGTATGACAAAACTTCACACGCATTTTGGTTGTTTCTTAAAGTAAGGAAGTTTCCAGGATGAGTCATAGAAGAAAAGAAATTGGGGACAACACAGGTGAGTTAAGCATCTTTGTCAATTTCACACAATGGAAATACTTGAGAAAGGATTATGTTTTAATGTAATTCTGTGTTCTCTCAACTAGTCTTTCAATGAGTTACGAATCTGAGATCTATAGGCAATAAGTCTTAGGCAAACATGAAGACTGATTTCTTGGCCTCGGCCCACAGAGTCTTCACTTACGCTTTAGACAAATTAAATTAGAGAAAACAAAACCTTGGCCAAACCCATGACTGCTACAGACTTTCTATGCCAAGGAAGTAGAACTCACCAAGGAACTAGGAGCTAGAACTTCATCCACATACAATGCTAAGAAAGACCATAGTTGTCAAATGAACACAGTATTGCTAATATACTTCAAGCAGAGTTGTAACCAGAGAACCAACTGTTTTCTATAAAAAGTAAAAGGTGAGATCAGACCCCTTGGAGAATTTTTTTTTTCCTTTTCTTTAATATCTTCCAAGTATATTTGAACTTGTTTCCTTCTTGAACTCATTTAATTTTCCCTGATATACTTCACAGATGTGAGTTACATTTGGAAACACGACTCAGGGACTGTGTGGTTTTGACCCATATGTTGGGCTCGTGGAATTCCTCCACGGTTTCCCACAACACCAACGTCGCTCACTCTCGGATTCCCTTCCCAGGGCTGCCCACTTCCCTCCCGGCAAAGGGCTGCATTACTCAAGTGACCGCTGACTCAGTTACTGTAGGAGGAGACTGCCATCAGAGCCAGCACGAGTCTATGAAAGAGGAGGATCCCAGCTGGTCTAGGAAGACCATTGGGATTTGCCAAGTGGCCCTAATCCACAGGGCTCATGTCCTCTTCCTCCCTTATAGTGCTTAAAAGTGGCATCATTTGCAACTTATTAAAAAAAAGGGGCGGGGGGTGCCTGGGTGGCTCAGTGGGTTAAAGCCTCTGCCTTTGGCTCAGGTCATGATTTCAGGGTCCTGGGATCGAGCCCCACGTCGGGCTTTCTGCTCAACGGGGAGCTTGCTTCCCCCCCTTTCTCTGTCAAATAAATAAATACAATCTTTAAAAAAAAAAAAAAAAAGAGGGGCACCTGGGTGACTTAGCTGGTTGAGCAGCTGCCTTTGGCTTGGGTCATGATCCTGGAGTTCTGGGATCAAGCCCCAAACAGGGGGGCAGGCGGGGAGGTCCCTGCTCAGCAGGAGGTCTGCTTCTCCCTCTGCCCTTCCCCCTCTCATGCTCTCTCTCTCTCTCTCTTTCTCATTCTCTCTCTCAAATAAGTAAATAAAATCTTAAAAAGAAAAGAAAAGAAAATACTGACTTACTTCCAATTACCTACAAATCACAAACATTAAGCAGATATGTTTACTGAGTGACTGAGGAGTGAGAGAGAAAGGAGATTCAGAGGGGGTAATGAGCAGGGCTGAAAAACAACCCACACTGAGACAGTCAAACTCCTCTGAAATTCTAGTTGTAAAATAACGACAGTCCCCACTTGTTGGAACCCAATATTTATCCTCACGGCAGCCCCAAGGAAAAGTATTGTTTGTATTCCCATTTTACAGAGGAGAAAATCAAGAGCAAAAGGTCGGTAAGTTGCCCAAGATCTCACAACTGGGAAATGATAGAGCTGAGTTTCCAAACTAAGTTAAATCCCTGCTCTTTCCACCTCTAACATCTGTCAGAAATATTAACCAAAGGGTGTTTCATAAAATCAGTTTGGATAGAAAACAAAGAAGATCTAAGGAAATTTGAAGAATGGTTTCTTCAAAGATCTTCTACGTTCGTTATCATTGTCATGTTATTCACACATCTGTTCACGATCTCGTTCAACCTAACTTCCTTTATGTAGAGAAGTGCCAAAGAAATCACGTATGCTCTGCTTTCTTCTTAAAGAATCTTTTTCCGGGTTCCCTGCTTTTTCCTCTCAGCTCTTTGCCATGTTGGCCAGCAAGGTCTCCCCAGGACCTCATCAGCACAAGGCTGCCTCTCCCTCCACACGAGTCTCCTCCCACTGCCCGGAATCCCACCACCACCATCAGACTCCCTAGACTCTGTACTCAGCTGAATAAATGCTGCCTTCTTCAGCCACTAAGATTTGAGTCTCTCCAACACTCCCTTTCAGGTCAGCCCCGTCTATCCCTGATCCTGACCTTTTGAATCACAAAACACAACGGGGAAGGACCCATAACCCCCAGACGTGGCCCACCACAAAAAAATTAAATTAAATTAAATTTAAAATCTATTCCTTTTTTTGAGTGGTGGCAGAGATTGAATATAAAGATTTAATACAAATAAATGAGATCTTAAAACATGCGAGTTTGGAAAAAGCGGAAACATCAAAAATACTTTTTCTTAAAGATGTACTCAACTGGGGCGCCTGGGTGGCTCAGTTGGTTGGGCAACTGCCTTTGGCCCAGGTCATGATCCTGGAGTCCCGGGGTCGAGTCCCACATCGGGCTCCCAGCTCCACGGGGAGTCTGCTTCTCTCTCTGACCTTCGCTGCTCTCATGTTCTCTCTCTCTCTCAAATAAATAAATAAAATCTTTAAAAAAAAAAAAAAAAGATGTACTCAACTGATAGGATCTTTAAATCTCTCACGAGATCCAAATACAGCTTGGCCCTGGCAAGGACTTGGTCACCCTGGTATCTGTCCTTCATCCACTCCCTGGCTTCTTTCCCCAGTAAGACAGTAACAGATCTTCTTGTCTGAAGACCCCAGCCCTGGCCAAATACCCATCTCCTTCTTCACCAAGTAGCTGGAGACCTTCTGGAATCCGCTTTGTCTTGGAGCCCTCTTCAAGGGGGCTTTTTTCCTGCCTCTCCCCCTATGACCTAGTCCCCTTCCACGCTCCTCTATGAAGCCTGCCCAGAGTGTTTCCTCCCTCCCTCGAAGTCCTCAAGCACACCTGTTTATACGTCTTATTAAGGTCCAGCTGCCAAGGATTTCTTATCTTTTTCCCTTTGAATCTTCTTGTAATATTTTAAATTGCACAGTCTGACTTATCTTTTTTTATGCACGTATCCTGTCTACCCAACCAGATTGGGTGTCCTCCAATGCTCTGTCCTTTCCCATCTGCTCATCTTCCTTTCTAATAACTCCCTTGGAGAGAGCTCATCCACTTGCAAAATACCATGGATGCTACACGTAACTGTGCCACTGAGCCCCTGCTCGGGCTACCCCTGGCCTTGGGCTCCTTTCTCCTTCTCCCTGTCAATCTAAATCCACACTCCTTGTTCAAGGCCACTTCAAATTCCAATGGCGCCTTGTCCAGCAAAACACCAGTCCACCATTACCTATTTTATCTCTGAGTGTCTCTAGCACTCCTGTCTGTCCGAGTATTTTCACACTTAAGTATATTTTTGCTTTAATGTGTCTGTAAGTGTGTGTACCATCCATTTCCCCACCAGTTTTGGAGTCTCCTCAGGACAGTAACCAAGTCTCTGCTTTTGTACCCCCGTAGTACTCAGCACATACTCTGAAGTGCTTCTTAATTACGTCCTACCCGCAGGCATCCTACATTGCAAAGGTTAAAATAGAACTCAGGGGCGCCTGGGTAGTTCAGTGGGTTAAAGCCTCTGCCTTCGACTCAGGTCATGATCTCAGGGTCCTGGGATCGAGCCCTGCATCTGGCTCTCTGCTCAGTGGGGAGCCTGCTTCCCCCTCTCTCTCCCTCTGCCTGTCTCTCTCTCTGTCTACTTCTGATCTCTCTCTCTCTGTCAAATAAATAAATAAAATCTTAAAAAAAACCCAAAAAACAGAACTCGGATTTTTGGTTGCCAGTATGGTGCAGGAAACAAAGGCTGTGGTGGGACTAAACAGAGCCAAGTCTGGAGCCAAAACTGAGCCAAATCTAAACCCTTGGGGCGAGGGGCTCTATGCGCTTTAAGAACCTCTTTTCAGAGGACACCAAGTGCAATGACAGTGTCGACAGTACCCAGCTTCACAGAGTTGTCTTGTTTAGTTATCCCAATTCGGAAACGTAACACCTTGAAAGAGTCTGGCTGAATCAAGAATTCAGGGCTCATTTGCCCAAGTGGCAAGTTGCACGAGCCAAGCAAAGCCAACCTGATGAAAGCCGGCATGTTCAGCTTCCTTTCAAATCAGTGACCATAACTGCCACCACCATTTAACATGGCACCAGTCACACCTGTGTTCTGGGGCCAAGAACAGTGGCCGACTCAGCACCTTCTGAAACACGGGTGGCTGAAATCCAAGGCAAACAAGACTGAGCAGATGAATCATAGCAGGGAGAACCAGGCGGAGGCCATTGTAATCCAGGGAGCTTACCCACAATCCAACAGGAAAGGGTGTCACCCATAAGGGGCTGGATGTGGGGTCAGCTCGAACTTCCACCCTTGGAAGCTGTGTCTCCAGTAATTGCTGAAGTCAAGAAATTCTCTTGCCTCTTCTCGGTCTGAAAATGTGCTTACCCTTCCTGGATTAGGGACCCAGGCCCCATCTTTGAAAGAAAGTATGGCGACCCACAGAGCCGTCCGACCCTCACAGACACGGTCTATACCCAGATGACAATAGAAAGCCACCAACCAACATTCCTAGGCTCTTTCATTATGAACTAAGCTCAAAGGAAGCTAGTGACACTTAGAATGTTCTAGAAAGTTCTCAGGAAAGGGGCACATGGGTGGCTCAGTGGGTTAAAACCTCTGCCTTTGACTCAGGTCATGATCTCAGGGTCCTGGGATCGAGCCCCACATCGTGCTCCTTGCTTAGCAGGGAGTCTGGGGGAGGATTCGCTCTCTCCTTCTCCCTCTGGCCCTCCTCCTGCTGATGCTCTCTCTCTCTCTCAAATAAAGAAATAAAATCTCAAAAAAAAAAAAAAAGTTTTCAGGAGAGTACTCTAGAAAGGCAGTTCCCCAATGTCCACTAGTTCAAAAGCTAGTCAGAGTGGAAATGGAAGGTAATGTGTAGTCTCAGGAGCTTTCCTGCCCCTGCCCTCCAGGGCTAGCAATAGCAATTGGGAGAAACCAGTGAAAAAGTACAATTCACTTTGCAAAAGTACATCCCAAACCCACGCACCCTCGCCTGCCTCCACTACCAGCCTGCCCCTCCCCCCACTTGTTTGCGCAGAAAGCGCCTGTCCTCATTTTCCTACAAAGCCAGCATCCTCTTTAGGATCCTCCCTGAGGCATGAGCACAGCACTACCTGGACGTGGGGCAATTTAGTCAGTCCCGAGAGTCGAGAACTCCAATTCATTTATTCATTCAACAAATATTTATCAAGCAATCACTATGTGTGAGGCTGGTGTTCTAAAGCCTGGAAGACAACAGGGGCGCCGGTGCGGCCCAGCGGGCGGAGCATAGGATTCCTGATACCGCTCTGGTCTCAGGGTCACAAGCTCAGGCGCTGCATCAAGCCCCTCACCAGGCTCCCCACTCAGTGGGGAGTCGCTTGCCCTTCTCTCTCTGCCCCTCCCCCTCACGCACTGGCTTGCACACACGCACTCTCTCTCTAGCTCTCTCTAAAATAAGTAAGTCTTGGGGCACCTGTGTGGCTCAGTGCGTTAAGCCTCTGCCTTCAGCTCAGGTCATGATCTCAGGATCCTGGGATC
>CM053608.1:115202973-115227813 GCA_028646535.1 Procyon lotor
CTCTTTCTTCTTAGAGATTTTTGTAAGTCATGATTTCATTCCTGACTTACCTGCCTGGATTGTTGTCTTTTTCATCCTTCAAAACCACTCAGGTGTCACCTGTTGATTTTTTTTCTGAGTTTTCTCGGCGAGATGTGTTGCCCCCTCTTCTGCCCTCCCACATCAGATTATATGCATGCCCATGAAAGCACTTACCGTTGCTGCAAGTTTTCACTCCTGTGTCGCTTTTCCAACCAGCCTTGGAAAATCCCCTGACTGTATTGTCTTTCTTTGTTCTCCAAGTACCTGCTGTTGTCCCTGGCCAGCTTCATAAACATTTTTTGAATGACCGTATTTGCTTTATGAACTATATTACTACTTGTTCCGTTCATATACACGAGATTGCTGGGATAAATTACTACTTGGATCTATGCAACTGTGCACATTGGTTTCTGTTTCGATGACTATTGCTTTGGTTTTTCCTCGTGACCACTCTGAGAGATGGGTCAATGGGAGGTAAGTTCCTCTCTGTCACCTAAATTGTGATGGTAGAACTATGCTAAGAATCTAGATTTCTTGATCTGGGTTTGTTTGTCTTTTCATTAGACCATTCTGCCTCCTGAGATGCCAGATTAAAACAACAGCAACAACAAAACTAGAAGCAGGCTCGATGGGCGGGCCCTACCCTGATGGCCCCTTCAGATGGAAGACAATTCAAGCTGCTGTAGAGATAATGCCACGTGATTATAAACACATGTTGGGAAGGCTGTGTAGAGAGCTGGTTATAGAAGGGTCCTAACCAACAGAACTGGTCACATTAACTCACTTCCTGCTGCTTGAGGATTATGTCTGATGCAGACTCCAGAGACCATTGACAGAACATACAGTTGGATTAAAATTAGGATATGAACATCAAAAAGAAATATTCTGTGACCCTGGGGAAGGGCTGGCAACCAATGGGGAAAGGAATGGATTGTTCCTGTAATTCAAACCATATCCCATGAGAAAGTAATTTGTAGGCAACAGCATGAATAAAGGTAAATTTGAGAGCATTTGGGACAATTTCTGTGTCAATGGAAGGCTTAGAGGCTCTTCCTTCTGTCTGCCTACGGGGAGAAGCAGAATACGGAAAGCAGAGGTAATAAAGTAGTTTACTCTGGAAGAACATTCGTAGAGATACAATCAGAGAATTTCAGCAGGAAAAGGAACCTTAGAAGTCATCCAATGGTAGGCTTTGGATGTTTGGATCTTTTCCAACAGGAAGGAAAAAAAAGGAAATCTGAATACTCTAAGTGGTTGAGGGTGAGGACGGACTTGGCTTGAGAGGGGACGTGGAGGCATTGTCTCCCGTGTTCTTTGCAACACTGATGGTTTTGGACCACTCACGTGAGCCCTGTGGGTCCGTGTCCGAACCCCACGATCAACCTTCGGTTCATCGAAACACTCCTCAGTTGCTTGGATCTCTTCCCCCTGCTCTTTATTGAAGACCCAGAGGCGAGTTAGCAAAAAATAAAATACATTTCTATGCATCCAGCGTCATCTCTTAAACTTTTTCAATCTTCAAATGTTTTTATCTACTAACCCAATGATCCCCCTTATTGGGAATTTGTTTTAAAGATATAATAAAAGTTATAGACCAAAATCCAGAAAGAAATCTTCCTGTCCAGTAATAAGGAAAGCATTAGTTAAATCCAATCAATAGACTTCAATGCGATTATTTAAATCATGTATTTGAAAAACATTTAATGACATGAAACTACTTATGATATAAATCATAAGACAAGATAAAAACCTGTACCTATGGTATAATCTGTCTGATTTTTTTCAAAACCCTTTTCTTCCTGCCCCAATGCATATATCTATAAATAGAAAAATACCAGAAGGAAAATCATCAAAATGTTAATTATGGCTATCTTTGGGTGGTGAGATTATGAGATTATTTTATTTTTCTCTTTGTACTTAATCCATTTCCTAAACTCATAGTAAATCAGGAGGAAAAAAAACCCCTTTAAACAATATTGAAAATACTTCTCTGGCTTTTCCCTTATTTATAAGATAAAAATCCAGACTTGTTAGCATAGCCAATGGGCTTCTTTATGATCTGGCCACCTGCTTTCCTGGCTTATCTTTCCCTTCTCCTCTCCTTAGGTCCTGCCTTCCAACACACCCATGAGTCTGCTGAATTCCTGATGGTTTCCCAAATGTGTGATGCTTTCTGAAGGTTCCTTGCCTTGGCACATTGCCCTGCTCTCCGCCTAGAACACCTTTCTTTCCTTGTGGGTATTTGCATGCTCTAAAACTCAGCTCAGATAGATTCTCTTTTGGAAAACCTCCTAGAGTGAGTGCCGCGGTGTGCTGCTCTAGCTCCTGTTCAGGCTGAGGTGCTCATTCCCCCAGCATGGGGGTGGGCTGTTGCCTGCTGCTGGCTCCCAGATGAAGCCCTCCCCTGATACTGCTCTTGGCCCATGGGGCAGCCTTGCCTGAGGTCATGCCCCTCTGTCCCGTGGGACTGCCCACGTCTAATGACGTGGTCCATGCCAGGCACCAAGCCTCAATTTGTGACAGCTCTGAAAGGCCACCCCAGCTTTCTGTCTCCCCCAGGGGTCAGCCAAAGCCCCTTGGGCAACCAAATCATGGGCAAACTTCTTTCTCTGCTCGCCCTGCTTCTCTCTCTCTCCCCTGTACGTGGGTCCTCTCCAGGAAGCCTCTTGCAGATGGTCTCTGAGTCTATTTCTTAGGGAACCCAATGAGGACCCCCCCATGATTCCTTACCTCACTCCCTAAGTGAGAGCCCCATTCTCTTGGCTCCTTCACTGCCTTTATCTGTACTTGAGCGCATCTCATTGTATCGAGACAGACCGCGGTTCTAGCGTCTCTCCCACTTGATGGGGATCTCCCTGAGGGTAGGGGGGTGCTGTCTCATTTCCCTGTGTGTCATAGCACCTGGCTCCTAGCACCTGGTGAATGAGTACATGTGAAGGGAAGCACACAGTAGAGAGAATAATCAGCAGAAAAAGAGAAGCAGAGCCTTATTGGCAAGATGAAATAATAGATCTTTCTACATCCTTCCAAGTAAAGTTACATTTCCTACTGAGCCTCTCTGTCTATCTACCAACAGACAAAGCTCTGACATTGAGGTCTTGGAAGGGGCTGGGACGCCCTTAGGAAATTCCAATCAGGAGTTGAAAGAATACTGTACTTAATTTTTTCCTGGTCTTCAATTTGTAGGATGAATCCCCTTTTCTTCTCTTCTTCCTTAATCCAACGTTTCCTTTCTCCTTCCCTTTCCTCCCACCATTTCCCAAGCTAGGTCTGAGGCCACTTTGTTGCCAGGAGAATGATAGAGAAGCCACGACCAAGTGCCAAGCCAACAATAGTTCTTCAAGAAGCGGCCGGGGAACAAGTTGGACGCCCTTTCAAATTCCAACCTTTCTCTGATGATTACTTTTTGGAGCGGGGTGTTCTGGTGTTTTGTTCCTAAGGGATAATTCAGGGAAGGCTTCCCTGAGGGTGAAAGCCCTCAGAGTTAGCAACGAGACGGATCACAACGGACTCGGTAGGCCGCTGGATGAGTGCGGTCCAAACTGATTCAGTAACTTCCAGCCCTTGAGCTCACAGGTCTGGGGCCCATCCTTAACCTTCCTTCCTGCCCTTCAGTTTCATTTCCAGGGATCCCCTCTTGGATCCTGAAAAAGTTCTGTGTGGAGACAGAAGGCTGCTCCACATTTATTCCATTCTTTAAGAAAGACGTCACTATTTTTTCTTAATACGGGACTACGTTGGGGCCTCTGTGAAGTGGAGTTGAGTTATATGGTGCCCCTTTCCCCATTTTCTCTCCCATTTTATATGTCCGGCGGGATAGGTGCTGATTCCCAGCGCATAGCTGGAGACAGAGCACCTGGAGGGCAAAGGGCCTGGGGTAACTACTGAGCCCCTTAGTGCCAGTGCTGGGACAGGAATTCAGGATGCTTGACTTAGGGGTCTACACCTCTAACACTAGTCCATAATGAAGGCAGTCCCTCACGTGGGAGCTTTCTCCATGAGTGCATTTGTTTCCCTCAGACTTAAAAGTTGTCATAAATCGTAGAACTATAGAGCATGACCATGGGATTGGCAGCCATGTATGAGAGTGTGTGTCTGTGTCTGTGTGTGTGATGTGTCTGTGTGTGTCTGTGTTATAGACTTCAACCCCATGGAGACTAAGACTTGTCTGTTGCGGGTGTTAATGGGAACCTTTATTCCCACTCCCATTGTTTCTAGGGTAACATGCTTCCATTGAGTAAATCCCCAGGGCTCTCCCCATCCTCTCCTCCCCTGCACTGGTCAGTTGTAATGAAGTCACTGAACATGAATGCCTCATCTTCTCTTCACTTCCTGTGAAATGCCTGAAGAAAGTAAACATTCATTGCTTCTTCAAGCCTGAAGCTTTAAGGGGCAGTGACCCACGTGGCAAAGTTTCCTATCTTCCATCCCCGCCAGGCACCTGCTAGACGACTTCAGTGGTACCATATTAACAAGCCCACCGACCTGAAGTCATAGTCTCCAGCCAAGACTTTGTTCAGCTAACAAATGGTAATATTTTTTACCTCTAACTGTCTAATTCTTATGCCTCTTAATTGGTTTAGAAATTCGGCAGGGAGGGGGATATGATTTATTGGATTCCCTAAAACCCCAGTTTCTGGGAGGGCTCCCTGCTTGGCTTCCAACAATGGCCTGGTGTGGATAAAGATGTACTCTTGGTGGGTAGCCAAGGATTCAGAGAAAGGGTTGGGAATGGGAACACAAACGCACTTAACTGAGAGGCTAATTGGGCAAGGGTGTCTTGTCTACAGTCTGAGTGACTCAGGGAGTGTTCTGACTCATTTGGGGCTTATGAAGAGAAAGGAGGGACCTTCCCAAGAAATCACTCCATGTTCAAGTGACAGCCAAAGTAGTCATGGAACAAACACATTTTCTGCCAGGGCTCCTTTTGGTTCCTACAAACTTTTAAGTTTAAATAACCGTGTGAATAGGGGGATCTCAATAATTATTAGAATTATTCTCTTCCTCATACTGAAATCCAGTTCATATCTGACCTCCCCAGCCAAAAGTGATCTCTGGCCTATAAACTTCTATACCCACTGCCTAGAATTGAAGTTGAGACCTTTTATTCCTGATTGGTTTTATCACTTACTTAATTGTTGTGGTAGTTGTTTCTTATCTTTGGGCATTTAATCTCAAATCCCATAAACTTTAAGTTTATTAAGTATAAGGACTATGTCTTATACCTCCTTGTATTTTCCCCTACCTTCCAAGAGTCTAGCATAGAATTTACTTGCATTTGGTGGTGTGGAAATAAATGAAGACCAACCAAATAAGAACAAGAAAAGTTTATGCAGAGCTTGCTATATAGCAAGGGAGTCAGCTACCATAACTTGTATTTTGGCAAAGACTCAAAGGCAGGAAGAGGAGTGGAAAAGATTTATAATGGAAAAGGGGGAAGGCTTCAGTTGTACCTTGACTGGAGACTGTTGATATGGGGAAGCTGGTGGTGCAGTAACTAGAAGCAAGCATCCCATGGAATTAGTTGGGGTGCATACTTGACTTTCTCTGGTTGGTCAAAGTTGGCCGTGGGGACAAAAACGGGGTAAGTTTTCAGTTTTTAATTAAGTCCTGGACATTATGGGCCAATTGTCACAGGGGTTATGGATTGTTGCTGGAGATAGTAATCTGACTTCCTAAAGTCAACTTCCTACAAGCCAACAACAGGTTGGCTTTCTGGGCTGGTTACTATAGATAATGGGTTGGGTTCCTGGGCTGACTGCTACACCTTGTAGGTCAGAAGTCTATTTTTTATATGTTCTGCTTGTTATCCGTTTGTATAATCGGTGTCTCCATAGGCATCGGTAAATATTGGTTGATTAGTTGATTGCTCTGACTATGGTTTGAAGTATTTCCCTGGAATTGATAACCTGTGTCTTTCCTCTTGCTACTTGCTAAACAGTTTATTCACCAAATATTTTCCATTTAATTTTTGTAAGAACATCTTAGGACTAGCACAAGGGAGAAGTAAACGTACGACAGCTTTGCTCCTGTTCTTATTCATCATCTTGTGTCTAAAACACCAATGAAAAAAAAGAATAGTTATGATCTCCAGTGTTTCAGGCTAGAAATTACTGTACTTGGGGCCCTTCATCTTACAATGAAAAGGCAGAGGCCTAGAGACTCACCCACGGTCATGCTGGTCAGGGAAAAAGTAAAATGGTAAGGAAGTCACCCCTAAAAGCAGGTAGATGGTCTGTGTCAAGCTCTGATCTGCTGAGTCTTTGTCCAACATGTTGGGGTGAGAAGCTGGAAAACCAATAAAGGTCTTGCATGTTTTTTTTCAGAATTGGAAGAAGGTCAAATCCCTGAAAGTAGAAACTTTTGGAAGAATTTATTTATTTACTTGTATTTTATTTTAAAAAAGATTTTATTTATTTGAGAGAGAGTGAGAGAGAGCACCAGCAGAGGCAGAGGCAGAGGGAGAAGCAGGCTCCCCGCTGAGCAGGGACCCCGACATGGGGCTGGATCCCAGGACCCTGGGATCATGACCTGAGCCAAAGGCGGACATTTAACTGACTGAGCTCCCCCACAGGCGCCCCTGGAAGAGTATATTGTTTGAGGAGTCCTGGAGCAGCAGAACACCTGCCATGAAGCTTGCTGGGTTCACCACCACAATGCAGGACACCTGAGCTTCCTGGGGCTACCGGACAGCAAAGTGTGGATTTAGGACTGGACGCCTTAAACAACAGGAATTTACCCTCATGGTTCTGGAGTCTAGAGATCTGAAATCAAGATTGTTAGCGGAGCCACGCTCCTTCTGAAACCTGCTGAAGAGGATCCTTCCTTGCCTCTCCTAGCTTTGGTGATTTGTCGGCAACCCTTGGAATTCCTTGGCTTGTAGGGATTGTCAGAGAGTCTCTGTTTCTGCCATCACATGATATTTGTTCTGCATCTCCGTTTGTGTCCAAATTTTCCTTTTATAAAGATACTAGTCATATTGGATTGAGGGCCCACCCTACGGTAGTCTGACCTCATCTTAACTAATTATATCTGCGAGAACCTTATTTCCAAATAAGGTCCCATTCTGAGGTGTTGGGGGTGAGAATTTCAACACATCTTTTTGGGAGATGGAAGTCAACCCGTAACACACGCTACTTCCCCTCTGTGGATCCCTGAAGTCATGGAGCAGCTGGCCCTCCTGTCCGGCACCAGCCTCTGCCAGCACACAGCTCATGACTAAACAGTGCTGCTTCCAGAAGAACCCTGGTGCTCAGCAGTGCTGCAAACAGGCCATTTGGAGGGGTGATGAATAAGGAGTTGTCATTTAAAATAGAGTCACCCAGTTCCTTCATAAACATGTGTCACACAGTGTTTGGAACCATCATCCCCAACCCACTGCTGCACGTTGGTGGAACTATTAAGTAAATTACACACATATGTCTTTTTTTGGAAGTCTTTTATTCACAACTCCCCCCACCCCCGAGCCTTATTTCCCTGAGGGACTGTGCTCATCCACCTTCGTTTTTGTACGTAACCTTGCCTGTTTCTAACGTTCATGCTGTCCTGAACTTCTTTGCGTCATCTTGTCACCTCTGTTAGTCATGCCTGACACTTTCTCTCTCTTTCCTCTTTCAGGAAGTAATGTTTTTGCTCAGGTGAAAGAGTCATAGGCAGAGTGTTCTGCCTGTTTGATGATTCATTCCTTCGCTTTTTTGCCATTTCTCAATGTAAGAGAGGGAAAAAACCGTTTTATGAGGGGTTTGGTGAATGGACATGGTCAGTGAGGGTGAGCGAAGGCTCATGAAACACTCCTCCCTTAAAGCAGAAGTTTACTTCTGCTTGTTTACTGATCTTTCTGATTCTTTTGAGAGGTGGCAGCATGACTCTCAAGGACCCTAGAATTCATGAGATTGACTTCCCTGCTTTCAAATTATGTGGCCATCAATTTTGTTTCCTTCATGTTTGGCTGTGAGTGAGTCATGGCAAGATGGATGCTCTATGAACCCTCCACTCACCACCACTTGGGTTATGGACGCCGGTCATGGCCTCAGAGTGTGTCAGAATTGAGATAGATCTAAGCTAATTTAGTCCAGTGAGTCCCTCAGAGGGTATTACAGGCTGAAGCGTGCTTCCCTAAAATTCATATGTTGAAGTCCTAATCCTCAGTACCTCAGAAAGTGGCCATATTTAGAGTGAGGGTCTTTAAAGAGTTAATTAAGTTAAAATGAAATCAGTAAGGTTGGCTCCAATCCAATAGGACTGGTGTCCTTTTAAGAGGAGGAGATTAAGGCACAGACCCACACAGTGGGAAGACCACATGAAGATTCAGGGATGAGACGGGCATCTCCAAGCCAAGAGAGACCTCAGGAGGAACCAACCCTGCCAACACCTTGACCTTAGACTTTGAGCTTCCAGAACTGTGAGACAGAACATTTCTGTTATGTAAGACCCCCAGACTGAGCTGCTTTGTGATAGCAGCCCTAGCAGACTGATACAGAGAGGGGTAGGTTTAGACACACGAAGTGAGCCTTCAAAGGTACTATGTCCACCAGTGGAGCTCCAGATCCAGGATCCAAAGATCCTCATCCCATGTCCCAGTGTTACAGTGTGTTTGGAAAGGCCCACGGTAGTCTACTTCGTTTATGAACTCAATTTAATTGGCATCTCAGAGCCGGTGTCAATTCTTTGCCATTTTCTGCAACACCAAGGGAGACTTTTTCTAAGCTATTTTTTTTTTTAAGCTGCAAAGATGACAAATGTTATCAACGGTATCCAACCAGAGTATATTTTCATCCCTTTTCTTCCCGTCAAGATAAGCCAGAAGTATTTGTTGCCAGAAACGGAAAACAGCTTGCTCATCAGCCAGATGATCGCAGTGTTCAAAAGTTCTACTCGTTTGCCATGTGTGAGAAGTTAAGAATTGAAAACAGACAGGCTTCCTCTGCTTAAACTGTGGGTTCTGTGAAGCAAGAAAAAGAGATATTTGGATACTATAAGAGTTGTGGAGAAGGCTTTCAATGGCAAAGTGAGGGAGGTCTTTTCAAATTGCTCTGAAGTGGGGCACCTCAGTTGATTTGATGGTGGATATGGCTCTTCATCAACTGGATGGGAGATGAGTCTAAGATTACCAACCACGGCAAGCTACCTTTGTGTTCTAGAACAAATCCCAATGTCCTACGTAATCGTGGCTCCTGGGGCTTCTACTATGTTGTCTGAAACAGAATCTTCTAGGCATTTCAGTCAGACTTCTTTATAATTATCTTGATGGAGATATCTCCAGGAGTCTTAGTAGAAGTCAGAAGTATACAGTAGAGCTGGGCCTTCATTAGAAACAGCCTTCAGATGACAGGCTTGCATTGTGCCACTACTTTTCCACTCCTGAGGAAGTAAGGGGTATGTGTTGACTTTTTGTGAATTTGAGTTAAATTGCCCAGTTATCAACCCCTTATTATAAGACTTTGTGTTTGCTGAGTGATTTCTGATCATTTTTATTAGCCTCTCTTGGTAACTGCTTAAGAGACTTTCTGACAATCAGGAGAGCCATTTTAAGAACTCGAAATGCTAGCCTACAGAGGTCAAATGATTAACTCAAATTGACCAAAGGGAAAAAAAAAAACAAAAGAAAACCCCTGAAGAAAAATCAGAGTTCACACTTAGGGCTCTAATTACCGCTCTGTAGGTTTCTGGAAGCTCAGCACAATCACATTACACTTTATTTATGTCGTTAGAAGTTATTTGCATTTCAACACTTAGATTTCCTCCCCTACTCCATTCTCAAGGTCTTGGAAGTTAAATCGCACGCAAGGATTTGGCTACCTAAGAGAGGAAAACAAAAAGCAAAAAACACCACCTGCCCTCATTCTTCTTTGTGAAGGCTGGCTCAAAATGGGGGCGCAAAATTAAGTGAGTTCTCAGGGAAAGACAATGCCGCATTGAGCTCCACTTCCCATCGGTGGTAAATTCAGGACCGCCAAATGGTCGTAAGGGTGGGTGTTTTGAGCAGCGGGGAAGGCTGGTTGGCTGGAGGCAAGACAATGAACAGGAGGAGAGGAGGAGAGAGAAACTCTCAGGTGCACCCAGAACGCGTACTTTCTCCCTCCACATTTGAGTCAGCTCTGTCTTACCCCGCCCGCCGCTGGCCTTTCTCTGGGGTCCCAGGTTTTGAGTTGACTGGGAGCTCAGCAGTGGGCCTCGACTCTTCTTCAGATGAAAGGACAAATCAGAAGGTACCTATTACAGGGCTGCGAGCAGAGAGACAAAGGCCTGGCCGCTGACACCCTCCCACTAACTTGGGTTTTAATGGTGGGTTTAATTTCCTCGTGCTAGCTGAAAGAAAGGGAAAAAAGTGAGCGGAAAGAGCCGGGCTGTGGGTAGTGGCGGCGGTGGGGAAGCGACAGCTGTTGTATTCACGGTTAATCAGGTGTGTCTGTCTTTGTGTGACATCTGTCTGCTACTGTTGCCTGGCCACATGTGAAAGGGGAAGGGGCCATTCATGTTCAAAGCCAGCAGCACTGACCTCTGCTTCGTGCTCCTCGGGGTACGCGAGCTTGTCTATTTAACTTTCCCCATTATAGGAAGCTGTAATTCCACTCCATGAGCCCACCCTCACCATTTTGGCCTGACAGACGCAAGCTGCATCCAAAATGCCATAAATCTGCCTGGAGAGGGAGGACTCTTCCCTCCTCCTGCGCTTTCCCTCCGGGATTCCGTTTGATTTGTCAGCCCGGAGAAAACCCGAAAGAGAGAGAAAAATGAGACCTGAGGGCAGCATGGTGCACCTTGCGTCTTACACTGGCCTACCCACAAAGGTGCCCGTTGTCTCAGGGGCGGCAGGGGGGGAGGGCTCCCCCATGTCCTGACTGGAACCCCCCCTTTGCCTCCAGATCTGTTTGCCCCACGAGTCCCCCACAGGCGTGGTGCTTGGGTCAGACCTCAGTTAGCTGCCTCCTCCAGCTTCCCGCGGTGGGTCCATGCGGCCCTCTCTGCCCCATGGACAGAGGGCCGCCAGACGAGCACAGGGGACCTTCCAGCTCCTCTGGGAGTCAGCTCTGCACTGGACATACTGCCCTCAGAGGAACAGCTGAAGTGCAAATGGCGCCCACTCTCCACATCCCAGTGCGGGGGAGCCAACCAAGGCTTAGGGTCTACCAGTTCGAAGGTCTTCTCCAGCGAGAGGCTTCAAACCGAGCACCTCCTCCCAGTGGTTTTGGGGGCTCTCTCTCACCCCCTTGGAGGTGCTTTTTTTCTAGCCCTTCTGCTGTGGGGCCAACCCTTCTGCTTCTTGGGGTCCTGAGAGCTGTCAGCATTTCCAAGACCAAGGAGCTCTAGATCAAATTTTGACTTTCCTTAAGACTCAGCCATCATAGACCTTGTCAGCAGAGCTGCCACTTGCAAATGTATTTTGGTTTAAGCCACGTTTCAATACAGGCACAATTTTCACCCCATCATGTTCATTCTTCTTGTGGGGAGGCCGGATATGGGCTCTGTTGACGCTGTGCTTTTGGGGTGTGTGTGTACTTATATACAGACAAGCATATTATATGTGTGTGCATATACACACACATATTTTAAAAACCTATCTATATATGTATTTATCTATCTATTTTTTAAAATCAAAACTGTTACCTCCACAGACTGTGGGTTACCTCCACATGAGCTCGGCTGAGTTTGCTCTAGAAGCCTGGGCTGATTGTCACAGCTGTATTATTGAGCTGCAGCTTTGGGTCAGGAAGCTTCTGTTTTGCTGATGCTGAAGGATTTTGGAAAACGATCCCACTGCCCTCTTCCCTCTGACAACCCCTGGATCTCCACATTTCAGTGAAGTCACTGGGCACATCTGAAGCTCATAATAAAAGCCTAGCACTCTGCGAGGCCTTCTGAGGCTCTCAGGAACTCATCATCTTGTGAGAGGCCCAGGATTGTAGCAATGAAGCAAGCAAGAATGAAGTAGGCCTGGAAAATTTTCTTAATGACTTAACCAAAAATATCAAAGCCCAATTTGCATACAGGAAAGTGCACGAATCCTAACTGTACAGCTCGATGAATTCTCACAAAGTAAGCAACTCATGTAACCACCACCCAGATCAAGAAACAATATTACTGCAGCTGATGGCTTCTTAAATTTCTGCCTATGTGGGAGCCCCATTACATCTCTAACCGTTCTTCTGCAACACAGTTTGGGACTGAGATTTGGTCTTGATTATGTGGCTACAGCAGGTCAGTGATAGAAAGTTTCCAATTAGCTGGAAGGCATTTGCTCATGGCAGGATTTTAATGGGACCTGGGCTGGTCTTCTAAAGTCGGAGATTAGGGCATCCAGTTGGGCCGGATGGTTGGTGGTCTTGGCTCCAGGGAATGACATACGCGATTGGGGCATCCCTTTTTAAAACGTTGTGATCAAATATACACCATATAAAATTTACCAGCTTAAGCAGAGAGGTGTACAACCAATCTGTAGCACTCTCCTCTTCTTGCAAATTGAAACTCTGTACCCATTAAACGATGACACACCCCTCTTCCCTCCCTCCAGCTTCTGGGAGGTGCTATTCTACTTTCCGTCTCTATGAATTTCACGGCTCTAACTAACGAGCCCACATAAGTGGAATTATATAGCATTTGTCCTCTTGTGACTGGCTTATTTCACTGAGCGTACTGGCCTGAAGGGTCATCCATATTGTAGCAGGTGACAGAATTTCCTTGCTTTTTCAGGTCGAGTAGTATTGTGTATGTTGAGTAATAACGTATATGCCACATTTTGTTTCCATTCATCTGTCAATGGGCACTTGAGTTGCTTCTGCCTTTTGGCTGTTACGAAAAGTGTTAGGTCCCGTGGTAAAATTCTGCCTTTAATTTTTTGAGGAACCAGCATCTTCCTTTCCATAGTACCCCACCATTCTGGTGTCCTTCGTAACTGGTCTGTTCCCTGCTGACTAGCCTTCCCGAGGGCATTCGCAGGAGCTGGATGCATGGATTAAGGGCGTCGTCACTGTTAGCATGGAGGTCCAGACCCTATGTGTGCCTGCCTAGAGAATTTAGACCAAATGACTCAGGGCTGGAGACAAGGCAATCATGGTAGGAATTTGGAGACTCTAGTAGAGAGACTGGGATTTGCACAAAGACAAAGAATTTCTGCTTTAATTTGTGGGGGAACAGGGAGGGGGGCAAGGAGGCTCTTGATTGCTGGGTGTTCTGAGTCCTAATTCCCGGTCAGCATATTACCTCCAAATCTTCTCTGGGGTTTTAGGCATGAGTACTGGAATATTTATGGAACAGGTAGTGAAGAAGAGGAAGGAAATGGTGGACAACAAAGTAATTGTGGAAGCCACACACTTTTCTGAAGGATTGTGGGAGTAGGGGTGTTTCTTAACTAAAAAGTACTCCTGGGAAATACAAGTGCTGTGGTGTGTGTTTAGGGTTGGATCCTAATACCAGAAACACCTGTGTATTGAATATTCAGGGGCTTCTTCACACAATTAAAAGTATTTCTGTTTTTCTAAGTCTTGATGCATAATTGCTAGGGCCAGCCTGGTATCGGTCTCCATTTGAAGGACACAATTTATGGGTCACCAGGGTAAGGGGCTTTCAAGACTATAGATCTAAGGGACTCATTACCATTGCTAGAAGAATATCCTGTTTCTTGCAAATTCCTTAGTTTTGGCCTCTTCCTGTTTCATCATGAAAAGAACTTCAGTCATAGTCCGTATTTTTTCTTAATTTTATAATATACGGCTACCACCAAAAGTTTAAAGGAAACAAAATATACCCTACCCCCAAGGGTAACCGTTTTATTTAACGGTCTGTTTTCTTTTCTTCTGGAATGTTCTGTATACATTAGGCATATACATATACACACACAAATGCTTAAGGTACACAGTTTAGTTTCCACTATGTAGAACTGAAACACTACTATTTCATACAAACAGAGACAGTACATTTATGCAACTCTTTACCATTATAAACTGCTTTCATAGAGTGCTAAACCTCACCAAAATTATTTAAAGTTGTTATTATTCTCATTTAACAGAAAAGAGGCTGGAGAGATTAAGACTCTTGTCCAAATTTATACTACATGTTGGAAATGGGACTTGGGACAAGAATCCAGGTCTTTGCAGTGAGCTCTGTCTACTCGCCTTTCTTCTCCATCATGGGATCTACAGTGATCAGTGGAGTCCAGACACCTTGCAGAAAGATTCAGAGAAGCTACCCACATACCACCTTCGTAAAACTTACTAATCTTGATCTCTCCATGGTGTCGATTTATAAAGCACTTTATCTTATACTTGTGGGTACACGGAACTCATTTAAATACAAATAAGATAAAATCAGAATTGAAGCCATCGGCAGGGGTATTCACTCCAGTGGACTCTTAGAGAAGACAACTGTTGGCCAGGAAAATATTGTTAGTCATCATGGGTATGTCGGCCCCGGCTTATTTGTAAAGTTGCTTTGACAACATATGTGGCTTGAACTTTTTTAATAGAGATTTATAGGAAGGCAAATGGGGTGATCTTCTTGTCCAGGCAGGTTTTAGGTCAAATGGCAAAGAGCTCGTGATCTGCCCCTTTGACAGAGAACAATAAGTATTTCTTTCCTGCTTACTTTATTCTTTTTTTAAAATTTTTATTTATTTATTTGACAGAGAGAGAGGGAGAGAGAGAGAGAGATATCATAAGTAAGCAGAGAGGCGGGCACAGAAAGAGAGGGGGAAGCAGGCTCCCCACTGAGCAGGGAGCCCCATGCGGGACTCGATCCCAGGTCCCCGGGATCATGACCTGAGCCGAAGGTAGATGCTTAACCAACTGAGCCACCCAGGTCCCCCATCCCTGCTTACTTTATTCTTTTTAAGTATATATGTTAACGAGGAACCATTTACCTAAAGATACGCTCTCTTATCAAGTACAAGGTAAGAAGAACTTGGCCATAGATGCTACACAGTGACAGAAATGCTTCTGGGATTTTGGAGGTGAATTCTCTTAACTTTTTTATTTCACAAGAGCTGTACGGGGAATTGTGGATGGTTCATGTTTTATTTCCTTTTGTTATAAAATTTTCATAGTTTGCAAAACTAAAAGTTACGAGCTTTGTGTCCTTTCTTTGCTACTCCCTCTGAGAAAGGTTAAGATAGGGAAGAATGATTCAGTAATGGCCTTGTTGGTGGAGGATAAGGCTGCTGGTGATGGATAAATAGGAAGGAGGAGGAAAGAGATTCAATACTTCAGGCCTGCACTGTTTAGGACTAGATTCAGCTTTACAGGGGCCAGAAATGTAACAGTGGCATAAAAAAAGATAAAAAATGTCTCTCTCACCTCAAAGATGTTCAGAGTTTGAAGTCCAGGGCTGGTCTGGACGCTCAGTGAGGTTTTCAGATACTGAGTTTCCTTATAGTTCATTTGTCTGTCATTCCTAGGATGCAGCTTTTGCCTTCGTGGTTTTTGTGATCCAAAATGGTTGCTGGGGCTCCAGCCATCCCATCTGTGTTCTGTTTAAAGAGGAGGAACTTCCCTCAAATTCCACGTAACATTTCTGCTTATAGTTCATTATCTGAAACCTAGTCATATGTTTACACTTCCCTGCAAAGCAGGCTGAGGAATATGATATTTGTTATGGATGGCAATAGAGGAGATAAAAATTGAGGTTCTGTCATTAAAAAGGGAAGAAATAGATATTGAGAGGTAAATAGCATTCTTTGACACAGTCCACCCCTTTTGCTCCCCAAATACCCATGCATACGTTTCTCGTACTTGGATTGTGATTGTAATGACTGGAGTTCCAGAGACATCCTGGACCAAGACGTAAACCGGAGAATGAAAGCCAGACACGGCAACAGCCTCGAGCAAGGAGACTTGAGGTACCTGGGTCCCCGGCGCCATGGGGCAGTGGACAGACTACCTCTAGACTTCAGTGTGAAGAGAAACACACATCTGTTTTGAGCAAGCCCTTTTTGTCAGGCTATGGATGGAAGCGGCTGAGCTTGATCTTAACTGATACAAATATAATATAAACTTAGAAAATAGCTGTCTTTTCCAGATTGTATCTTTGCCTGCCAAGGTAGGTGGACTGGCCAACCACTCATCCTTTCTTCCCTCTTATGTATCAGCACTAGATATACAAAGATGGCTAAGATGTTAGCCACAGGAGCTCACATTCCAGTGAGAGATACACCAACCAATGCCCTAAAGGGACTCCAGTTGCTTTAGTAGAAATCTGTATAGAGTGGAGTCCAGAGAGACACCTAGAATATTCTCTGCTGCCGTCTTTAGACTGAAACAAAAACAAACAAACCCAACTTTGTAAATAAATGTGGGGTATTGATCATAGCATTGTTCTCTTCATTATTAACTAATAATTGTCATCATATTAATCACTTAGAATTATTTCTCAGATGTACAAAATTTGTAGGGTTTTTTTTTTCCCTCTACATTGGAAGGATGATGTTATCAAATTAAATACTAATTTTCTGTCAAGAAGCTTTCGGTATAATTGGAGCAGAATATTTTTGCATAAAACTAAAGGTAGATTGGCTACTTGTACTGCGCTCAAGAGGTTTTCAAGAGCATTTTCCCGGGAAGAAATGTACGTTTGATGTTTAGTTTTGAGAGGGAGCTGAATACTTGCTTACCACACTTGGCATCACAACAACCAGACCCACCCCCGTGTGTTCCAAATGGTCACAGTCTTATCTGAGTTTCTGCAGCAAGTGCTATTGCCTAGATAAGAATCTAGGTCACGCCACCGGCCCACAGCAGAGGCAGGATTCGAATTCACGTCTGGGACTCTCTGTTGGTATTTTCTCTGTGTGCTGGTAACAGCCTCACCGCAGAGACTTAGCCGGGGAACCGCAGAGACTTAGCCGGGGAACCGCAGAAGGAGGTAGAAGTTTAGCAGGAGCTGAAGAGGGAAAAAGGTTCAGCTCTTTTGGAGTCTTCCTGCTCAGCTAGAAAAACATGGCGGCAGGTTAAGAGGTAACTCAAGTGTCAACATGACACCATCAGAGGGACTGGATGAACTTGTTCCTGTGGGCTGCTCTGTGGCTAAGCATGCTGCAGGATCGCGGTCCTCAGGTGAAGAAACTCTCCAGCTGCCGTGGGAGTCGCTCTTTAGAAGCAGCCCCGCTTACATGCAAAAACAGCGTCACTGGAGTTTTTGCTTATGTTCCTGCCTCCGACACCATTTGATCCTCACAGAAAAGAGATGTTTGTTATTTGACAGGATGAAGACTGGCAAGAGGTGTGGAAGCTTCCCCCAGCTTTGTGGCATAAATGTCTGCACACTCTGCTTCCCTGGTGTGTTTTCACTGCAAAGTCTATGTCACCCAGGGGGTCTCCCGTCGCCCTTCGGCTTCGTGAATTATTGCTTATGCTCCTGATGACCTTGAATAGCAAACCTCCATCACCTCCCTCTCATTGGCAGTGAGGAACACTGGTCTTCTTGGGCTTCCTTTTCACCTGTATCCTCTTCTCTTTTATTCTTCTTCCTCTTATTCTTGTTGTTCTTCCCGCAGTGACTACCCACCCCGCTGTGTAACTGCCCCTCCAATTTCCTGGTACGGCACCCCTCTCTCCTGGCCACCACCCCGCTCAAAGCTTGCACCTTCCGGTGACAGAAATGGTGAGCCAGACACAAAAGCTGTTCAGTGGTCCTCTGGAGTTTCAGCGTCATGAGCCCCGATCGCGGTGCAGCTGCCCCGAGGGTTGGAAAGAAATAGCCCAAGTCCTTATGTTCTCAGTGACCAGAGAAGATTTGGTGTTGGCTAGTGGTGTATGCACCTTTGGTGCACTTTCATTTCCAGTTCTGCAACAGACTTCTTCCAGCGGCTAATGTCTGGCACTCATAGAAGCTTAGCTGACAGGTGACTTACAAAGCATGCATTTGATACAATAGATCCCAGAGATCGTGTCTCATAGACACTTGGAAAGAGTTGTCTTTTAATTGTTTGTTGAGAAAGTAGGAGTGTTGTTATAATATCTATCACAATGGGAGGCATTGAAGATTTTACTCATGTTTTAGTAAAAATGTGATTGCCTCTACCTTCCCCCCTCCCTTTGGAGGTCGTTTAAAAAAATGCCTCCCCTCTTCTCATCGCTCTAGGAATTTCTAAAATCAATACAGGGAAGAGCCACGCCCTGGAGAATCCCGTCAAATCACACTTCTAGTGTTGAAAATACATTTTTTACGTAACATTTTGAGCAGTATCCTATTAAAAATGGCAGATGTTCATTTTTAGGGAATTTGGAAGTATATAAAACAACAAAAATAGTGATCATCCATAATGATGGTAAAGTTGTCATGTTTTATCGTTTCCTTTGTTCAGAGGATAATAGAGCCTTTGCTGGGTGTTACACAGTTGTTATTGTCATTGGAGAGTATGGCATTTTCGTATGCGTGTTTTAAGAAAGAGAGAGGTGACTTGATTCCCGTTAAAGTGCTGGAATCTTCCATAAGTCAGTTAATAGTAGCAGTTATTTTTTGCTCAGTTGTCGGACATTGACAATTCCAGTGGTAGGCATCTTAGGGTGGCTGACACGTCAGTGTTCTCAACCGTGGTGTCCACACTGCATGCATGAAGGAATGTGTTAATTACTAAGAGTGGAAATATCAAAGTTTTGAATACTTTGCTTTGTTCATAAATTACTATGAGTTCCAAAGAGAGCCCCCTTAAGGGTGCTGTTTTTAGCTTCTTGCATTCCAATAACATTTCTTGGGAGGAAAAGAAGCAGGGATACATGTGGCCCATGGGCATGCGTATGGGGCCATGTTGGTGTGAACCACATCTGGGTTGTGAGCTGGAAGAAACATAGAGGTTTGCCGGGACAGGTCATGCCTCCACTACTCACTGGGTTGGTTTCCACTGGAGAGAGAGCCCCACTAGCCCACTGCAGGACTGCTGAGTAGGGAGAGAGGATGGCGGTAGAGTAGGGGGTCTACAGACTTTAATCCCACCGTAATAATCTGTGTTTTGGAGGTGGAGATTCCAGCGGGGTTATTATTATGTTTATAAATGCCACACAAAGGGAACCGACATAAGCTATATTCAGACATCGGCTATTAACGGAGTCAGGAATTTTCAGCACGAAAACAGAGAAGAAAGGCCTCCTTCAGAGAAAACGGGTAAAATCTGCCCTTTGGGTGCACACAGCTGTTTCTGATAGGAGGCAAAAGGCTGGATATTTTCTCCCCCTCTGGCATCAGCCACATTCCGCAGAGTCACCCCAGCGAATTCTCCTCCTCACGCCACAGCGTTCAATAGATGTGCTCCCTGGTTCTCTGAGTCTTGCAGGATCAACTCCTCCGTAGATTTTTTTTTTTTTTTTTTTTTTTTTGGTGGAGAATCACTATGGTAGAAGTAGAACTGGGACATTTGTACTTAACTTGAGGACTTTCAAGCTCGTCCCTTCCACAGTTGACCTGAACGCAGGAGAACCTGACAGTCCTGTGACTGTGCCATTTGCAGCCACTGAGGCTGCCCAGGTATCGGGAGCGGGGAAGAAATCCTGGCTTCCGTTTGACCTCAAGGTCTTCCCAGCTTGCTTTCCGCGGGCCCGGGGAGTCGTTCTTCCATTTCAGACTTTCCCTTGCAGTTTGTTGGTCAACCTGGAGGAAGAAAGTTGAAGGTCTCACACCTTCGACATGGGCCTATGTTTTTATATCGTGTTTATTTTTGCCTGACGACCTAGGAGGTGTTAAATCGGGCTAAGTTCACGGGCACAATGCAGAGGGCTGAGCTGGGAGGAAATCCCTCTTGGGCATCGGCTCTGGGCTAGCAGCGATGAACACGAGGTTATGAGTCTGAGTAAGACCCCGACCCACAGGGCAAGGGGTGAGGGGCCTAGTGGTGTCCTGAGACCGACACTCGGCCTTGTCACGGAACAGAGGCTGCAAAGCTGCTGTTTTAGGGTGTGAGGAGCAGAGAAGGCCTCCGATCCCTGAGCCAATGGGGATTCATTGCACACACATGCAGGGAAGTAAGCAGCGGGTAACAGAGGCCAAGTGGGGAAGATGGCGCCTCCTTTCATTCCAAAGGGCCTTGACTGGATAAGTGGGGCAGCTCCCTCTCCTTCCCTGCTCACCTGCCACGACCTACCTCAACCCTTTCTGCCTCTTGCTTCGCACCCCACGATTTTTGCTTCCAGGTGCCTTCCGGGCTTCTGCTCACTGGCCCCTTCCTGTGATGTCTCAGGGATTCTTGCTGCTGCACCAGCTGTTCCAACGACTGCTCTTGGCTGTGACTGACTCCCGTAACCCAGCCTGCTGAGAGGACATCACTGGGGCCTGACTGGTTTCTACACGGTGTGGAGGCCCCTCTTGGCACTTTTCCCATCCACTCTCATCCAAGGCCACTGACCAGCTCTCATTTGACTCTGGTGCTGGTCCTCACTTCAGAGGAGGGGATGGGGGCAGGGCCCTGCTAGACGCTGCTGACCTCTGAAAGAGGAGCTCCCGGAGGTGAGCCCATTCCTCAGAGGAAGGCTATGGGCCATTGGAAAGAGGAGACCCGTGTGCTGGGCACTTGTGTCTGTGTTTGCTGAACTTCTTTAAATGAAGGAAAGAGGAAAATTAGGCTTTCTGTGGAGAGGCCCTGTGACTGGGTGCTGAGTCTGAGCAAGACAGGAAAAGGGGACTCCCACCCTCCCCCAGGTTGTAGGGTTGCCAAGAAGAACTTGAGAATACATAGCATGGATTCTTAATTTGTGCCCGAGGTAAATCTTTCCTCTTGCTCCCCGGCCTATAGTCCTTATTAGTGATTCTGTAGGAGAGGTGTTGGACAAGGGCTAAGGAGTCCAGTAGGGTGTGGCCCAGAAACTGTCAAGGTGTGAGGACCAGAAGCAGAGGTTGAAGTTGCAGGAAGGACTTTGGACATTCGGTAGTCTGGAACTGGGGGGCTTCGGGGTTGCCTGTATCTCCAAGGGACAGGGAGGGCTTACCTTACCTATAGATGTCATATAAAAGGCAGTGTCTGAGTGTAAAGATGGGGTCAGACACTGGAGGCACAATGCATGTGAATGTTTGGTCCAAATGGCCGAGTGAGAAGAAAAACCAGGAGACCAGAGGGGAGGCAAGATGGCGCCTCCACAGAGGACAGACAGGCATTGCCAAGAGGGCCGCAGAGCTGCAGGAATGTGGGTCAGAGCCTTTTGTGTAGGGATGGCCCGGCCAGTGGGTGGAAGGCATTGTTTAGGGACTCTTGCATGCTTGGGAAAGGGAAGCTGGAATGGTGGAGAGAGCCTCGGACACCCCATTGGAACACCAGTCCCTTCCTGGAAGACCCAGACCTGGTAAATGTGGCCAAAAGCCTAGAAGAACCACCCCGAAGCCCTGTCTCCTTCCTTTCTCTCTTCCGGCTCAGTGTCTCCACTTCCCTCTTCCCCTGGACCCTCTGGGAACCGCACACCCATCCTCCCGGAAAGTTTGTTAGAGGCCCACCTAGACCCACGCCATGAAGACGAGTGGACGAAGACGAGGAAGCGCGCTGCCGAAAGGAATTTTGAGACCCATCGTGTTGGTCACCTGCCTCCTTTGGCTGTAATAGGAGTCATGCAGCTTAAACACTCTGACTGCTGATTTGAAAATTTACCCCATGCAGTGACTGATAATAGAAGCTTTCAGGGATGAATTAAAAAAAAAAAAAACAAAAGGCGGGGGAGGGGATGGCAAAGGCGAGCCGGGAAACCTATGTGGAGAGGTTCCAAGGCTGATGGGGAGGGCGATGAAAACCTCAGCAGCTCACCTGCCCCCGAGTGGTGCTCAGATGCCCACACTTCCTGTGCCTGCAGCCCAGGTGGGGAAACAGAGGCCCAGGGAAGGAGACGAGGCTTGCAAGCTCGCGAGTGCCCCTTGCTGTCGTTATTTAAAGACCTGCAGGGACCAGGTCACCGCTGGTGGCTTGTTTTGAACCAGTCATTTGCAGAAAAAGGAGGCCTGGCCATTCCCATGGATTTGTGTGGGTCTCTTGCTGTAGCTCCCTTTCGTCCTGCACTTGTAGAAGTCATTTGGCCATAGGAAGATGCTGCTGTGGACAATAGGCCAACAAGGCACAAGTTGAAAAAAGAGACACACAAGACATTCTGTGTGATGGGGCGTGCTCCAGAGAGGGAAGGCCTTGCCTCACTGTTCCCAGCCAGCTTTTACAGCTGGGTCTCTCTCCCTTGGTGGCTTTCATCAGATTAGAGCCTTTTTCTAGGTCCTCGGCTTTATTAGAGGTTTTCTTCGGGGCCGCTCAGTGGTTCAGATTTTAATAGAAGGCTGTTAGATGGGACTTAACTTCGTTTCTGCTGAGCCTGAGGTCGAGACCGTTTATTGTTGGGAAGGAAGGAAGAAGGGAAGGAAGGACGGAAAAGGAAGGAACAAACGAACGAACTTACACCAGGTATCACGCATCGTGGTGATGATTAGAGAAGGCATCTTCAGAGTCAGCACTGATTCTAGCAGATGGAAGAGCATTTATGATCAGAAGAGCGACATCTAAAACACAAGGGTAGTCAAAACACTGGGAAAACTTTAGTGAATACTGGAGCCTGGGTCTCATTCCCAGAGATCCTGATTCGACTGGCGTATTAGTTTCCTAAGGCGGCCACAACGGAAGTCCCACAGCCTGGGAGGCCCCCACAAGCCTGTTATGGTGTCTCGGGTCTGAGTGAGAAGTGGGAGGTGGAGGTGTGGGCGGGTGGGTCTCTTCTGAAGCTTCTCTTCTTGGTTTGTGGACCTCAGGCTGCTCCCTGTGTCCTCACATGCTCTCCCTTCTGTACTTGTCTGTGCCCTAATCTCCTCTTTAAGGACACCAGTCATCCTGGATTTGGTCCCATCCTAATGACCTCATTTTCCCTTATTTACCTCTTGAAAGACCCCACCGCAAGTGCAGTCATAGTCTGTAGGACGGGGAGTTAGAATTTGAGGGATGACGCAGTGCAGCTCCTAACGACTGGCCCGAGTGGAGCAGAGCGGACTTTTTAAAGGCTCCCCCGAAGAGTTGCAGCAGAGATCAAGAATCCCTGTTTCCGATGGCTCCTTCCCTAGCATCTAGGAACAGCTGTTCGGAATATAATCCCTGGACAGTAGAGCGTTTTACATTGTCAAATTGTCAGGAACTCATGTGGAAAAAGGCTGCTGTAAGCAGAGCAGTGTGACAAGCTTTTGATACCAACCTGGGGGTGGGGGGAAACATGGAGACACTCTGTGACAAAGGTCCCTTCCACCGGCCCGGGGAGGGGGAGCCCTGATGTCACCGTGGGATCCGGCATGCAGGGTGTCTCTCCTGTGAAGAGGGTCAGCTCCTGGAATCCCACTGCTGGGTTTTGCAAGCCTTTTGGTTTCCCGAACGGACCTCCCCCCCCCAGAAGGGAGCGCGCCCCGTGCAGGCAGCTGGTCTCAGCTCTCGGGCGAGGACCTCAGGACAACCTTACATAACCCTGCCTTCGAGCTCTTGGAAAGAAACCGCTGGCCTCATGTGAACGCGCTCCCTGCGAGGTGATCAGTTGAGGGGGGGATGGTGCTTGGTTCCCAGGCGCACTCTGAGCGAGCGGGGCCTGGTGTGTGGGGGCTGAGCGTCGTGCAGACGCAGTGCTCATCCTGACTCATCCACAGCTCACCCAGCTCACGACAGGCCGGTGTTTCCAAAGTTCATCCTGCGGCGAGGATTCTCTCTCTGTGTCAGTGTGGTCCGGCCAACTCAGATCTGGTGGTTTAAAGGATTGCTATTTTTTTTTTTTTTTTTTTTGACGGAGAGAGAGATCACAAGCAGGCAGAGAGGGGCAGGCAAAGAGAGGGGGAAGCAAGCTCCCCGCCGAGCAGACAGCCCGATGTGGGGCTCGATCCCAGGACCCCGAGATCAGGACCTGAGCCGAAGGCAGAGGCTTTAACCCCCTGAGCCACCCAGCCGCCCCATGTTTTTGTTTTTGTTTTTTTAAGAATCCTTTTGTGAATCTGTCTCTCTTTGTTTCTGGCTGATGGTTTTCCGGCCATCTCCTCTTACTCCCTGGCCAGTTATTCACAAGTTACAGGAAGGATTCCCATAGGCTTCAGACGGCACTCAAGTTCACCTTGAAATGACATCCTTTGTCCTTGGTTTCCTCTCCGCGGGGCGGGGGGCGGGGGGTGTGTGAACTTGAGTGCTCACCCCTTCTCTAGCTTCGAACACATGTCAGGCACTTGTGTAAGGGCTTTGCTTACTTCTGCCTGGTTTAATTCTCACGCGGGAGCAAAGCAGTCAGTGTGATGGTTATCATCCCCATTTTACAGATGTGAAATCAAGGCTTGGAGGGGTGAGGAGCTGCCTGGGAATAGCCAGTGGTGGCAGAGTTGGATTCAAGTCTATGGCACTCTGACTCCAAATGTTATTCCTAGCCTTTGTGTGTGGCGAGCCTTTGTTGACATGTCACTACTGATGTCATCCAAGCACATGGCTTTAAAATCCATCTTTGGGGGGCTCCTGGGTGGCTCAATCGGTTAAGCGTCTGCCTTTGGTTCAGGTCACAATCCCAGGGTCCTGGGATCCAGCCCTGCATCAGGCTCCCCACTCCATGAGGAGTCTGCTTCTCCCTCTCTCTCTGCCACTACACCCCACACTCTCTCTCTTAAATAATCTTTAAAAAAAAAAATCCATCTATGCGGCGAGTGAACCTCAAATGTACATCTTAACTTGGACCCCTTCCTGAGCTCCAGACTTGGGTTCCCAGCTGCGAAATCATCACTTGGACTTCTAATGGGCGGGCGCGTCAAACCCAACTGTCCCCCCCCCCCCCCCCGAGCTCCAGTTAATCAGGCCAGAATGTGGGAGTCACCTTGACTTCTCACTTTCTTTCACAGCCCACATGCAAGTAATCAGCAAATCCCATGGGACTAGCG
>CM053608.1:115228313-115282147 GCA_028646535.1 Procyon lotor
AACGGTAAGTGCTTTCATGGGCATGCATATAATCTGATGTGGGAGGGCAGAAGAGGGGGCAACACATCTCGCCGAGAAAACTCAGAAAAAAAATCAACAGGTGACACCTGAGTGGTTTTGAAGGATGAAAAAGACAACAATCCAGGCAGGTAAGTCAGGAATGAAATCATGACTTACAAAAATCTCTAAGAAGAAAGAGCACACCGCATGTTCAGGGAACCATAAATCCACCAGCGTGTGGGAGTGCCACATGTGTCAGGAAGAGGAAGGCTGGAATCCCACTCCCCTACTGTGGAATGGTGCTTTGTTGCCTGGGCAAGGTGGAGTTGGTGACATGCCTACAGCATGGCTGCATCAGTCATGGTCCAGGCAAGAAACATTGACAGCAGTCATTTGAGAAGAGTTTACAAGAGGATTGTGTTCAAAGGTGTGGACAGGGTGTGGGGAAACCACAAGGGGTCCTGGTTGCCATCCTTAGGGCTGGTTGGGTGAGGGGAGAAACAATTATTGAGACTTGGAAGAGAGCCATGTGAGAATCCATCTGCTGGGACCACTGAGGCTCAGCTCAGGGACGAGGTATGCAGTGACCTCCTGGGAAGGGGTTAGGGAGGTCTCACTGCTCCCACTCCTCCCACCTCATCTCACCAGTACCCCCATTGGCCAAACCCACCAGAAGTCAGAAAGCAAAGGAGCTTTGGAGAAAGAAGACAGGGTGAAGAAGGATAGCTCTGCAGAGACAAACAAAATCTGTCTGGCACCAGGTGAATAATTCCAGGTCAGAATTTCAGGCAGCTCATCAGGCAGCAGTACGAAGAAAGGAAGTCTGAGAGAACAGGGAGAAGTAAAACATAATCCAGATGAGAAACGATGGGGATTTGATAAGGCAGTGCTGACATTAAGGAAGGGGTCCAATAGATTCAAGAACATTGAGAAGATTCAATCTAAAGAACTTGATTGTCCCTAGCTGGCATCTCTCAGAAGCTCCTTCTCATACACAGACAGCTCCTTGGGCAATAAATACAAACGGAGGATTCTAGGGGATACAGCCTGTCATTTCTGATATCGGAGACTCATCCTTTTGAAGCAGTTCATTGTGGTGATGACACCAATCCTTGGATTTGGAAGCAAAGAACTTAGGATAGGTAGTTCCATCCTCATCAAGTATCTCAGTCTGCAATATCTGAGAAAAAACGAGGCCATTGTAGTGGGCTGAGTGGTGGCTTCCCCAAAAATGTGTTCATATCCCAGAACCTGTGAATATAACCTTATTTGGGAAAATGATCTTTGCAGTGGTAATTGAGTTAAGGATTTTGAGATGAGCTCATCTTGGATTATCTGGAGGGCCCTAATTCGAGGACAAATGTCCTTATGAGAAAGAGAAAAGGAGAACATAGGGAGACATGGAGAGAAGAAGGCCATGTGAAGACAGAGGCAGACATTGAGCTCAATAGTCAAAAGCCAAGGAACACGTGAAGTTTCCAGAATCTAGAAGAGGAAGCTGGAAAAGGTGAGAAAGGATTTCTGGGCATCTTCCCTAGGGCTTTCAGACACCTTGGTTTCAGACTACCAGCCGTGGCACGATTAGGCAAAATCATCTCACCTGCAGAAAACTTCTAAAGTTCACCAACATTTGTTATCGCCTATGCCCCAAGTGATCTTGCCCCACCTTGAACGAACCTTTGGTTCTGTTCACCATTCTGCCTGACGTGTGTCCTTAGCATCAGCGGCCTCCTTCACACTCAAATGTTTGCACCAGAAGAAGAATACAAGACACTTGCTTATCTAATGTCACACATTCTGGGTGCTGTAGTTGGAATGAAATCTCAATTAAGGACAGGTCATCATAGACCTCTTGAAACATGCCTCCAAGTGAAAGCAGATATATTTCTATCAACTTTCACTTTGCCAACTAAGCTTCATCCCTTTATGGGAAAGAACTTCTAAGGCAACCTGTCATATAAGGGTATAAGAGATTGCTAGAAAAAATTCCAATGCGTTGCTTAGGTTCCTATGGAAATGATGGTATCACTGAACAAACTTGAGAACCCAGTGGTAAGAGCATGTTTGTTGAGGTGAGACAAAGAGATGATGGGTACCATTTTTAATAGGTTGAATGCAAGATGCCTGAGGCCCACCAGGGCTAGATTTCTGGTAAGCAGGATGAAATATTTCTGAAGCTTAAAAGTAAAGCTTGAGAGGATATTCTAGGTAATTATGTTTTCCCCTTAAAAGCAGAAAGTGTCTTATCTTCTTGACGTATCTCTTGTTATTTTTTTAGATGTATTTATTTATTTGAGAGAGAGCACATGAGTGAGAGGGGAACAGGGGGAGAGGCAGAGGGCAAAGGAGAAGCAGACTCCCCACTGAGCAGGGAGCCTGGTGGATCCAGGAACCCTGGGATCATGACCTGAGTGGAAGGCAGACACTCAACTGACTGAGCCACCCAGTGCCTCTTGATGTATCTCTTTATAAATATCATTACCTCATAAGCCCAAACCAATACAGAACGTAATTCCACATCTAGATAGCTTGGCGTTTACTCCTTTTTACCGAAGGCAAGAGTTCCATTTGAATACACCTTGCCCCATGCAGCCAACAAACCCCATTCCTACATCACGGAGTACACCCATGTTAGTCTGAACCCAAAAGGGGAGCTCCACACTCCTTGCTGGAGCTGGAGGCTGGTCACATGACCCATTCTGGCCAATGAGATGGAAGAGCTAAAGGGTCCTGGGACAGCAGGTATGTAGCTTTTCTTGGAGAAGTAGCGGCAGCCCATTCTTTCTCCTTCCCTGACAGAGCGAAGGAACACTGGCAATGAGGCTACCGGCAGTCACCCCGGGTGCATGAGGACAGGCAGCCTGAGGATCCACTCGACACTGTACACAGAGATGGAGAGAACGTGGGTTCCTGTGATCATCACCGAGCCACCAGCTGGACCTCTTCCGAGCCACGACAGGTCCTCATCACTTGGATCACTTTCACAGTCTCTATTAACTGCCCGTGCAAGGCCCCGAGCCCCTACCAGTGTCTTCTGATGCTTTGTCCCTAAACTCCAGACCTCCCCCGGTGAGCCTCCTGTCACTCATCAGTTGTCATTTCTCAGTGACAGAGGCAAAAACACAGATTAAAGCCTGTGGCATGGGGCTTAACACACAGGAGGCACTGGGTAAACTTAGTTACCACTGCTTTGTCTTACTTCTCAGGTTTGAGCCCTCTGTCTCTCTCCCAGATCCCCACCATTGTTTTTGAAATGCTCTCCGTGATAAAAGCCAGGTCCCAGCAGACCTGAGGACAGCCGGGTGCTTAGAAGCCTCACCGCCAAAGAGCATGTAACCGGGAACTCCGTGCCCCAGAAACACCAGCAAATGAGTGACCTTCCTTATTACACTGTGGCCCCGGCTAGTCATAGACACTCTTACTTCACACAGGATTCAGATATGGTGGCCGGGCATGAAAACCAATGCTGTGATAAGCTCAGTGAAATTTGGTTTTCCACCATTCAGAGCCGAGATGTTTCCCATCTGAGTCATCATTGCCAGTATCAGTCCTCGTGTTGCAGATGGGCAGAAAGACTGATTAATACTGAATTCTGCTTACTATTATATTCACAGTGTTACTGAAGGAGAGCCCAAGAACTCTGATCAGCAACTTCTTTCAAAAAAGACACCACTGGATTTCCCCTCCCCTCTACTCTGAATGTCCTGGTTCTCAGATTTGGCCCATGAGCCGATGCAATAAATCCTCATTTAGAGCTCAAACTTTCTCGAACTACAACACTGCCCTGCAATGGACTCTTCTATAACGCATCTGAAGAAATCTTCCAATAGTGGTGCTTTGGGGTTTTGCTTTTTTTGGGTTAAAAGTCATTCACATTCAATGTGAATCTTACTGTAATCTCATGAGACATTTGGAGACACCCTGAGATATTGTAAAAACAAATGCTGAAAATGCTAGTTTGAGAACATCACCTTGGGTGGAAAGTGCCTTCCCCATCTTGCCGGTGACTCATCTTGGTGATTCAGGGCTTGTCACACAAATGCAGAGATGCACAGCGCCTATCTTAGCTCCCCGTTGCCTACCTGGGTGGAAATGAGGGATTCATTATGTAAAGTGTACAAGGTGCTTTCAGTCCTTCTGGACTGAACTCTGGATACAGTTGAGATGAACACAAGATACTTCCCAGGTCTTAAGGAGCATTCAAATTTAGGAGAGGGAAGGGGGGTGGGGAGGGATAAGATGTGGGATCTTACTTTCACAAATGTCAGCCGAAACTGAATGTCCCCAACAAAGCCAAGGCCTAAAGCTTCATAAGATGGAGAAGTTTCTGATTATCATTTTAAGTTTTAAAACTTTAAATTTCCTCCAAACTTTATAAAGAAAAGAAAGGAAGAAAAGAAAATCTTGATGTGCCAGTCCAAACTTCCATTTCACATATATTAAATCCCCCTTTACCCTGGAAGACCGTCAAGTGTCCAGTAACATTTTAATATTTACACTTTTACTCCTCTGCCACATAATCACCTCAGCTTGGCCATTATGCAAATATGTGAAATCTTCAAACATAAAATGAAGCCAAGTTACTCACCGAAGGGAAACCCTATGTCAACCTTCATTATTGCACGCCAAGAATGTCAGGCAAACCCACTCATTTACTAGAACCAAGATAAAACTACCCACCGGTGCTCAGGAGTTCCCTCTCAGACACATGCAGGGCTAACAAAATACTGAACCTTAAACTCATTTGGAAAATAAGCCTACGAATTTTTTCCTTTAGCAAATGCCACTGGGTGACCCCACCTTCAAGTCAAATAGCTAAAACTCAGCTTGCCCTGTTTCCCTTGAGTACTGAGTTCTAAAGGCCACTGGTTTCAATATATTTTGCCAGAAATAACTTGAAGGCTTTCCTGAACCGGCACCAAAGCCCTTGTAACAACCTAGTCATTTTAAATTAACATCCTAACTTAAAATAACTAAACCCGATTTTCGCTTGTGATTGAGATTTATATTGGAACACCTCTGTGGGGGGTTAAATCCAGGGCTTCACCCCAGACAGGGGATTTGCTGACAACCAAGAATGGAAAGAGAAGGTTTAAGTCCAGATGCCAAGAAACCAATCCTGTTTCTGAAAACAGTGTCTATACATTGTCAATCACTCACAGTTGAACCTACGCCTCCATTAGTCAAAAGAACCCATGGGTAAGTCTTCTTTCAACAGGTTTTCTTTTCCTGCAAACATCTGTTAAAAGTAGCAACCAGAAAGAAAATAAAGAAATACAAGAGGAGAGAAAATACCATGTGATAGCCAAAACCTAGAAGTGACCAAAATGTCCTTCAATAGATAAATGTACATCTATGTCACGGAATACTACTCAGGAATAAAAAGGAATCAACTATTAATACACACAGCAACTGAGGGGGACTTTAAGGGCATTTCGCTGAATGAGAAAAAAAAAAAAAGCCAGTCTTAGTAGGTCACGTACAAGCTCACTTAGATAACATTCTAAATGGCCAAGTCACAGAATTGGGGAAGAGACTAGTGGTTGTCATGGGGTTGGGGATGGTGGGTGAGTACAATTATAAGCAGGTAGCATGAGGGAGATTTCTGTGGTGATAGAAGAGTTCTGCGCATTGATGGTTACTGAATCCACACACGTGATAAAACGGCATAGAACGCCTCACACGTATCGTACCAATGTCAGTTCCGGTTCTGAGGCAGTACTCCGATGATGAAAGATGGGACTGTGCGGGAGACTTGGCAATGGGTACAGGGGACCAGTGGGGGCTATCCTTGCTCTCATTGGAACTTCTGACACATCTACAATTATTTAAAATTTTAAAAAATAAAGAGGAAGAAAAAGAAATGTGTGTGACAGGAAATAAAAGAAAGAAGGAAAAAGAAACAACTTAGAGTAAAATACTGACAACTCCAGAGATGAAAGGTGGCAGGGAAGATCTGAAAAAAGGGAGAGACAGCAAGAGTAAACAGTAGAGGTTACCCTCGGGCAGGCTGACAACCAGACACTGGCTGGACTGTAAGTTGTAAATGAACTCAGAGACAGAGAAGGGGAAAGATCACTGAACTGTTACCCCTGAATGACAAGGATAGAAATGAGGAAGCAAGAGCACGTGGAGTCATCAAGGTGGCAGAGGCTACGGGAAGGTCTGGTGGGGAGGGAGTGGGGTGCACAGGTGGGGCTCCCAGCTGATATTCCTTAGGAGGTGATGGACATCAGATGAGAGAAAGAATGACAAGGGAAAATGTCTGGTGTAGAAAGAAATACTGGAAAGAAAGGTGAGCCATAGAAACCAGCAAGTTGAAAAAGAAGGGGCAATATTCTTGGGCTAGAGCAGAAGCACCAATCAAATAATGATGAGGTGGTCAAAGAATATCACAGTAGGTGAGTCAGAAGGAGAAGAAGAATGACAACATATCCCAAACTTTCTAGATTTGTTTAACAGACATCTTTAATAGCCTGGTACATTTCAAGTCAAGAATGATTTTCACATCAGAAAATATGGCACTCAGGTCATATAAGTAACACAAAACTGCAGGAAGGTGAATTACCATACAGAAAGAGGAAAGAGTTCACAAGACAACTTGTGAGCCAACATCTTGGAGCCCCTAGGGCCCGATGCAGGAGACTCCTTAGTATCTCCGAGAGCATAAGAGACCAGTAATATTAAGATCGGAAAATTAAAACAGGTCTAAGGATCTGATTCTCAGATCTTAGAATCTGAGATTTAGTGTAGTCATAAAGGAATTCTTATCACACGCGGAAAGCCGAAGTTCATGAATCTCCCAAGAGACACCGGGGAAATTCCAAGGAGGGTAGCCCCTAACAAAAGAGAAGGGAGAAAGATGGCTAGCCACTCCCCATGGTTGGAGAAATTATAAAACAGTTTCTCTCTCAGCTACTGGGGAAAATAACAACTCAGAATTCTTTGCAAACATTCACTCAACAGTGGGAAAAAAAATCAATGTCATCCTCTAAAAGTGATAAGACAGGAATCCATTTCTCCCCATGGCCACCAAGCCCAGCCTCTAGCTTTAGAGAAGACGTCAGCAAGTAACCTAAAAACTAAGAAACCCAAAGCATCTGGTAAACATTGCCAGATATCTTTCCCTGATAAATTATTTTCCTGTGGCCCTACAAAGATAATCTTCATTTTCCTTAGCAGTTTTATATGAATCCCTTGCAAGAAGCAAAGATGTGCATTTTAAGGAGAAATGCTCTGATAAAACCTAATCTAAACCCGAGTGCCCAGGGCCTGTGGGTGGCTAGTGCCAACGATTGAGAGAGGTAAGAAATAGCAAAGGTTTTCAAAACACTCATGAGTGGTGGGGCAGAGGGAGAATTCACTAACACGTGGCCTTTGAGACACCACTCTGTAGCAAGGCCAACAGTTGAGAATAAAATTGAGCAGAGACATCTCAACAGCAAACTGAGAAGTGAAGTTTGAGCCTTGTGAGATGTAAATCCCCACTTCAGTTTTCCTTATAAAATCTTCAGTACAGCTTATCTTGACAAGCACTGCGAAAGGTACAGAATTGTCAAATCACTCCATTTTACACTCAAAACAAATAAAGGTACAGAATTGTCAAATCACTCCATTTTACACCCGAAACAAATATAATGCTGTATGTTAACTACACTGGAATAAAAATTTTAAAATTAAAAAATAAAGGGGTGCCTAGCTAGCTCAGTCGGTGGACCAGGGGACTCTTGATCTCAGGGTTGGGAGTTCGATTTGAGCTCCCAGCACACGTTGGGTGTAGTGGTTACTTAAAAATAAAATCTTTTAAAATATAAAAGTTAAAAAAAAAAAATAAAAAATAGAATAGATTAAAATCTCCAGTACAACCTTCTTTGTGGAGTGAATTTTCACTGAGGGAAACACCGAAGTGCAGAGCCCTACTTCAAGGTCAGCACAAGGGCAAGAGCATAGGTCTCAGTTAGCTTTTTATTAACTATTCATTATTTAATTTAAGTTAAAAAGAACCTGAGGACACGAAGCCCAAGAGAAGGAAAGAGAGGAGGGGAGATTGTAGGTTGGATCCCTTTTTCTTTTACTAAATTTTTAAATTCCTGAGTCACTTACTCTTTCTGGGTTTCCAAGCAGGCTCTGCGGGAGGAGTGTGATCACCTAGGGTTTACAACGTGGGTCTGGTCTCATTTGTTCTCTCCAAAACTTCAAGCGGCTTTAAGGATCACAAAGATCTTTTTCAGCTCTGATATCCTTTTCCTCTCCCAGGATCTCAAAAGCCTTCCCATCCTCCTCGGAAACAAATCTAGATGTCTTTGAAAAGATGACACATACTCACGGTGTTCTGTCATTGCTGCTTTCTATGTCTTGTCATCGGATTAGAGTTTAACTATTTTACCAAATAACCAGATAATCTCTCACTGCCCTTTTTTTATTCCCAAAAGAGTTGGCCATCCTAGAAAGTTAAAAGATGGAAGGGAGTCTATGTCTTTATCCCTTTGCATATAAATCGTACCACAGAGGCAGACTCGATTATGCTGAATCCAGCCTGTGAGTTTCTTTTCGTACCAAACAGTAAAATAAAAAACAATGCGAAAGCATTGTAAAAGCAAGAGATTATCCGTGTGGTTTCATCAACAAGAACATCTGTGAAACTGAAGAGGCGGTTTGCAGAGTAGCTTTGCAGCCGGCAGACAGCAGCCTCGGCAGTGGATCAGGACAAGTCTTGGAGCAAGAAAGACCTGTTCTCCAGTCCTGGCGCTGCCCTTGCTGCTGGATACTCAATAAAGTTTCTTCGTGGCTTGCAAAGTCATTAAAAATAAGAATGAAGTTTGCCTTGTGGAAACAGAGACAAAAATATGAGGCATATGGTTCCTTTATCCCCAACCACACAAATATTAATTGATCAAGAAAAGAAATGAATGAAACGTGACTCTCCAGCTCATCTACTTTTTCTCTCACTTTTTTTTTTTTTTAACATCGTCCTCTCTCTCGCCCCAATTCTGCCTCTTGTTTTTTCCATCCTTCCCTCCCCTGGTGTATAATTATTCATCCAGTTCACAGAAGAAACAGAGCAATCATAATTTGCTCCAGTAATCATGAGTGCTCAAGGCACCGTAGGTCACCTGAGGCTAGGTGATGGGACAAGGAAGGAGGGCAGTCAGGTGTTACCCAGTGTGGATACTTAAGCACAGGCAGCCCATGAGAGCAGATCATTTTTTTCCACTTCTCAGGGGGCCCTCCTCTTCTCGTTCTCCCACCCAACACCTCCAAAACAATCCTAGTAAAATATCTTTCATCACGCTCTCCCTGCTTAAAAACTTGTCACTCGTCCAATCCGCAAACACCTGCTGATTGTCTCCCCCAGGTTCTCCGTGATCATCAATCAAGATGATATTTGCTTTACCTCAGCAATAAAAGACTAAGGCAGGTGCTGTGCCCACAAGCCTCCTTGCGTGTCAGAGAATGTTCTTCTCTAGTCTCTTTGGCCTTCCCCTGAGCAGTAAAGCAGAAGCCCTGCTTGCAAGAAGCTATCACAAAAGGTTATAGATAAAGAAAACTGTTGGAAACATTTTTTTTAAACACTTTTGTTTTTCTATAGTTCTTGAGCCAAACTTTTTGCACTAGTACCTAAATCTCTCTCTGGCCTATGGCCATTCCTCTCCTGCTCTATTTTCTCACCAGATCTGACACTGTTTTGCTGTGAGCACAGCACTTTGCAAATACTTCAGCTCAATGTAGACAGACTGTCTTGATTTGGTTTCTCCTTAGGATCTCAGTAGAGTGATTGGCTTGATTCTTAAGCCTTTGACTCACCTGATGGGTAGGGTTGCCAAATATGGAAAACAAAACAAACCAGGATGCTCAGTTCAATTTGAATTTCAGATAAATGATGAAAACTTGTATATGTTCTAGGCAATATATGGAGCATATTTATACTAAAAAAAATTATCACTTATCTGAAATTCAAATATAACTTGGGCATCCTGTGATTTATTTGGAAACCCTACTGGTGTGTCACCCAAAGCTGAGCAAGGGAATATTCCATACATTCAGTTGGGGATGCTTGGACAACAGAGATGGCTTCTGCGCAGTGAGACTCTGATAATCCTTTACTACAGAAACGACAGAAGGAGAAGGAGGATATCCCAATGCTGGCAATGTAGCCTATATGAATAATCTGTCTGGCAAAGGAGGGCTTTGTTGCATTCCGAGTCAAAGTGGCCAGTGGTATTTTAAGTGATCGTGCAAGGTGGCGAGGCAGGGAGGTGTGGGAGCAGAAAGTATGGCACAAGAGTGGCATATAGCAATCCTTGCCCTTCTAAGAAGCTGAATTCATCCACAAGGGTCCCCTCTGGCCCTGCCTCATAAGCATGTCCTAAATCAAAGGCGAGTGGAGGTGGGAAGTGTAGTCGAGTGTGCTCCCTGATAAGTCATCCCCGCCCATTAAGCCACCCCGCTCCCCAGAGTCATGGCCTTGGGTATTTTCAGACAATGAAAAGATAAACACCCAAGCCCAGAAGTCAGGAGCATCTCCAGAGATTCTGGGCAACTCCCACAATACCCAAGAGAGTTAGCAGCCTGTTTTCTACCTGGGGAATAAGAGCACTTCCTCCTTTATAATGTGATTTCTCGGCTGGAGTGGAACCATGAGGCACCCCGAGATGCTATGTAGAAATGCAAGATGATACTGTATTGTATTAATGTCACTTAATGGTAGCTGTCAATGATCGTGATGGAATAAATATGGAAAAGGAAATTGCAGTAATTGATTGACAGTCTGGAATCTTCGATATTCGACCTAATGAGAGAAACCTATGAGCAGCCGCCTTCCAGTGCAGGCTATTAATGCAAATCGTATGCACCACACTGGCATGCTGAATTATGCAATGCCGTGTGAATGTCTAATCCATTTCACCAGGCTTGTCTTTATCCAGAAAAAAAAATATTTCACTGACATGCTGATTAGTATATTAGGAGAGTTTAAGAACTTTGGTGCTAAAGTAGATGCCATCGCGGTATTATTAATTTAGTTCTGAACAAGACAAACAGCTCTGTGCAGCCATCAAAATCACTACATAAGTCTACAAGATAACTTTGTCAAGACTGATGGGAATTTACAGAAAAGGCTTGTGATATGTGGAAGGAATTAGCAACTAGATAAGAAGCACATCAATTTTCTAGAAAACCACTGTCAAGGACTCAGTGCCCATGCAGAACCAGACACCTGCCAAGACATCGACAACGTCTCCGTGGTCGCTTGCTCAGACGTTCAGAAACTTGTGGAAACTTAGAACCAGATGTGGGAGGTCAAGGGAACGACAGGTACAAATAAGGTCTGGGCCTCCTCTGGGGATTCTATGCAGGTTTAAGCGCTGCCCAGGCATGATCAACAACAACAAAACACTCCCTGTGGGAATATACTTTATATGGGAAGAAGTCCCTTGCGATGGAAAAGTAAGTTGCCAATTACCCATTACTTACACATTCCAAGAACTCATAGCTTTGAGAATTCGCTCACCCTAAGCTCTTCACTCTGCACGTATCAACTCTTAAAACTTGGACCAGTAGAGGAAGTGCCTAGACTCCTAACTATGTCTCCCAGAGCTCCCTATGAGTTAACCGTTTCCTGGTTGCTCGCAGATACCCCAAAGTCCTCAAGTTTTAAAGCCCAGGGATGGAAGAAAGAGAAAATGCCATGCATTGCAATTTTCCACTAGTGGTCTCGAGATACTCTTAGCAGTACGTAGATGAAACTTTTTACCTAATCGCACAAAATGTTTTTGAATACCTTGTAGGTGCCCTGTACCGTGCTTCATAGCCTGGAGGTACAAACATTGTCTTGCCCACATGGTGCTTACAGTCAAGGAGAGGAAGCACAGAGGCAGTGGGGGTTACCAGCGGGTGGAAAGATTGTCACAAAGGAGGAAACAAGTGTATGCAACAGGGGGGTAGACTCAGTCTGGGAGTCCGTGGGGGCTAGGGGGCGCTGGAGAAGGTGTTCTTGAGGAAGGGGGTGCATAAGCCACGACTCCTCTAATGTTTTACTCTTTTCATTTCAACGAACATGTGCTGATACAACGTGTGTTGGAGAAAATATGCTCGACAAACTTACGATCTGGTTGTCATTCTATATATACAGATGCCCATTTTTCCCTTTTCAAGGAAACCAATTTAAATGGAGATGTGAGCCAGCCGATTTAAAGACTATTAATATTAAGCAAATAAGAGTGCTATTGGTACTCAGATATTCCACAAATTGTGAATTTGGGATGCAATTGACTGAAGTCTGGGAAGTCTGCATGAGGGAAAGGTGACGAGAAAGGTGAGGGGCCACTTAGCAGGGAAGGGTCTCGGGCAAGAGTTGAAATAACAAAACGAAGGAACAGGAAAGCAAGACAGAAAGTTCCTTCAGTGTGCTTTCCCATATTTTATTGCATTCTTTCACCGGTCACCAGTCCCCTGTGGTGTAATGTATTCCGTCAAATTTTCTGTAGAATAATTGAGGCCCTCCCAAGGTCAAGTAAAACACTAGAGGTCACCCAGCAAATTAGCAGCAGAGGTAGAGTTACAAGGCGGGCCATCGCTCGCCCCATTGAGAACACTGTCTCTCGCCTCCAAAGTTCTGAGTGCGCAGCAAGATGGAAAAAGAAACTTCACATAAAACAGAGGACTTCTAAGAGGAAAATAAAGGCTGCAAATGGCTTAAAAACATAACCGTGTTTTCGTGATTGGATGTCCTTTGAAATGACTCCGTTTCAAGGTCCTTGGAGAAGCTCGTGGAATACTGTATATCTTTCCAAGGACGAGGTAAACCTCTGAAGAGCAAGGACAGCCACACTGGGGACGTCTAGGTCCCATTCAGTCCAGTTCTGGCCCTCCCAGAGGCATGAAAGGGCATTCCATGCATGGTGGGCTTGTCCTTCTCAATGTCGATGTTCAAGTTGGGTTTTCCCCACGTGGGTCCCAATTATCCTAATAACCCCTGAAAAGGCAACATGTCAAGCACCATCCATGAGCTCATCTGAAACCCTAGAGGAACTAGTTCTCTTTTCCAAGCTCCATCATTCCAGGGATAATGAACTCCATAAGCATGTTTCTTCCTGTATAAAGAAGAAGAAGAAGAAAGGCTGCTCCAGCCATGGCTCCTCTAGGAAATAGTGCACTCTTGTTTCGTGGTCTGAGAACAGTCTGGAAAGTCCTGCTGCTTTTAAATTTTCTGCCCTACCAATGCCTTCTCACTTCTCCCACCACACTTCACCGACCCCACCCACTTCCCTGCCCTATTCCTTCCCATTTCTTCCTTTCCCTCTCCTGGACCCCCAGGTTTTCACGGATTTCCAGCTTCAGGGATCATGACTGGTTCATTCAGCCAACACTTAAATGTGAGCACCATCTACATGCCAGGCTTTACTCCAGATCCTGGGCATGCAAACACAGTCCTTGCTCTCATGAAGCTTATACTCTAGTGGGAGGAGACAAAAAATAATCCCATAGGTTTTTAAAAGATTTTTTATTGTATTTTACTTATTTGAAAGAGAGAGTGAGCAGGGGGAGGAGCAGAGGGAGAGGGGGAAGCAGTCTCCCCGCTGAACAGGGAGCCTGAGGCAGGGCTCAATCCCTGGACCCTGAGATCATGACCTGAGCCGAAGGCAGACCTTCAGTTGGTTAAGGAACCAACTGAGCCACCCAGGCGCCCCTCACAGGTGTTTTTGTTTTTGTTTTTGTTTTTTAAATCAAATGGTGATAACACTATCTACAAAGAGTATTTTTAAAGACCAATGTGAACTTGAGTGGAGGAGTGAATAGTCTGCGGTCTGGAAAGCCTGAGAAGATCACATCTAAGCTGAGATCCAAACCACATGAAGAGCAGTAGGGAGCCTTCCAAGCAGAGAGAACAGCTCATGCAAAGGCTCCAGGCTGTTGGGAAAAGGGGAAGGTTTATAGCATTGAATGAAGGCCAGTCTGGTGCAGTAATTCTCAGTGGGGCCACGAGTGGCAAGATTATGGGGGATTCTTCCATGCATTTAGGGATTTCTATTATCCCTGGCCTGTCCTCCCAATAAATGCCAATAAAGCACCCAGTTCTAATCACCCAAAATCACCCCCTTCCCCCACCTCCCTCCCGCCCCAGGGTTGCCCCAGTTGAGACGTATTAAAGAACAGTAGGTCAGCCGTGACAATGTTCAAGGGGCTTTGCAATCAAGTATATTAGTTTCCTTTTTAAAGAACAGAAATTGATTCCTTCATGATTCTAGAGGCTGTGGATCCCAAATCAAGGTATAGTCAAGGTCGGTTCCTTCTGGGGGCTGTGAGGGAAAAACCATTCCAAGCCTTTCTCCTGCTTCTGGTGGCCTCAGGCATTCCTTGACTTGTTGACAACACTCTCCCCGTTTTCCTATTGTCTTCCTTCCATGCATATCTGTCTCTTACCCAAAGTTCCCTTTTTATAAGGATGCCAGTCATCTGGGCTATAGCCCACCCTATGGACCTCATCTTGATCATTCACAAAGATGCTGTTTCAGAATAAGTTGGCCTTCGAAGCTAGGCTGGGGGTGCCATCACCCTGTGGGGAGGAGATTGTTTAACCCATAACGCACATTAAGAAATTTGGCTATTATTTTATTTTATGAAAATCTTTAGAGGCTTTTAAGTAACAGCATGACAGGATCTGATTCCTGCTTTCAAAGTTTTGATAGATGATAGATAGATAGATAGATAGATAGATAGATAGATAGATAGATGATAGAGAATTATTTGGGACAAGAAAAGGCTGGCTTGGGAGATGTCCTGATACCCGTAATCAGGTATAGACAGCATTTGGCCAGGTGCCCACGCAAAGAACTACACCAGGAAATGGACTAACACTCCCCACTCCACAGGAGAATGTCTGCTGAGGGAAGGAAAGCTATCTGAGGACAGTCCACCGAAAGAGGTAAATTGGAACCTGAGAACCATTAGCCTTCAGGTCGAGACCAGAAAGGGACTTGACCAGGTTTCTGAGTGCAGAGGGCAAACTGGATCATCTCTCAGGTGCCTTTGCACCTGCAGGGGTGGATGGTGCTAACAATTCCACACGGTCACGTCAACACAAGATGGCCACCTTCCGTGGGTCAGGCCATGAGAGGTCAAAGGTGCCCTCTCTCCCCATTGCTCCCTCCCTGCCCCCCTCCCTCCTGTCCCTGACAGTGCTCGCCGGGACTCGGCCACTGTCTTTCCAGAGCTGTATGGATCCACACCCCCTCCAAAAAATGAGTGTTTCCATTTCAGTGAACAAAAACAAGTTCACACACCAACAGCGTTGGGCTACCTTCGAGGGTTTGCTGACAGATTAAAAAGTGTGTCAACATGGCTTTATATTAACAAATAGCCTCTGTTTGTTTTGTTGTGCTTTGTTTTCCTGGTTTCACGGTAATGTTGGGGGAGCCACGCTTGCACCCACGTGAAGGTTGGCGGACCGTGGCACGCCCGTCTGGCCCGGACCTTGAAATGTCAAAGGGTCAGTGAATGGCAGTGGTCAGTGTCTCCCTCCCGCCAAGTCAATCAGCAGGGAGAGTGACAGCAAAGGTGAGTGGGTGGGCAGTGTCTTCATCACGCAATTTGGGTGCCTACCTGCCCCAAGTGCCTGATCTCTGATTTCTGTGTCAAAGGAGAAGGAGAATGGTGATGGACGAGCTGAGGGGGGGAGAACCATGTGACAACTTTTCAAGAAAGGTTTAAAAAAATTAAAAAGAAGAAGAAGGAAAAAAAAGAAGAAGAAAGAGAGGAAAGGCACCTTTTAATTCTTCAAAGAAGGCACTAACTCTGGACTTTGTGTCACCCTCCATCCTCAGTGGCTTACAAAGAGTGCTTAAGGGTTGACCTTGACCCAAGGTCACCGGACTGGCCAGGGGACAGCCAGCCACAGCCTTCGGATCAATTCTGGCCCCACCACCTGCTTCTATACATCTCACAAGCTAAGAACAGTTCACGTAACTTTTAGTGGCTGGGAAAAAAATCAAAAGAATCACACCTCATAACCCGTGAACGCATTTCATGACCCACGAACATTAACATTATGTGAAATTCAAGTCTCCGTGTCCGTGGATAAAGTTTTATTGAAACACAGCCAAGTTCATTCATCTACATATTAACTATGGCTGCCTGCGTCATACAGCGGTGACATTAAGTAACGTCCGAGACTGTAGGGCCTGCAAAGTCTAAAATGTTGACTCTCTGCCCCCTCGCAAAAAAGTTTGCCAACTCCTGCTCGAGGGTTAAGGAGGAAGCATACTGGATCTTGTTCCGTGGTCTCAGATCGCTGTCCTGAACCTCTATGAATTACTGTTGTAGTCCTTTGAGAATCTATTCGGAGCTCCGAGTCCTGGTCCTGGAGGCAGGACTGGGAACAGTACAGACAGTCCCGCCCTTGGAGCTCAGAGTCCGGGAGCAGAGCAGGTGTCAAAGGCAGAGTCAGGCCACTGCGGCGTGCTCAACATGATGACGGGCCAACCGCTCTATCCAGGAGGTACCGGGAGCTATAACCACACAAAAGAGGGAAATTGACCTCCTGTTCCAGGATATCAAGTAAGATATGCCCAGGCTGGATTAATGATTGATTGGGGGTTTATGGGAAACAGTGAAGTTCACAAGAAGGGGAAGAGTAAGGTCACTTTCTTGCACGCACCCTTCTTACCGTTTTCTGCCCTTTACTGAACCTCTGTCTGGGACAGAATGGCAGAGGCACAGAATAGGAGGTGAGCAAAGAGCAAGGTAAGAGTGAGTGGTTTGGGTGGAGCCAGGCCAGGCAGAGACCCAGAGAGCACGCGAAGGAGTTTTATCTTTAAGAGCAGTGGGAAGGGGCCCCTGGGAGGCTCCGTCAGTGAAGCCTCTGCCTTCGGCTCAGGTCATGATCCCAGGGCCGTGGGTTCGAGTCCTGCATCAGGCTCTCTGCTCAGTAGGGAGTCTGCTCCTCTCTCTCCCCCTGCCCCCCTGCTTATGCTCTCTCACTCTCTCAAATGCATAAATAAATAATCTGGAAAAAAAAGAAGAGAAAAGAAAAGAAAGAGCAGTGGGAAGTTGTACAAGGGAATTCTCAGCAGCAGTGTCCCCTTAGCAAAACTCTAGAAGCAACCAAAGCCCCACCCTTGGGAGAAGAGAGAAATGATGGCTTATTCACAAAGGGGACTACGGCAAAGTAGTTCAAACAAGTCTACCACGGTGACCTGCAATCGCATCGCAGCATCTCAGCCAGTCATCATTAGAGGAAAAAAGCAACCTCAGAAGATAACACAGGGGATGATAAACTTTTCATGATTATTAAGGCAACTAAAATTTAACAGGACGCTTTTTAGGAATACATTTCTAAAATAAAACCATATTTAAATAGAGCAAGGAATAATTAAATACAAGGCCCGGAAGAGTGACTTGGACGCGCTGCGGGATGGGGCTCCACGCAAAAGTAGACAGACGTTCTTCTTTATGTTCCGGTTCTTGTGGACAACAGATTCATGGGTTTTTATAATAGTAAAATTTTTTTAATTGCAATGAGACGCCATTAAAGCAATTTATAACAGAGGATGACGCAGTCTGATTTGCAATTCAAACAATCTCTCTGGCTGCAGTGAGGAGACCGACTTGGAACGCAGCAAGAGTGGAAGCAGGCAGAGCGGCCGAGGCGAGGGTTAGCAAAGCAGCGGGGCTCTGCTCCGCCCAGGGACACGGCGGCAGAGATGGACAGTGGCTTCCCTGTGCTCAAAGTGACTTGCCATCTGTTTTTACACTTAAGGCATCGGTATTCAACAAACAGCATCTCAGCACTTCATTAAATAGGTGGTAGAAAAGGCAAAAGGGCAAGAATGTAAATCAGGGCAGTGCCTTTTACCTACAGGTGCCCAAGCCTACCCATTGAGAAAACGAATTATCACAGGAATAAACATAACCTACATCCGAATGAGGATCTGAGATCATCAGGAACATTATCAGCAAGGCCGGCTAGCTTAGGAGACCTCCTAGAAAACCCTCTTATCTTCTGGAAAAATAAATAAGAGAAACACAATAGCTACCCTCAAAAAGGGTCGCCCACCCTTCCTCAGAAGTCTTCTCCCCTCACGTGCACGACACCAACCTCCTAGCTCCACAAATGTACTTGAAGTTCTCCGAAGAACCAGTTCTGGGAAACTAATATCCCAACTGGCATGTTTAGCTTGGCTAGCTGCTCATGTGTAAATGTACCTTGACATCCAAGGATCAAGGGTAAAGTCCAGCCAAGGCAAGTGATGAGCTTATTACCTAGACTCAGGGGAATGCTTCGCACAATTAATGGGGTTGCCATCTTTGTTAATCCGCTGTTGGGACTTCTAAAGGCAATGAGTTGTAGGCCTCCTCTGTCTCTCACGTGTCCCTCACTGTGAGCAGTGCAGTGAAGGAAGGGACTCTTCCTGGCCAAGGGATCTGGGCACCAACCTGTGAATCTGACAATACCAGGCCCGGGAAGATCCTCTGTAAGTGGTGGCCACGCATCCCTAAGAAGACGTCTCAACACACACCTACCTCCCTTAGGTGTACCTTGTCCTTGGCATCATTATCACATGGTCCGAAACAACTTTGAGTCCCATCCCATTTTCTCTATAGACTCAGAACCCAGAACTGAACAGAAGCCAGTGATGGGCTCCTGTGTTTACCTTCCAGTGTGTTCCCCTGAAGTCACCTGCTGAGTTGAGGACAGGTCACTGCAAAGCTGAGTGGCTCCTTTTTGTTTTCCCTTCTGCTTGGCTTTGTTGGATCTGACTCTTCCTTGGTGATGACACTTGTAAATCAAACAGCTTAAAGGAAAAACAAAAGAAAGATAATTGGTCAACCATCCTTTTCTCCATCATACTCCATCCCCTTAATCATCAGGCCCTCCCTTCCATTCTTCCCCCTCCCTAAGAAATAACAATGACATCATCGACAAAATGCTGTAGGGCTTTAAAGGTTTAGAAGTGAGTTTTCTGACTCTGGGGACTTTAAGATAAGAATCTGCCCCTCAAATGAAATGAATAATAGTAATGGTAATCTTTTCAAACCGCAGGAACAACAAAGGATGTGAAAGCCTGACAGAAGACCAGATTTTCAGAAATGCGGAAGGCGTTTCATTCAGACAGCCTCCCACGGGCGTGCTCCCGCGATGCAGGGGACGTGGGTGTCACTCAAGAACTTCCGGAGCACACGCTGACGTGCTGGGGAGAAATGGGAATTAGGCACTCTGGAAACCCTGGTGACAGGACAGTTTACTCGTCTGCATTGAAAGTTGAATAGATCTGCCCCAAGTTACAGATAAACATATTGACACATTGTAAATTGCAGCCCAGCAGAACTGGAAGGGGTCCAGAGATCATCTAACCCAACTCACTCCTGTTACAGAAAAGGAAACTGAGGCCCAGCCATCCCAAGTGACCGGTGCAGCTGCACCCAGGGGCCCAGCTGGGGCTCCAGTGTTGCTTTCCTGGCTCCTAGCACAATCTGCTTCTCTTACAAGCCCCCATATGCCTCTGAACTTGAGCGGAATGATTCTGTTATCTTACAACAGACAGAAGGCAGTGAGGGAAACAAGATGGGGAAAAAAAAAAAAAGAAATTGAAACAGAGAGGAAAGAATGGAAGAGATAGAGAGTGACAGACATTACAGGAGGGACTCTGTCTGCCCCTATCTGTCTTTATCTTTCTCTGTATCTGTCTGATCCCATTCTCTTCTGTAACCTGTCTCTATCCTGTCTCCCACATGCTGGCTCCTGAAAGAGCACAGCATTATTTAATTTATCCTAAGTACTTTTGAAGGCTTGCAAGTGAGTGAAATGCTGGTGGCCTGGGAGCAGTCAGGAGGAATTTTCCAGAACTTTATACCTTGAGCTTGGGGTGGGCACGTCCTCCCCCCCTACTTCCAATGAGGTGAGATCGCATCACGCACACCTTCAACTCTGGCTCCTGGGCATCACCTGAAACTGTTAAAATGTAGAATCTTGGGGGTGCCTGGGTGGCTCAGTGGGTTAAGCGTCCAACTCTTGATTTTGGCTCAGGAGTTGTGAGATCGAGCCCCACATCAGGCTCCACACTCAGCAGGGAGTCTGCTTGAAATTCTCTCTCTCTCTCTCTCTCTATCTCTCTGCCCCTCCCCCTGCTCATACTCTCTCTCTCTCTCTCTCAGATAAATAGATTTTTTTTTTATTTACTTAAGGGAAAGAGAGAGTACAAGCAGGGGGAGGTGTAGAGGGAGAGGGAGAAACTAACTCCCCACTGAGCAGGGAGCCCGATGCAGAACTCAATCCCAGGACCCTGGGATCATGATCTGAGCTGAAGGCAGACGCTTAACCAACTGAGCCACTCAGGCGTCCTAAATAAATCTTTTTTTAAAAACGCAAAATCTTCAATCCCCCCCATCCTAATGACTGATCGATTCACATGCACATTAAAGTAATAGAAGCAACAATGTCTAAAACGTTGGAAATTCTTCTTCCCAGGGGTGCCTCTCTCAGTCACAGACTTTCTTTCAGACCCAGGGAAGAAGATACAGCAGAAAGTTTAAAGACTGAGCAAGACTTGCACGGTTTTTTAAATGCTGAAACCTATCCTGGGATATGCCTGAGGAACACACACGTTCACTTTAAATAGCTCATTCCAAAGCAGTTGAAGTTTAGTCTTTTTGGGCTGGTTGTCATCTGTGACAAATCCACAAGAATTCCTATAACAGGTTGGGTTTTTGCAAAGTCCAGAGGGATGTAGATTTCCAATACTTCCAGCCTCTCCTAAATCAGAAAAGTATAAACAGCAGGAAGGATTTAAGTATTTTGAGCTTGCCAAATTCCATAGTAAAGCAGATCTCCTCCAATGCCTGGCTGGAAAGGGGAGCCTGGAATGGGACCAAGATGGAAACTGTGGATGATTCCACTGCTTAGAAAAGGCAGCCTTGGGGCACCTGGGTGGCTCCATTGCTTAAGCACCTGCCTTCGACTGAGGTCATGATCCCAAGGTCCTGGGATCGAGTCCCACATTGGGCTCCCTGCTCAGCAGGGACTCTGCTTCTCCCTCTGCCTCTTCTGCTCTCCCCACTCATACTAAGTCTTTCTCTATCTATCTCAAATAAATAAGTAAAATATTTAAAAAGAAGGCAAAGCAAGGCAAGGCAAGGCAACCTTGCTGCCAAGATTTCTAACGAGCACCCTCATGGCAAGATCACAATAAAAAATTAGCGAGAGAAAATTTTCAGGTGTCAGTTGCAATTGCGGAGTAACAGGCAAGGAAATTAGAAGTCTCTTCTACAAAAGCATTTCCAACTTTGAAGCTGGTGAGGGAATATTGACTTATATCCTTATTTCTCCCAAGTGTGATGTCATTCCATGTGTCCCGTTGACACTGACAAGGATTTCTTGTTAAATAATCCCTTTGCCAACATGGGGGAATAGCCTTGCCTTTTGATCTAAACGGATAGGATCTCAAGAGTTACCCTACTTACACATCTCCGGTTCAGCTGCTCGAAATCCGATTTCTGAAGGAAGAATGAGGAGAAGAAAAGTACACACAAAAGTAGAATGAGTGAGCTCAGAAAAAGGAGAGAGAGAACAAATTCTAGAATGTGCCTCCTATGAATAGACACTGCCAATGTGCGGTGTGTGCAAAGCACTCTACACCATTCACAGATTTTATTTAATCTGTAGATTTTGCCAATCATGCTCATATTTATAGCCGTATGCAACTCTTTGTAACTCAAAATCTAAAACAAAGGCCAAAAACTCTATCCCGGAGAATCTGAATTCTGTCACTCTTCCTTCTTTCCACACACACACACACACACACACACACACACGTGCACACGCATACACACACATATACACACACGTACACACATACACACATGCACACACACACACGCACACACGCACACATAAGCCATCGCCATGAAACTCTACTGTGCCCACACAGTGACATCGTGTCACACCTCTGCCCGCACAATGATCTCAGCCACCAAGACTGAAAGCAAGCCTCACTCCCACATTGGACTCCCCCTTCTAACCCAGAGAGATGTTAAGCTGGGCTTCAAGACTGGAAATGCTCCGAGGGGAGAAAATGAAAGCTTCCAGATCGAAGCAAAACTCCAAAGGGACCACCTGACTCAGGGCAACGCACCCATCAGAGGACATGTACGCACGCACACACTCATGCCTGCCTCTGTTTCCTATGCCTTCAAAAGATACAGTTTTCTATTTTTATCGGACTTTGAATCCAGCGCCACAAGACTAAAAGTCTGACGATGTTCCAATCCACCCCGTATTTGAGCCGGCTCTGGGCAACACCAGTAAATTGTGGGTCAGTTCCTGCTGTAAAGATCAGCCAAACTGAGTGAATCTTCTTTTCATCAGAAGCAAGTTGAGTGAAGGCAGGACCCGGTCCTAAACATTTGGGATATTTTGTCGCTTTGGAAGTTTGGGGAACACAGAGTGGGAAAATACTTTAAAATAAGGAATCAGGGGCGCCTGGGTGGCTCAGTGCGTTAAAGCCTCTGCCTTTGGCTCAGGACATGATCTCAGGGTCCTGGGATGGAGCCCTGCATCGGGCTCTCTGCTCAGCAGGTAGCCTGCTTCCCCCTCTCTCTCTGCCTGCCTCTCTGCCTACTTGTGATCTCTTTCCCTCTGTCAAGTAAATAAATAAAAACTTTAAAAAAAATTTAAAAATAAAATAAAATAAAATAAAATAAAAATAAGGAATCAGCCCGGTGAAATTGAAGGCAAGGCAGAGAAGGAAACCTTTGGCTCACCGCCATTGTGCAAATGTGCTTTCCAAACCAATTACAATGTAGCGACCAGGCAGCCTATCTGTTTGGGGACAAGACCTTGGACACCAGCAAGCTCGGTGTGGCTTCCCTGCACACACCAAGCTACACCCTTGGGAACCAGGAGACAGCTTTCTGTAGAAGACTTTTTTTTTTTTTAAGATTTTATTTATTTATTTGACAGAGAGAGATCACAAGTAGGCAGAGACACAGGCAGAGAGAGGAGGAAGCAGGCTACCTGCTGAGCAGAGGGCCCGATGCGGGGCTCAATCTCAAGACCCTGAGATCATGACCTGAGCTGAAGGCAGAGGCTTTAACCCACTGAACCACTCAGGCGCCCCAATTGTATAGCTTTTGATAATTCTTTTCTTTTCTTTTCTTTTTTTAAGATTTTATTTCTTTATTTGACAGAGAGAGAGAGCACAAGCAGGCAGAGGGGCAGGCAGAGAGAGAGGGGGAAGCAGGCTCCCCGCTGAGCAGGAAGCCCAATGCGGGGCTCGATCCCAGGACCCTGAGATCATGACCTGAGCCGAAGGTGGAGGCTTTAACCCACTGAGCCACCCAGGCGCCCCTCTGTAGAAGACTCTTGATGGAAGAGAGGATTTCTTTTAAAAAGGACATCTTTTATTTTCCCATCTGTTTCTTCTCACAGTACAGTGTGGGGTCAAATCAGGTCTTGCAACATTCTGCAGGGTAATTTGGCACTTTCCTTCTATAAACTTGAACATGGAGACAGAAACTCACTGTTACTACTTGGTCCACCACGAAGGACAGGGCTGAAGGGAACACCACCCTCCTCCTCTCCCTCTATTTAAGAACCCAGTATAGACAGGAGGTGAAAGACTTTCGAAGGGGAGAAAAAGGCCCCCCCCTAAAAAGGGGGTGTTAATTAAATTTGTTTTCAAAAACTGTAAATCCTTATATCTGCTCAAAGGAAATGAGGGATTAATGCCTCAAAGGCCATGTGTCCGTTGCCCAGAACTCCCTAAATGGAGGACATGACCACTGTGTCTTTTGAAATGGTGAGGTTTAGCCCCTCAAGTTCAAACTACTGGGACGCGGTATGAGGTTACTGTGGCCCTGTGGTCACAAACAATTTAAAACTTTTTATACGAGTCCAAGAAGGAGGAAAAAGCAAAACACAAAAACAAAGAGACTTTTTTTTTTTCCCCCTGCTACTAAAACAATGAACTGTCCCTGCTCCTGGCCTTTCTCCACAGCTCACATTAGCCAGCCTCAGAGGGGTGAGCTCCCTGAATGGAGAGGTAATCAAGCAGGTGCTGGGTGGCATGGAGCGCAAGCCACCAAAGGAGTCATGCAAACCCCATCATCACCATCTCGTGCCCCCTGTCTGATCCCCAGCTGCTCATCTCCCCTCCCTCCTCCTCCTCTGCAAAACTCCAGGGGACCAGAAGCAGCACCAGCCACAAGCCCAGTCCAATTTTTTTGCTTCCAAATATAGTGCCAAAGAGAAGTGGAAAATTAAATCATTTACAACAGATTGCCCTCGGGAGGGACTAACTAATTCTATGCCATGCTTTGTACCATCAGGTAAAGGGGTGGGTAAATGGATGTAAAAGAGAAGTAGGGATTTGCTTAAATGGATAGGTAAGCTTTCCAGATGGTGTCAAGGCAAATACCTTGACAAATTAAAAAGTTCAATGTTGACAATCAAAATGATATGAAAATTTTAAGTCCATATGACATTTGATCCTAATTAGATACAACATCAATTATTGAGTTACTATAATTAAGAAGCCTCATTTAGAAAATGTGTAAGCATAAGTGTGATTTGTGGGGGGAAGGGGTGGCCAACTAAAGGCCAGGACATTTTTGTGGAACAATAGAGCTTTTGAGCTGTGTTTCTTAGAAAGTCCTTCTACCTCCCTCTCCATTCCGTTCATGTGAGCCTCACTGTCCCCAAGGGGTGCCAACCCCACCAGCAAGGGGGTTCTAGAAGGTCCAGGGTTTCCTGAAGCCAGACCTGAGTGAGCGGAGGCAGCTACTTCACAGGCTACCAGCACAAAATGGGGTGAATGTCCACGTCCCCCAAAATCTAGAAGTTGAAGCCCTAAGCCCCAGCGTGGAGGTGTGGGCTTTGGGAAGTGATTAGCTTGAGATTAGTTAGTGAGAGTAAGAGCCCCATGATGGGATTAGTGGTTTTTTAGGAAGAGGACAGATATTCTCTCTCTCTCTCTCTCTCTCTCTCTCTCTCTCTCTCTCTCTCTCTCTCCCTCCTCCTCCACCACAAAGGAAAGACTATGTGAGGTAGCTAATGGCACCCATCTACAAACCAAGAAGAAAGTCTTCACCAGGACCCAGAACTGCTGGTCCCTTGATCTTGAACTTTCAGTCTCCAGACCCATGAAAAGCAAATCTCTCTTGTTTAAGTCCCTCAGTCTGTTGTCCTTTGTTGTGGCAGCCTGAGCAGCCAAAGTCACATCCCACTCTGTCCCTCCCCAACAGCCAGGTAGCCTGTCCAGGAGATCGCCTTCCTCTGCTGCTAAAAATAATCCCCGCCTTAACTGGAGGACAGATCTTCACTTCCTTCCTTCTAAAGATCATGGCATTAAGCTTCTGACTTCTAGGAGGGAAATACTCGAGCAAAAAGTGTGTGCGTGTGCACCTGTGTGTGTGTGTATGTGTACATCATACAGAGAACACCCTCTTTTTCAAAGACCAACTAGAAAAACACAACAGCCATAGGCAGGTTTTCAAGAACATCATTCCAGAGAGAGGCGTGCTCTGTGCTTCCTTCCAACTGTGCTCAGCCTCCTTGCGCATTCTCTCTATGGTGTGCACTGTGTCTGGTTCTTATAAATATCCCCTTGAAGAGGGTGAGAAGTCATCCTGATTCACATTGGCAAAAACAAGGGGCATTTGGTTGAGCTTGTCTCCATCAGTGATATATTTTCAAAACTTCCTAGCGACCACAAGCCTTTGTTATTGGAGTGAAATGTTTCCGGAACACGGAGACACAAAAAACACACCAAGTCTGAGCAGAGCCAGACACACAAGGCTCTTGCACTTGACATTGCAGTTACTTTCGTGGACATCAGTGTGGTGAGCTGGCAGGGCGAACAGCAGGACACAGCCGAGCCTGAGATGGTATTTTCACACTCTGTTTCCCTCTACCTGCGCTGAACTATGGCCCATCCACACCCAGCCTAGAGAGTTTAGCTCTAGAAAACACCAAGTGATAAGCCTTGCTTTCCCCCAAGCCTTCCCAAAGGTCAAAAGCATCATGAAGGATGCTATTATGATTAAACCAACAGCGGTCATCTCCCACAGGCTGCAGCAGAATGTACGAGAAAAAGGAAGTGGGGTGGCAGAGGAGGAAGTTCAAAGAAAATCCTGGAGGCGAGTTAAGGGCTGAGGAATGTGAGGTGGGCGTTCGGACCCTGCTCTGCAACGGAAGAGAGGAGAAGGCTTCCTGGGCAGATGGGGAGCCTGGAGGAGGGGCGAGGAGATTAAAAATAATCCCAAACAGACTCGGGCCATCCCGTATTTCAGGAATGTGCCCGGAAGGGGCAAGGGAGAAGATGGAGTTCCACAAATGGGTAAACGTCTCCTGTGTTCTTCCAGACAGCTGCCTGTATGGAAAAGCCCCACGAGGGGCTCAAACTTCCCACTCTGCCCTCCAAGCTCAGAATGCAGAATCAGCCTTGTTTCTGCCTCACCGGTTACCCTGGAGGGCTCTCAAGGAATGAGCTCTGACCACCCCTCCTGCCTGGAGGGTCTTTGTCTCTGCTACCCTCCGGCCCCTGTGACTCCACCACTGATCCACGGAGAGGCTGGGGTCTGCACGTCCCCTTCCAGACCCAGCTCTGTTGCTTCTGAAGATGACTGGAGTCGTGGTCATCAGCCTCCGGATGGTTCTTGACTTGTTGGTCTTCATCACACAACTCCAACAGGCGGAGTTGGTGGGTCGGATTACACCCGTCTTCAATCTGAGATGTGGGGCACTGATGGATATCATCGCACTTGACAGCTCTGGGCACAACACCATCTTTGGTCTATAGATCGGGCCTTCTCTTGTCTTTCTGGCTTTTGTTTTATCAATGCCCTCTGTCTGCGTCACTCCACTGAATCTGCCCCACACGCAACTATTCTGATGTGATCTATAGCCGTCTTCTTCTGTACATTCTCTTGCACAGTGCTTAATGCTCTTTGGCGTGTGTATATCGTTAACTTGCACAAATGGTTGGTGTTTCACGTTTTATTCTGTTTCTTACTTCTTTCCACCAACACTCCTTTTTTTAAAAGACTCCATCCTGCTTTTACATTTAGCACATTGCTTTGAATTACCACATAACACGGACATAGATGACCTCCATCTACTTGTCTTACTGGTAATTCTGCTGATGGACAGGAGTCCCTAACGCTCCACCAACACAACAGTAAGGCAACGTACGAATACAAATATCCTCATAGATTCTCCTGTCCCGGCCAGGGTAAAACTTTCTCTGGGATACATACCTCACCACGGAATATCTGCATCAGGGTTTACATAGGTCCTTTAGGTACCCCCGCAATGCCAGGTTACTCAGGAAAACAGCTACCTGGCAATGGGGCTCGGTCAGCAGGGCCCGAGGGAATTCTAGAGACTCCACTCTCCACCACCAGTCGACATCACTGAGTTTTCTAACTCTGAAGCAAAATCTCAGCGTTCGGATCTGTTTCTCCGGTTGTTAGTACAGATGAGCCTATCTTTACACATTGTCTTTTAGGTTTTCTCCTTCCTAAAATGTCTGCTCTTTACTTTTTGTTCCTTTTTCCATTGGAGTTGATTTGCAGGCCTCCTTTGCAAATTCTGCATATTACTTCTTGGTCCGTTCCAGATGCAAGGGTCTTCTCCCATGCAAGAGTGTGTCTATCTTTGAGGTTTCCGTCGTGTTCCATTCAGTCTCTCCGTCTGTTTCTGAATACTATTTGTGTGACTACGATTTGGTTATATGTTTTAATATCTGAATAGCTACATCCCCTCTTTAACGTTTGTGTTTCTTTTGTAATATTCACTTAGCTATTTGTAAATTTTTTTTTATATAAATGTATTGAGTTCCTGCAAAAAAAAAGTCCAACTGGAATTTTGACTGAGAGTGCATGGAGATTATAAATTAATTTGGGAAGCATTGCAATCTCCATAATATTAAATTCTTCATCCAAGAACATGATATTTATTGATATTATTTTCTTTGCCTTTTATTAGAGTTTTCAAGCTTTTCCCCATGGAGGTCTGAGGCAATCTTGTTTAAATCAATTCCTAAAAAGTATTTTTTTTTTGTTCCTATTGGAACAGCATCATATTTTTTATTATATTTTCTGGAGAGTATAGCATAGTAGGAACTGAAGTTATAACTGTCTGACTTAATTATTCTTCCCCGCTAAGAAGGGAAGGATGTCTTCCTGAGCTGAGCCTCTGTAAGGAGAATGCCCCATCTGGAAACTTCTTCTCTCCTATTTTTCTCTGTCTCCCCAACACCCCACTTCTTTTTCAAGGTCTTTTTTTTTTTTTTTTTTTAAGATTTTATTTATTTATTTGACAGAGAGAGAGAGACAGATCACAAGCAGGCAGAGAGGCAGGCAGAGAGAGAGGGGGAAGCAGGCTCCCTGCTGGGCAGAGAGCCTGATACGGGGCTCAGTCCCAGGACCCTGAGATCATGACCTGAACCAACGGCAGAGGCTTTAATCCACTGAGCCACCCAGGCGCCCCTTTTCCACAGTCTTCTTGTTCAAATCTCCCAACACAGAGCATCTACTTTTAACCCAAAGAGGAGTTCTACCATTTTTCTTTCTTGTTTCTTGGGAATTCCCAACTTCAGCTGGTACGAGTGGAAGTTGGGGACATGAGTGGAGCAGGGCATGAGCTCCAGTTCTGTGAATGAAAGCCAAAGTGGGTGTCCAATTCCAGTGCGATACCTTACTCTTCCTCCAAGAAGCATTCCGCTAACTCCCAACCGGTGTCCTCAGGAATTGCAGAGAACATTTTGCCAAGCCAAACATTAATTTTCCTTGAAGACATCACAATATTATTTCACATGAAGAAAGGACATTGCCATAGTAAATGTGACTTTGACCCTGTCCCTTTCTAAATAATGAACTGTGGCATGATGGTGTGGCGGAGCCTTTTCTTCTCCCCTGGGCCGGCATACCTTCCAACAGACATCGCTGGAGCTATAAATGGCTCCCTTCCCACCACCCTCAATGGATGGCACCAGCTCTGATGAAGGTTTCTGGTTTGTTCTGTTTGGATGTGAAAGAGCCCTTTAATCAGCGGAGTGAGTGCTAAGGAACAGGGAGAGTTTAACCTACCAGAGAATCCCTCTCTTGACTCCAGTAATAACACCATGGAAACCATGGGATCCCAAACTTCCTTTCTCTCTGCTGTTTCAGGATCAACCTGAAAAACACTACCTATCCTACAAACTTCTGCAGGCTGACGGGGGCAAGTGGTGAGATTACAAAACATTCCAGGGCCCGAGATGTCGAAATGAGGTTTCGTTGAAAGGGAATTTGATTGTTCACGGTTTCACCAAATTCCTAGACGTTTATGTGTAAATGGGGACCACTCTGAACCTGGAGGACATTTTGCCTGCAGAAGACTTGAGCTCCTTTCATTGGCATAGCTGTCTCATGCTCCCACGACTTCGGTCCGAAGTTTCTCCCCGTTTCCCCTCTTGTCCCCAGCCTTCCATACACAAACCACCTCTGGCTTGAGAACCACTGACTTGGAGATACCACTTAAAAACTGTAAAGTTTACAGTGAAATTCAGAAGAGTTTTTAAAAGCCCCTCCTTCAGGGCCCCATCACAAGCCCCTGAGTTCCCAAAAGGATTCACCACTTCCTCTCCTAAACCCCCGGGTGCTGCTCCAGGCCCAACACACCCACCACACTCTCTAACCAAAAATGAGAACCACCAGGAAAGGCAACTTTCTTCTCCTTCCTCCCTCTCTTGGACTGAACTGGGGCTGAACACAGCTCTCACCACTCGGGATACTTATTGGCTTCTTAATTATCCTCCGCCTCACATCGTCCCTTAAGTCTGGTCACACTTCACCTCTGCACTTGGGTTCCCAAGCCGGACCTCCAGATCCATGTGGAGGACCTGTCGGGGGTAGACTTCCGGTCTCTTCCAACACAGGGCTCCTGCCTCTGAAGAGCTTCAGACCCGTTGCACTAAAAGGCCAGCCCTGTTCAAACTACCACTCAATTCGGGAGTGTGAGGCAACCCTACGGACAACTCCAGCCTGGGTCCTTAATCCGCAGGGACAAGCCAGAGGCACAGGGACTGCTGACATGTGTATTTGAAGTCCAGGAGTCTGTACGTTCCCTGTGTCCCCTGGGTTTTGCCTTTTCCTTTGAGCAGGGGATTCCTGTTTCACATTTTACTGTTGCCTAAGAATTTACTCCCATCCAAGTGCGAGGCAGGGGACATACTCTCGCCTCTATAATGTGAGCCCGAGGACTATATATCGTAGCCCGGAGGATTTTTAAGCCCCCTGTAAACAGACCACTGGGCATTCACAACGGAGAGAGGGGCATTGTTGGGGTTTCGGCAGCTTCGAGAGACAGAGGTCCTGCCGTGCGGGCTGGAGAGAGTGCCCGTCATTAATTGGCAGAGTTGAATTATTAACATTCCCTCGGTGCTCCCCAGCACAGGGCTCTGGACTGGGCGGCTGGAGAAAATAGCCGGGTAGAGGGGAGGGGGCAGTGTAGGGTGGAGTAAAGGAGGAAAATCTCTCGTCAAAACCCCAGTCAAGACCTTTTCTCCCACCCAAGGCATTTGCTTCGAGCCCATGATGTTATACTTGTCGAATACTTTATCGTAACATATCTCTGCTTTTGCCTGAAACCTGAAATCATTTGCTTTCGTTGGAGGATTTTGGGGTGGGTTGTGTGTCTTGAAAAGCTCACATATGCTGGATCCTCAAGGGATCATATGTTCCCACTGTAGTGTCTCTGACAGATGCATTTCTAAGCACAGACCCACATATGTATGCGGACCGTGGGATGGAGAGGCAAGGGTTACAGCAAGACTTTCCAGCCTTTGTCCTCCTTTCCAGAACTGCCCTCCCCATCCTGCCTTGGTCATGGGAGCTCCCGAGAGCCATGTCTGCTCAACGTGGTCCTTCAACCCCAGCCAAGTGAACTGGAACCAGACTAGGCACCAGACCCATTCCAGACCAATGAAAATCCCATATTCTAGACCCCAGGACTTTGGAATAGGAATTAAGAGGTGGACATCAGGGTGTGGCTGTGTTTTCTGCTTTGTGAACTAAGGCAATGCTAATGTCATCTTGATGAAAAAAAAAAAGAAAGAAAATACTACAAATGTGCAACAAGAAAGAGAAAAGTGAGATGGAGGGAGATCGTGCCTAGGTGCCCAGCAGTCCACAGAGGAGTGTCCTGGTCCCCCAGCCAACTTCTGCATTTGTGGAGTGAGAGCCCTTCCACGGGCATGCAGGGCCAGGGAAGAAAGGTCAGGTCAGAAAACCCCACTGAGGAGCCTAACAAGGGGAAGCATTCGAGGCTTCCCACGTTACGTCCACCTCCTCTAGCAGGGAACTTACGGCAACAGCATATCATCAAATACATCTTATTCAAGGTCAAAGTACCAGTGTACTGTTGTCATGATGAATTTTGACCCATATCAAAACAGCTACTCGGAAATTCCATGTGTTCTGTACTTATCTGCTCACATTACAGATAAACAAATATAAAGCCTGGGAGGAAAGGCTAACTCTGTTTATTCACATACTCAAGACATCCCTAAACATTTGTATGTACACCAGTGAGGGAATTTGAGTGACACCGAAGGAACTGCCTGGTCCCAAATATCCCCTGTCCTTTCTGGCTGCTGTGGGGGCTACCTGTAAATTCCGCTATTATAATCATTCCTCTATATCCCTACGAACCCTCCATTTGTAGAACTTTCTTCTTGAAATGCGAATACCACATAGAAGATGTTATATAGTAAGCTACACGACAGCATGAATTTAGTCACCAGATTCACTAGCTGATAGTTTGTAAAAGCTTGAGGATCCAGGCTATCCTATGGTAATCTTTAATGGGTGAAAAAGCAGATTTTCCTTATGTTGGAGAAAATTACTGAGTCTCCACGATATGTCTGAGATTCTGCCAGTGACATAATGAAACGGGACTCTGCTCCACCCTCAAGTTCTGTATGATAAGGCCTCTTAATATATACCAAGGAATTTGGATATTTTTGTTCTATACACGCCCCTGGAATGTCTACTAACTCTAACAGGCCACCCACCAGCCAAGGGAAAATCTGCCGAGCCAAGAGGAACCACTGAGAGGGTTACTTCTAAATTCTCAAAACGAGTATACATGGGGGCCGGCCCATGAGAAAACCAATACGGATCTTTCGGTTTTTCCAAGTCCTGGGCCCCACACTCCGAGGTCCCATGCAAGTACTTTTTTGAGTGCTTTGTTTGTCTTTTCTCTTCTTTTGGGTATTTACAGGGATCATCACAGATATGCATGACTTCTTGTCTAGAATACTTGTAGCCCTATTTTCAAAATGGACTGATATTTGGGTAGTTTTACAGTTACTACCCAGAGACTTCTCTTCATTAAGGCTCACCCAATTAACCCATTCAGGCATGCTGAGGTCCCCATATGTGTGATACCATCTGTGGCTATATCCCAAAATAGAGCAAAATCTACACTCAGGTGAAAAGCTATGCACTTTTGCTCATAATCAAAAGATCATGTAAGGCCATTCAAAACCAATCTCTGTAATACATTTTAGAGAAAGAATGAAAAAATATATATATATTTTAGGAAGGAAAAACACAAAAAAACAAAGGACGCCATGGACAAAGTTAAGGGACAACGTATTGGAAGGAGATCTTTGCAATGTCAAAACGGACAAGGAACTACAATCTAGAATATACATAAGGAACTTCTGCCAACCTACAAGGTCCAGGCAGCCATTCTGGAGAGAATCTGGTAGTACTCAGCCAACGGAAGGGCTATGACCCAGCATTCCTGCCCCAGAGTCCTAGGAGATATATGCTAGGAATTCTTACGGATTAGCCTATCAGTCAATGCGGAGACATGGTTGGGGATCTTCACCTCCGCATTTGTGGCGACAGGGAGTTGGAGGCGGTCTAGGCGCTTCTCACCATTGGAACAGATGGGGAACCCGGGGGAGTTGCACAGCCCCACATATGCCTGTAAACATGCAGGGCAGAAAAAGGAAGGAGCAGGATGAAGTTTCTAATATGCCACTTATGAAAACTTAAAACACATGTTCCTCAAACGGAAATACATGTTTTGCAAGAAGGCAAGCAAATAAAACAATACACACAAACACGTTCAACCGGTTGCCTCCAGAGAGGACAAAGATGACAACGGGGAAGGGGAAAAAGGAAAACCTTCCATCCATCCAGAGAAGAGCCTTGAAGGGATCAGTCACTGTAGCATGCCACGAACTGGCCTTCTACACTCGTGGTGTATAAACAAGCAAAATGGGGTAGGAGAAGCCATCCGGTCCTCGAGTCCTTGAGGAGAGGAGGCAAAGGGCTCCTTTCTGAATCTCCAACAGCACCGAGCACCATGTCCTGTCTTTGGACCATGTCTAGTATTTGTACAATAGATATGTGACTGGTGGATCTATCAACAAATGGCTCAATAAAAGGAAAAATACCATCCCATGGAGGATGGCCAGGAGCCATGGAGCTGCCCTATAAATAAGTAATTACTGAGGCTCTTTTATGTGCCAGACACTATGCGAGACCCTGGGAATGAAATGAGTGAGGAAAGAGACATTCCATGCCCCCATGGAGTTCTGCTGAGAGGGAACTCAATGACTCAAGTAGCAATGGCAACAGACTGTGTTGATGGCTATGACGCAGGTCAGAGCATGGGGGGGGTGCCCTGGGGACACCCCACAGGGGCTCCTAACCCCACTGTGGAAGTTCAGGAGGAGCATCCCAGGAGAGACCGATGCCTGTACTGAGTCTGAAATTTTAAGTAATAGTTTCATCAGCAAGGTGGGTGCGGGGGGGTGTTGGGGAGAGAAGGGCGCAAAAGCAGCAGGAAAAATCGTGTATGCGGTGGGGCCCAGGGTCAGAACTTTACCGTAATAACCCTGATCCCTCCTTCAGAAGGGCTATCTTCCTGGCCTGAAGATATGACAGAGCAGTTACTTTAGCAGGTGGAGCCACTTGGCATCTATGAGTATTCTGGAGGCATCTTTATCAAACAAAGAACTGATCCCTATGTGAGAAGGAGGGGGAAAAACCCTTTAGTTCTCTTTTCAGAGCCAGCAAATGCGCACATCCGATATTGCCTCAAGCGGGCCAACAGGAGTCGAGCACTTATCACTGTCCTATGAAATCATTTCCATTCGACTTAAGAGGGATAAAGAATTTCGAACAGAAAGGCTTTGCACCTGCCAGGCGACTTCACTCTTCCGTCATGTTTCCTTTCATTCCCTAATTAGGATTCTCCGTTTGTACATGAGCGAGGATGCTCACGGCTGACCCACTTCGCACGTCTCACTCTCAAGATGTCCTCCCGGGGAAGGTAGGTAGGGCTCGGGGTTTGCACTGGCCTGTTGAGCTGAAGCGTGGAGTCCTACAACATGCCGGTGCTAGAAACTTCCTCCAGGGGGTCTCAACCTTCAGCCTGCAGCAGCGCCCCCTGAAGGGTTTGCGGAAACCACAGGGCTGGCTGGGCTGCTCCCAGGGGTCTGGAACGCAGAAAGCCTCCCCGGGGGGGTTGCAGAATTTGCATTTCTAACAAGTTCCCAGATGGTGCTGACGCTCCTGGTCTGGGGACCACACTTTGAGACCCACTGAACTCCTCTAATTCTGCTGGTGGAGAAACTCAAAGTCAGAGAACGTGTCCAGAAAACCTACAGGTCTCCCGTGTGTCTCCTTCAGGCTCACTCAACTATGACCCTCACGATGCTTATCGTGGCGGGAAGGGCTCCCCACCAAGCAATTTACCAGGACACCACCTGAGTGTCCCGCAATGTAACTCCATTCTGACACCATCTTCCTGGACCTCAGTCCCTCCAGAGTTCTCCCCTCCTGCCCACTTCAGACACTGGTCTCAAAACCCAGTTGCCCCCTGTGTTTCTGACCCACAGACTCTACATTGGAGGTTCCCATGACCCCCTCTTTGGGTTTGATTAATTGGCTAGAGCAGCTCACAGGACCCAGGAAAATAGTTTACTTACTGTTTATCAACTGATTATAAGACGATATGATTAAAAACAAACAAACAAACAAACAAAAGTACTTGGATAGAAGAGATGTAGGGCAAGGACTGCGGGGAAGTGTCCAGAGTTTTCATGCTCTTTCTGGACACGGCTCTCCCAGCATGCCCACGGTTCACCCACCCAGAAGCTCTCTGAACCCCACGTTTTGGGGACTTTTATGTAGCCTTCATCACATAGGCTTGATCAGTCATTAATTCCATCACCAGCTCCCCTCCCCCCTCTGGGGAATGGGGGTGGGGCCGAGTGGTCCAAGCTTCCAATCTTAACTCACTCTTTCTGGAGATCAGATCCCCATCCCGCCTGGGGATCCCTTGGGGAGCCCACCCAGAGTCACCTCAGGAGAACAAAGGACATTACTATCACCAAGGAAATTCCAAGAGATTTAGGAACTCTGTGTCAGGAGCAGAGGTCAAAGACCAGATATTAGAATAAAAGATGCTCCCAGTGCTTTTATCATTTAGGAAATTATAAGGGTTTTGGGAGCTCTGTGCCAAGACTCGGGGGCAGATCCCCATACATATTTTATCTATTACCTCACAGCAAGTGACTTCTGTAAAATGATACAAATTCCTGGTAATCCAACCCAGGTTTTAGGGGCATATAGTGAACAGGAAAGAAATAAAGAGCTATGGAGATTCTTGAGCCAAGGTCCTCACCGTGAGCGGCTTTCTAGATAAATAGGAGACATCTTCTCCATTCTTACAATGCTCTCCCTCTCCCCTTCATCCAAGCCTGAGAAATGCCACCAAGGATGGGGGCCTGGGGGTCGCACCAGCAGCAAAGGAGGTGGAGGCAGGCACTGAGGATAGAACAAGGTCCTAGAGGTCCTCGCAAGGCAGAGGCAGGTACCACTCTGCACTGTGTCTCCACCCACTCTGCACGATGCTCAAGCCCGGGATCGGAACCGTGGGATCGAGGGAGCCCTCTGCCAGAGCCTCCTTGACCCGTGCTTCATGACACTTGCAAAAAATATGGTCCTACAGATGAACTCCAGGGAGCCCGTTCCACCTGTCAGCCCTCGGTACCTCTGCGGGGAGAGCTGCTTCGGGGACACCATCTGAGGCACAAAGCAACCGCGGCCCGCCTCCTTCTCCCACTGTAACCGCGCCATTCTCCCATTCTCTGGGAGAATGATGGTGGCCGCCGCCATCTTGGGACCTCCCCATCGCCAGGGAGGGAGGAAGACAGAACAGAGCAATAGCCAGCCTGTTTACCAAAGAGGGCTTAATGGGTTTAATGAGAAAGAGCAGGAAGTCTGTGCTTTCACTCTTGTCAACACCATGGGGAAGAGTCTGGGTGAAGAAAGACTCTGGCTCTTCATCCTTGTTTTGTTCTCCACACCCCCACCCCCAACTTCCTTTTAGGAGGAATGTGATGGGAGAGGAGAAGTAAGCCATCAGCTGGAGCCCTGGCTGTCAGTGATGTCAGTTATTGAGCTGGAGATGCATTGTTTAGGCATTAAGAGTTCGGAGGTCAAGTCTCTCTAACTGTTTATTACACCTAGGGCCCAGCACACTCAAGACATCTGCAATTATTAACTGAGATTTCATTACAGAATTCTTTCCAGGGGCCCTCCTAACGATCTATGATTACAAAGATGGAAATGTCCTGCTTTGCAGGAAGCATGAGTTTGAATTCCACCAAAAAACTGTAGTTCTGCCCTTGGGATGGGTGAGATGTCGCAAGAAAATCACCCCAGAGCTGCTCAACAACCCGATGTGGCTATAGAGCTCTGAGTTCTAGGTTTGCTTCCATTTCGCCTCCACAGAGACATGGAGAGGTCATTTATCTCTGGAGATTCGTGGTCACAATGTGACTCACGATGAGGGTAAGATACTCATTTCAATGAACCCGACCAAGCTTTAGCAGAGTCGCTGGTAGTGGAGCAAAAGACAGAACAATAAATATTTCATTTTATCATATACCAGATATTTGGGGAGATGGTCACAGACTACTATTTGAACCAATTACCAACCAATTTTTGAAACCTGATTGCTGGTGGATAATCATGGCGTTCTGGCCTGGAGCCCAGGCTAGAGCCCACCTGACCTCATTGCTTAAAAGGCCAAAGGAATCACACCCACAAAGGTCTTAGTTAAAAAGATGTTGGAAACTTGGGCTTCCAAGGTTGGGTCCCGCAGAACAAATTCTCTCTACTTTGCCTTTATTTCTGAGCTGAACAGCCTGATTCCGAATTTTGCAAAGCAGGGGCTCCCGGGGCAGCGGCAAACACCGTGCGGAGCCACAGCCTTGCTCTGGGCTATAAAGAGAGTTGAAACCTCTCACACACAACAACACGCACTCGGGCAGGACTCTGATGTGGTTTTAGGTTTCCAAGGGTCATCACCTAACCTCCCAAGACTTGTGTCAAAATGCCCCTCATAAAACCCTTTACACGTTTGTTTTTAAATTGTGGGAATGGCTGATTTACTTCCAAAGAATGTTTGGAGATCTTCTGAGCTGTGCCAGGATCCATAATTATCAACAACTGCTAAGGCAGCTTAACCCTTAGGTAAAATATTGTGCATACAAATGGGTTTATTTTGAACCAGTTCACACTATTAAATTTGAGTCTGGTACAGGGTTTATCCCCAGCCAGTGCTCAATAACAGCACAGTAGCAAATAACTTGACTATATGTCTTCCTATTTGGTTGGCTCGTTTTATATCTTTGCATGTTTAAATAGGCAATGGGAGTGCTAATTAAAATGCAATCATGCAGATAAATTAGACCATGTTTCTAAAAGGTAAAATGAAAACCCTTTTGAGTTCAAAATCTTTGTGATATTCAAGGCAAAAGCACAGTGTGATACTGAGCCCAGAGAAAAATCTTTCATGACTGTGGCATGTTTAAACCCCAAATTCATTTTGTTTTGTTTTGTTTTTAGATATATGGAACAGGCAGCAAATTAATTATGAGTAATTTCTTATGGGAGTCAAGACTCAGGGTTTCTAGCAAAATGTCCAAGTTGTAGGTCACTCTGGATAATCTGTGGGCCCATGTTATGCCTGTACAATGGGAAGTATAATGTGTATTTCAAAGCCTAGGTTGATCTAGGCACCAGGGTGACCTCAGAAGCTTCGGACAAGCTTCACTCGGTGGATTCTCTGTTCTACCTCTCGCTCATCTGTTCACGGGTGAACCTGACTGCCAGCAACTAAAGATAAAACAATACGTTGATGTCCGGTAAAATATTTTCTCTCTGAGCTTCGGTTTCTTCCCCCTGCAAAATGAGCTTCCAGCAAGGCACTGTGGACTGCTTCTGATATTACAAACTGTTTGGAGAATTTGATGAAAGCCACTTACACTGTTCCAATACAACAACCACAATACCCACAGTAGGTGTGCATATCCCCGTACAATTGTGCACATGTGTCCACTAATCCTCTGATACATATCTATGGACCTCCAGTTAACAGCTCCCCCACGTGACCCAGCAATCCCACTTCGGGGTATATATGCAAAGAAAATGAGAACTCCAGGTCCCTGCAACAATGAGATGGCATATGTCTTTATCTAGGACTTCGTCCTAGGCTCTAACCCGTTCCCTTTTATCCAAACCATGCACTACAAATTACTCTTTGCAAAACAAAGCCCCCAAAAATCATATAAAAATTCATCTCTGCTTCAGCATGAGAGCACTCTGCTGCGCACACCATTTGCAAGCCAGGAAATAACTAGAAACCGTTTAAGTAATACAACCAGTTGGGTCTAATTGAAAGCATTAAACAGTCTAGGAGTTCCTGTTTGCCCGCTCCCTCCTTTTAGAAAGCGTGTACTTTATTTCAAGGTTACGATTTCTCCCATAGACTCCCACCACCTTATAGTTTCCAGTCCCAGACCCACAAGTGTTGGGAGTCTGCCCGCATGCCAAGGGAGGATCCCGCTTGGGTGCTTGCTTCTCGCCCCTTCCAGCTTTTGATCCGGGGCCTAAGTGCTAAAGCTGTCACCCTGAACTACGCTCTCCCCAAGTCCAGTCGCAGACATTTCCCCAGAAATGTGCCAGAAAGCAACGTGCTCCATGGACAAAAGAATCTGGGAAATTCTGCGCCTCGGATACTCCCAGAGCATTTTGTCCTATTGAAGGCACTGAGAGGTCTTTCATAAACAAATCCATTTAATTTTGTCTTCCCAAGTTTTAAAAACATGTGATCTAGGGCACCTGGGCAGCTCAGTTGGTTAAGCATCTGGCTTCAGTTCAGGTCATGATCTTGGGGTCCTGGTACCAAGCCCCATGTCGAGCTCCCTGCTCAGTGGGGAATCTGCTTCTCCCTCTCCTTCCGCCCCTCCCCCTACTTGTGCTCATGCTCGCTCTCTCTCACTGTCTCTCTCTCTCCCTCTCTCAAATAAAGTATTTAAAAAAAAAAAAACAGTCACCATCCTGCCCAGGGGATAGGCCCCACTGTCTCTCCTTCAAATGTGTTTCGCCTTTTAGCAATTTGGACCCAAGAGAGCCCTAGATATCACCCAATCATTTTCTAATGTTACAAATAGAAGAACAGATCTGAGAGGTTACCTGACTTGTCAGAAATGAGACCAGAGCCCACAATGCCTGATTCCAGGTCCAGTGGCCCTAGGAAGTAACTCACACTAACCAAAGGCACACGAGATGGATATAGACTGGAAAGTAAATTTACTGATTTGCAAGGAGGAGTGAGATGTGTCTGGCCAGACCACTTATCTAGAGACAGACCTCCCCAAAAATGAAATTATAGTTCAATGCCGAACTGATGAGGATGGATCCTAGGGCTAAGGAGCAGTTGGGTTTTCTGAAGGAATTAATGTCCTGGAGAGCACATGGGATGTGTAGTTAGGAAGGGGATCCTGAGCCTGATTTTCTCACTACAAGATGGTGATGTCCTGGGGCTTTCTTTGCATCATGGACTACCTGGCAGGAGATGAGAGAGTTACCTTCCCATCCCTTCCAGCTCTACATTCTAGGATTCTGTGATTCTAGGTCCTGTCCTTCAAATGACTCTGCCTTCTTGTCTTCGGCATCCCTTCTTATACGTTAACACACAACCCCTTCGCCCTTGGTGAGAGGCTCTTTCAATCCATAATCACCCAATTTTGGGCGAAGGTTCTCTTTGTCCTCACAAGGTCAATAGATACATCTTCTCAATATTCTCAAACAAAGGCTCCTTTAAAAAACAAATAAAACAAAATACGGTAAAATACAGAACAAGCTAGGTGACCGCAGCAGCTCCCTTGATCTCGAGTAAATATTAACATCCCGTCTCTTCCCGGAACCCCTGATTTAATGTAGTTGCCTCCTACTCACCAATATCTATTCATTCTATTTCCCAGCAAGACCTCGGGCTCCCAGGGAAGCCCGAGTCACACGGTGAAGTCTAGACCTCTCCATCAGGGAGTCTCGGCAGCTTCCTACAACACCAGATCATGGCATCATTAGCCCCAGATTATGATGACAGGGTCTCCTAATTCAAGTCTGTGAGAGTGCTTCTAAATCACAACTACTAAACTGCTTCATTTATTTAAAGAATGTCCACTGCCCCCGGGTCCTCTGGGCATGAGTACAAAACGCTGCTCTCGAGAAGTGGTCAGGGCAGCTCTCCCTCATCAACTAGCTGCTCATTAGCACACTCTTACCAGCGACGCTAAGTACATCAACGAGGATGAACTATGAGAAACATATGATTCTTGTTCACACTTGCCTAAAGTAGTGACAGTGCTGTTAGTAATTAGTTACCAGATCCTCGACTGCTTTGTTCTTTGGCATTAGTAATATGCCACTTGAAGTTTTACACCAAATTAACATCACCCACATTCGACTGTTTCCAAGCCCCTTGAAAACGTGCGATCCTTCCTCCGAAGCAAAGACGAGCGTGCCTGACAGGGAGACGTGTACTTTGAATGGTTTGCTTGCAGCCCTGAGTGAGGAGTGTGTCGAGGGGGATCCATCTTGGTGCGGGAACATTCGGCTCTGACATTGTTAGCAATCGTCCACAATTAGGAATGATTACTTCAGTATTTGACGCTAAGGCACCTGTCTGGGCAACACGTTTATTTATTTATTTATTTTTAGATTTTTATTTTATTTGACAGAGAGAAACACAGCGAGAGAGGGAACACAAGCAGAGGGAATGGTAGTGGGAGAAGCAGGCTCCCTGCTGAGCAAGGAGCCCGATGTGAGGCTCCATCCCAGGACCCTGGGATCATGACCCGGGCCGAAGGCAGACACTTAACGACTGAGCCACCCAGGTGCCCCTGGGCAACACATTTATTAACATGGAGCTCTGTCAAACCATCAGGCCTCGCAGATCAAGGGGAGCAAAAGTGAGTTCTGAATGCAACTGAGGCTCTTACCCAACTGGGGCCCTTTCTGATCCCATGGTCGGCTCATAGATAGAAACAGAAGGCCAGATTCTCTGAGATTAAAGAGGTTTGTAATTGAGGCTGCTAACAGTTTCTATTTTTCTGTTGGTAGGAAGATAATGATACCTATTGATCCCTAAGTTCCTTATGGAGATGAGAGAGGTGGTAAGCACATAGATCACTGCCATTTTAAAGGGGAAAAAAGATGCTTCTGGAATAAAGAGGATCCGTGTAAGGCCAGGCTGGAATCCCAGAGCCAGGCTCTAAGTTCCATTCCCCAGAAGTGGGCATCTACTGTCTCTAGTTTCATCCAGAAGAACCGTCACCACCTTTGTCCTATGAGTGACCCTGTGGACAATATTTATATCATATCTAAGGATTTTGTTTTGTTTTTCACGGACATTGTACATCAAATGTTTTCAACCACCACTGTAGCTAGAAAACTGGATCTAAATCTTCTCACTGGTTAACATTTCCAAATCCGTCTGAAACTCCCAGATCTTTGACTCCCCACTTCCAATTGAAATACAAATGTGTCAATTAGCTCTTTGGCTGAGGGAGTACACACCGAATCCAGAAACTCCAGATTTTGCCACAGGATTAAATATTTCATGTGCTGTAAGTACAGATCCTAGAATGAGATTTAATTTTTTTCTTTCCTGTATCCTACTTGAGTCAAATGTGGGGTCATTCTTGTTCTCGTTGATGGGTTCACGGTGCTGTCCATCACGTACCGAAGTTCTGATTCATCAGCAGAAAAATGTGCTTCTGAGGGTTTTAGCCAGGAAAGAGAGACTACATTGTTTTCAGCCCTCATTGCACCAAATTCCTCTTGCAACCATATGAAAGATGAGTGGTTGGACTGAAGGGGCCCCTCTGTTAAACTAGAAGAGATGTGGGGTTTTCGCCTTAAGTAACATGAAAGAAATTTAAGTCCGTGATCTTTTGATTCTTAATATCACAGTCTCTATAAACCGAACTAACCATCCCAGATATTGTAAGAATGTGACTCAACACTTACGGGGAAGTGGTACCTTCAGCATTTAGTTAAAGAATGTATTCTAGACTCTAATAAGTTTTACTATGTTGGCAAACAGAAAAGAGCCATAGGATTGGTAACAAATGTTTTGCTCCTGCAAGTAATTACTTCACTTAAAACAAAATACTCCACTTTTTTTCTTTTCTTTTCTTTTCTTTTCTTTTCTTTTTTTTTTTTTTGCCTTCTACAATGTGAATTCTCCAATTCTTCTGGATAAAAGGCTTAGATGATCTGTTGTCTCTAGCCAGAATGACTGCATATGTTCAATCATATATCAGTTTCATCAGCCGCCATAGAAGAGGCACATATGACAATAAATCATTTTGGGAACTTCCTGAATCCCAGCCAAGTTGTAGACAATAAAAGATCCTGCTTGTAAAGGCAGCTATAAAAGTTAATTTCATACAGGTTCCCCAGCACACATGCCACGGTTCAGTTCCAAACAGATGTGATCTTGGAACAGCAATGGAAAATGGCACGAAGCATTTTTGCTCACTTTCCGTATCCAGGAGATTCAAATATTTCGTGTTTTCTATAACCTTTAGTCATTAACACATTGCAGCAGGTATGAGAAATGAATTCTTCAAGCCTTTCTAAGGCCTGAGAGAGCGTTGTTCCAGTCTAAAATATTCCTCCACGTTGGAAAGATTACCCATCAAGCCAGACACGCAGAGACCGAGAAAACCCTCACCGAGCAAAATCACAAAGACAAAAGCAGATATGTGGGGCTGCATTTGAAAGAATCTCTGGAAACAAGAACTTTTCTTCATTTCCCTATGTGCCCTTGCCTATGGATGCCCTGGCAGACCGCTGCAGAGGCTGAGAGCTGCTCCATGTACTCACTCAAGGCACTGCCAGGAAAAAGGGATTTGATGGAAGGAGCCGCTGAGGTTGAACTTGGGCCACATACACCAATTACATGAATTGATTTGAAATTTTCCTCTTTGTCCAAGATTGCACTTTGTCCTTGCTCGCTAAGGCCATTATAAACTCTTTCCCTGCCCTGCCGAGGCCCGCTGCGTGGCCGCATTCATTCCTAAAACTCCCCCGTGATCCTAGGTTAACACCATGTTTCTCCAGATTTTCAACAATAGTTGATTTCCTGGGACGTTGCACGTTTATCTGAATTTTTGTAACATGAGTCGTTCTCTACGTACTGGGGAGCTCTGTGTTCACGGGTCTCTGGAATCCGTAGCAAAAATGATCAGTCTTCTGGTTTATCTGGTGCTGGAATAGGGATTTTCCAACCGTGGTAAAGATACCCTCTCTCCACAAAAGCCCCGCTGAGCTTGAGAGCACAGAGCTCAACTGAAGTCCGAGAAATTGTCACACAACGAGGTGCTGAGGACTGAGAGAGGGTGCCATTAACATATTAATCATATACCTGGAATTAATTAAAGCCAACCTAACGATTAAGGTGCTCCAGGCCAACAGAAAGAAAAAAGTGCACTGATGATGTTACGTGGTAGATATTTATAGAATCACATCTTAGACCAGCAGACTTGCTTCAAAATTACAAGGGACATTTTCCATCCATTGGTTCATAATGAACGTTGGGCCAACCTCAGAAATTTGGGAAGGGTTCTTCTTTGGAAGGTTTCAGGAAACAGGCTCAGTGCAATTGGGTGGCCATCCCAAAAAGGAGAAAGGAGGAAAAGGCCACAAGCCCAGGCTCATGGCCATGAAAGGGAGTCCCGACTTCTTCCCCAGGGTCTCGTCTACACTGGATCTGGGATTGTGTTCCAGGGGAATTTGGTTCACACCGAAGACGAGGGAAAGAGAGTTCTATCAGCTCAGCCGCTGACCACCTGTGGTCTTGGCAAGTCCCTTTAAACACTTGGACCTCCCCTTCTTTACCGGCGAAGAAAATAAACTAGTAAATGAACCTGAAGGTCCCTTCCATATCTGACCTTCTACGTGGGCCACCGTGGAGTTAGCCGAGTGAACTGTTGTTTATTGACAAAAGGGACCAGGAAATGTGTTTTGTGAGCCTTGGGTTGAAGGTACTCCCACTCCTGAGCTATGCTTTTATCACAAGTGCTTTGCATTTTCAAGAAATAGGTACAAATATGTCAAATCATGGGCGGGGTGACCTCAAAGCCAGAGGATATTTGCTCTTGTACCAGAGTGAGTGAAAGAGCAGAATCCAGGAAGGGCAAGAAATAAGGTCAGGCTCAGGAGCCCCTGGGCAACTCTCGGGCGGTTTCACCCGAAACCTGAATTGGTTCTCAGTTTAGTGGCTGGTTTTCTTGGAACTAAGAGCAAGTGGTTTTGCTTCAGCAAGCAGGTCAGAAACCAAATACCTGCACTGTGACCAGCCTGATCTTTGCCTGAGCAACTAAGTCCATTGTGGTGTCTCTCTCCAGGCTCCTGTGACCTCTACATTTGAGCACCTGGGCTTGTGCCCCAAGTAGGAATGGAGCTCACGTCCCCCAGTTTCTTCCCCTTCCTCCCCCATCTTGCAGTTCAGAAGACAGCAAGTCTTCACTAGCCAGTTATCAGGTGAGTATTAAAGGTCCCGACGGTTTAAAAGGTAATCTGTGGCATTCAACGGAAGTAGGACAGATCTGATGTCCAGACTCTACCGTGAGAATGATTCCTTCATTTAGCAATCCCATGAAAACCATAGTCCTATTTTATGATAACTAGAACGTCTATAGCTCCTAGCAATTTCTCTCTCATTGTCTCCTGTCATTGAAACAGACCAATTTGCAGGATAATAGAGCTGACTTTGTTTTATTTTACTTAATGGGTCAGCTCTTTGGAAACAAACTGGGTATCCCATAAGGAAATAAAAAGTACTTTAGTGGCAGGAAGAGTTCTATCTGGCTCCTGGGCATAGCTTTCTACTTGACACAATAGGGATCACGGGTTTTCAGTCCATAGTAGTTTCTAGAAGGTATGGGCTGCAAAGGAGCTCTTCTTATATATTCCACTATTTGAAATATGTCTATTTCAGCAGTGTCTAAACCAAGACCAGGTGGTATTAAACAACCTCCACCCTTGAATGCCTCTGCAGCACCCCCAAAGAGCAGCCTTGTGGGGTAAGAATCCAGCAGTGGGCTTCCCACTGACAGCTAGAGAACTTCACACGGAGAAGAGATGAGCCATTTGTCCGGAGATATATATTCGTGGCCTTCAGACTCTCATTGCTGTCTCTCTCCAGCTCTGGATGACAGGCATAAGAAAAGTTCAAAGGAAGGGCCTTTTTATTGGCTTTCATATTGCTCATAGGTTCCTTGTCATCTTGGGATTATTCTGTAGATAACATAATAATGGTTCATACGCAACTAACAAATCATTGGACACTACAACAAGGACTTATGATGTACTGCATGTTGGCTAACTGAACATAATAAAAAATAAAAATAAATAAATAAAAGTAATGCTGCTGGCAACTCTTCCAAATCAGTCAATCTTTTTTTTTTTTTTTTTTTTTTAAGATTTTATTTATTTGACAGCGAGAAACACAGCGAGAGAGGGGACACAAGCAGAGGGAATGGTAGCAGGAGAAGCAGGCTTCTTGCCGAGCAGGGAGCCCGATGCGGGGCTCGATCCCAGGACCCTGGGATCATGACCCGAGCCGAAGGCAGACGCTTAACGACTGAGTCACCCAGGTGCCCCCAAATCAGTCAATCTTAGTAACATAATCCTTTCTAAAAATATTGCTCAGTGGGTTAAAGCCTCTGCCTTCAGCTCGGGTCATGATCTCAGGGTCCTGGGATCGAGCCCTGCATCGGGCTCTCTGCTTGGCAGCGAGCCTGCTTCCCTCTCTCTGTGTCTGCCTCTCTGCCTACTTGTGATCGATCTCTCTCTCTGTCAAAAAAGAAATAAATAAAATCTTTAGAAAAAAAAATATTGCCACCCAAACACAAGATTTCTACAAGTCAGCCTCTTGTCAGGGGAAAAGGAGGGAGTCACACAGAGGTCCTATGAGCCAGGAGTCTTTCCTGGTATTTTCGTGATCACTGCGTAGAGATACTTTTTTCTAGTTATAAAAATGTAGTTTATCGCCAGAATAATCTCCTATGTCTTATACCTTGAGAAAGAAAATGAACCATGGAGATATCTAAAGACAATTCCAAATACTTTAGAAAGCTTGTGTCCTATCAAAAGGAGTCTGGGCAGAGATTTGTAGAGCCTCAATCCAAGCATTACAATTATTTTTGTAGTTTTATGAGATTAGTGGTTAAGCTTCAAAACGGCCAAGTTGATATCAGGCCATTCAAAGTTATTTCAAGTAAACTGACACTTGGTAATAGAATAGGCATAATAAAATCTAACATCAGTACAATACTTGACAGTAGATGGAGTGTTTTCCCACATCACATTTGATCCCCGCAACCTGCCTAAATTGGCTATTATCCTCCTTGTATAGATTAACACTGCGGTGGAAAAAACTCAAATACGGGATTCACACTCAAGTCACCTAAAAATCTAGATCAGAATCTAAAGCCCCTTTCGTTTTACCACAAAGAGATCTCAGCAGTGCCGGACCAATTTACAATAGGTATTGGGGAATCATAAGTCAAATACAGAGTAATCTTACGTATCTGAAATTGTACATGAACTAATTTTAAAATGGGTAAAACATCATCTTAAAAACCAAGCCGATTATGTACTGAACATGACGTATCTGGCAGATCTCCTCCGGCTTTAATAGCTGGCGCAATGCTGTGCCCATTTATGATGTTTTCCCCAACAACCAACCAAGAAGACTTCGGCTCTCTAGGGCAAACCTCTTGCCTCTTTGATGGTTGGCCTCTGTATCCCTCAGGGGATTTCATCATCTCACTCCATCTCTGTCTCTAACACGTCTCCAGAGGAGCAGAGCTCAGATTCAGGGTATAGCTCTATACAGTCAACGTCTACAGGGTTATGGGTAGTTTGCAAATAATATTCGGCAACCACTGCTCATGCTTCCTGAAACCTCCTTGGAAGAGAATGAATCACCCCACTGATCACCACACCAGTGCCACCTGAGCTGCCCTGTTTCGGGCCTCACAAGGAAAGGCCAGGAATAGACTTGGCCCAGAGAACCAAGATGTTTGGCCAGTAATTGGCCATGAATCATTTATCTCTTCAACTAGAATTTTCAAATGGTGGTTGGTGGTTGGTTTCCCCAACTCCTGGGATAGTAGCTGGTAAGGAATAAGGGTTAAATTGATGTCTGTTATAAGGAGAGGAAAGGAGAGAGGCAAGGGGGGAGGGGATGGAAGAGACAGAGGATATGCTTCTAAGACGATCTCCAGGAAAACAGATCAGAGATAAACAGGTTCAAGTGTGTAAGCTTTTAAAACCACTTTTATCACAGTGTGCCACTTCCTGGGGACTTTCCCTCCTCCCACCTCCCTCCCCCTGTGTGGCTGCCATGTTCAGCCTAGAAGCAAGGATCTCCTTCTACATCCGCCCGTGTCCAGTTTCCCAAGGCTCCCTGCCTTGGCCCCTGAGGGAGGCCCTCCATCTTCCCCGAGCCCGCCCTTTCCATTCTGCCTGCCAGCCTGCACCCTGGAGCTTGGCCTGTCTTTCCCTCCTTGGCTTTGCTTGTGCTCCATAGGCCTGGACGGACCAGCTCAGAAAACCAAGGCTGCTTCCTCCAGAGGCCACATGTTTTCTGTCCCACACCCCACCTTCATCAGGTGGTGGGGGGGTCTCTTCCCAGTCGACAAGAGGCTCCTTCCCTGACATTCTTAACAACCCCCCCGCCCCCCCCCACACACACACACCTCCTCAAGGACTCAGGTGACCACGTTCTTCAGCTCCCAGCCACCTGCCTTGTTCTCAACTCCTTTGGCTGGCTGGGTCCCTGCCCTGTGTTTAGATCACAGCTGAGATTTTGTTTTCCTTTGGTCACATATGAAGGATTCCTCCCAGAGTGGGAGTATTAAGGGATCGACCTCAGGTCATATTTTGACAGGTTCGTCTCATTTGCTTATGAGGATAACATGAGCCCCCTTTCAAAGGAAGAAAGGAAGGAAGAGAAAGGGAGAAGAGGGCCAAATAGGGGAGGAGAGGAAAGGAAAGGCACTTAGGGAAAAATTTAGCTCAGGGACTATCAGAGGCTATTTGTCCACTAATATTCATTCTCCCCCTTTTAATAACGCAACTCCTAAATTGGACCTGGACTTGGCCCATCAGCTGGAGACTACATTTCCCAGCCTCCCTTGCAGGTTTTGGTGGCCATGTGATCAAGCTGTAGCCAATGGGATGTGAGCAGAAGACTCTGTTCACGCCCCGGCTCTTTTTCTCCTTCCTGCTGAGTGCAGCTGTAGCCACTGCCTTGCCTCCAGCCCCAGCCTGCTGACCTCCAGGCTGTTACATAAGAGAAGAAGAAACTTTGATCCTATTTATATCACTGTGTTTTAGGATCTTTCCATTTTAATGCCGTAGTCTGTGCCCTAACAAATACAGAGGATCAGGATTTTGATGTCCCAGTACTTGGCTGGGCAGTACCTAAACTGCGATTTCCTCAAGTCTCTTTTTCGAGTGAGTTTTTAATTGTATGTCAATCAGTGTACTGATTACAAGTCTCTGAGCATGGGCTCCACTCAAAGCGCTCTGCGTGGCCCTAGAGACATACATGACATTATCCATCTCGGAGGAAGGGGGTCATCTAGCCATGAAGACCGGACAGACACAAACATACCACAACGCAGCCCCGTACATTGTCAACCTCCATACAAGTGGCATCGGTGATAAGCATACAGTCACACGCCTTCCACCTTCATCAATAACACTCTTCCCGGTCCACAGGCTCCCAATTTGAAATAAGATTTTGTGGTGTTTGAATAGGTTTTTCCCTTCCCCAGAGCACTTCATTTTCCTCTACCTCCAATTTTGCAATTATGAAATGCCAAGTATACTATCAATGTCCTTATCCCTTTGACATTATGGCTTGGAATTCCCAACCTCTCCCATACACTTTCCCCTCTCTGGTCCTAGGGCACATGGAAGTGGGTCTGAGCCATGGTATAGTTTCCTCCTAAGTCATGCATTATTGACAGAGATAATTGTTCAGTGCCTCCTCTCTTCTTGCGGCCTAAGTCGCAAGCCTTGCATTCTTGTATTGGTCACTGCTGGGCCTCCTACTGGATGATTACTTTCTGGGAGCCAAAAAAAGGGGCTGTACAAATTGGCCTGGCTGCCCAGGCGTCGAGGCCAGAAAAGAAGATTAGCTGGCCTGAACAAAATCAGGATATGAATTGATGAAATGAGGAGGACCAGAAATTGATTCTCATTCTATGTCATTGGCAAGTGAGTCTAGAGCTATTTTCTAAATGAATCAAACTGTTTCATTGTTCACCAGAGGCAAGAGTAATATCTAGCTCCAATATTGACCAACGGTAAATAAAACACACACACATGAAATGGAGTTCTATCTATTACTTTGGATTAATGACCTCTCCAAGCTAGTTATATGGCGGAACCGGAGCCACGTCTAAATATTAGGTGAACCGGAGAGCAATCTCCTCCATCTAGGTATGAGGGAACCATTTGTGATACAGAGAAATCATTTTGTGGAAGAAGATCGGCCCAACTACTGCTTTACCTTGAGTCTAACTTGTCAAGTGACAGTATTCTCAGGTGTAAAAAATGGGAGAGCGATGCAGGATTTCTCTGAAAGTTACTAATAAATGAAAGCACCTCGCATGTAGCCTGACCCAGAGTCATTCATCACTCGTCGTTAGCGCCAACAGAAGTGGACATTACAAAATGCTAACATTTGTTTGAGAATGAAAATAAGATCCTAGATTGACATGGAGGGAGGGGCTGCCAGGACAGAATATGAGACCCTAGGAAAAGGATTCAGGGAGTGAACCTCTATCCTCTGAAGAGGAAAGATCTCAGGCAACCTGAGAAAAATGGCAAAGATGCAGCATGAAGTGACAGAGAAATGTGTGGGAAGGCTCAGAAACCAGAGAGGATCTCCAAGGACCCGAGTCCTAGAGAGAGAGAGAATAATTCACTGAGTTTTCCTACGGGCAGGACATGGGCGCAGCCATAGCCTCATAGACTCAAAGGCTGCACAGGTATGATTTTCAACCACACACGAGGGAGAGGCCTGCGGAATTCCCCCGCGATGAAGACGGAAACAGGGCAAAAGGCAAACCTATGGGGGGGACCTGGAGAGACACACAAAAGCCTGAGGTAAATGACATAAAAAGCAATCTAAAAGTCCATATTCCCGCCATTTGCTGCGCCGTTGCAGAGGTGACCCCTTGAGACTTGCATATGTCGCAGTAAGATGGCTGTGGAAGCTAACAGCGTGTGCGGTGTCTCAAAGACACCAGCTTTGGAAGGGTTGGGGGCTTCTGGGGGCACGAACCTACACTGTCTACGGGGAGAAATGGACTGTAATTCGAAGGTCCCACCATGGGGCCCTGGGAGCCTCCATGGCTCCTTCCACCTCGTCCAGCAACACGCCAGATTCTGCTGTCTCGGCCCACCCTGAGCTTGACAAGTCATTTGATTTGTCCCTTTTCTCTTAGAGAATAGAAGATTGGGGCATCTGGCTTTCAGACTCTATGAAACAGTTAAGTCACAGAGGAAACACCCACCTCTGGCCGGTGCGTAAACAGCCCACAGACCAGACCAGTGGCCCCTCCAAGAGACTCGAGAGCTCCTGATCATTAGGGATGGAGAGAGGGAGGACAACCTCTCCCTGAACCTCTCCCTGACTTCAAGGTCACAGCCATATCCACTGGCAGGCACAGCTCTTTGCTTTTTCTCAAAAAGCAGGCAGGAATCCTACACCATCCCCCCCGCGGGCCTCCAGCTTGTGAGCAGAGCCGGGGGGGGGGGGGGGGCCGCGGGGGGGGACCTTCCCCAGGCCTGCGCACCTCCCGGGCCTGGGGAAGGGTAAGGAACCTCTCAGAACACAGAAGCATGATAAATGGTTCCCCCTCTAGTCTCCAACCGGATAGAATCACCTCCAAACCTGCCCCACCCAGCACCCGGCACCCCTGTCCTCACAGAGCCTGTCCCTGAGTCCCACACCCTGCAGAGGAAAAGGACCAAGGAAGACAGCCCTGCTGCCAGCAGCCTAACACAGACCCAGGCAGAACAGCAATTTGATCCACACGGGGCGTCCAGATGGCTCTTTCTCTGCCTAGGAATGTGCTTCCTTGGGGAGCCCCCAGCTCCAAGGCAAGAGGAGGCAACTGTCCCCGCAGGCAAACATGGGCCCCGCTCTCCTGGTCCGATTTCAGCAGGACTGAGAGACCACAGTGCTTCCCGGGCCCCTCTGACAGCTCAGAGCCGTTTATTTTCCTTTGCTCAATCTCCCCTTTCTGCCACCAAGACCGTGTGAAGTCGGGAATTCTGCTCAGCCCAAGACAAAACAGAGAGAGGAAGAAGCCGGCACAAAATGTTTGCTCCAGCGTGCTGCCTGGGGAGCCAGGCCTTGACTCTGACATATGCTGGAGGTGTGGTGTCCAAAGTAAACCTTTGAACTGTTTTTTTGGAACCTCCAAAAAGACCCTGCACATCAAAGGGGATCCAAGCTCTGCTCCGTGCGTTGCAGGCATCATTAAGCATTTTGCATGAATCAACCACCTTCTGAAAAAGAAAGGAAACCCAAACTCAAAGCACATTGCCAGCCTGTGGACCCGAACGCGGCCCCGAGCACATGCTCACCACATGGCTTCTTCCCCCCACCCCCCAGTTCGGGGCGATCAGACCCTGCAGACGCACCCAGGCTCCGGCCCTGCACGCTCACCACAGAGCCACCCCTCCACAGCCCAGCCCCGCCCCTGCAGGGGAGATACAATGGGGCCGCTTGTTGGAGCAGCCTCGGGCCCCTCACTCGTGCCCGACTCGGAGGAGCCCACATGAGATCTGACTCCAGTCATGAGGGGAGCCCCGCTGGGCCGCCCCACCCCAAAGGCCAGCACGGGATCCCATTTAGGGCTGAACAGGGAGTCCTGTGTGAACCGTTTGGCATGGTGCCCAGAAAGCCACATCTTATGTGAGCACCTGCATTGGTGGGCACAGTAGAGGAGTCCCGCCCCCGAAAGAAGGTAGACCAGAAAGCAGAGACTGTTCTGCCATCTACCGCAGGGAACTCGCTCAGTGGGCCACGGGCAGCTCTGGAGGTCTGCCGTCGCTGAGCTGGAAACTCAGAGGTCACAGTGGCCCCCCAGCTCCTAGACATTGGAGAGATGCTGTCCTTCTTGATCAGCCTGAAGAGGACAACATTTTCAGACCCTTCACTTCCAGCTGTGGGTTCCTCGCCCCTGCAGCTGGAGCGATCATTGGAGGGCAGCGGGAAAAGGCCTTGGGAGGCCACTTGCGTCCTCTTCAGCCACTAATCACCTTCAAAGCACTAGAAAGCTCTCCGACCCTGCAATTTCACTGGAGGTACATGAAACAGTTCTTAAGACAAGATACTCTCATTCTTGGCAGTTGTCTTTTTTAAAGTCATTCTCTCCAGGAAGCAAAGTTCTGGCTTCAAAAAAAGAAAAAAAAAAGGTTTAAAACTGCTAAGGCAAACCGATTGGTAAGAGTTTTAATTAGCAGTTCAAAAACTGCCCACATTCTGGGTTTTTAATTAATAGGCACAATTTTTGTTGAGTTCTACTTCAGTAGGAGCTATATAAAACCAGTGAGTGGGTGACATTATTCCATTCAAAAAAGAGCCATAAAGAAAAAAAAAAAAAGAAAAGAAAAGAAAACCCGAATTAGGAGGAGCAGAGAAGACAAATGAACCATTTCTCTGGGTTATACCTTTATAAATAAACACTGTTATCTAACACCTCTTACTGGAAGCCCTTCACCCCATGACCAATCAACCCCTTGAACTATTTTAGCACCTTGACACCCTGACACTTGAGTCCAGACCCTGGGGATCCCAGCTGGATACCTTCATGCAACAACTACCGACTGAGCATATGCTTTGTCAAGCACCAGGCTTGTCAAGTACCCAGGGTGCTGGGGTAAGAGAACTCCTCCCGATCAGCCAAGCAACTAAGTCTTCTACAAAATAATCCCATGAGAAATGAAAATGCTACATGACTGGACTCCAAGCTCCCCAAGCATAAAAATGCTATCTTATCCACTCCCGTATTCTCATGATCCAGGCAAGGCCTACACAGAGGAGGCAACTATTAAATGTTTGTTGAATGACTGCAGGGTGAATAGTGGGGGCCCCCATGTGCACAGTAGGGGCACAAAGGAAGGATGATCAATGGGGTGGATGATGGGGTGGATAAACCCAGATACCAGTTACCTGTGCATCAAGGCAAGGCCATCCCAAGAGTTCCCCAATGCATCTGTTCTGATGGCTCAGAACCCCCCAAAAGACCAGTTTTTACGTATCTAGGCCATCATCCGCAGGGAGAGAAGTACAATTCTGGATCTGGGTCCCAAATAGAAAAGCTGGCCAGGGCATTCTGGACAGAAGGGCCAATCCAGACGCAGACCAAGAGAATGGA
>CM053608.1:115282247-115318657 GCA_028646535.1 Procyon lotor
AGACAAAGGCACTGGCAGAGGGGTTGAGGGGACCTATGAATATGGGTATATTGGGGAGGTCAGCTATCCTCAAATCCTCAAAAGAAATGCAGGAACCCCCTAGACATGAAGGAGGAAAGAAGAGCTCAAAATAGCTTCTGGCTTAGGCAACTTGGGGGTGGGGGGTTGTGGGAGTGGGGGGGAGTCTGCCAATGTGTTAGGACACAAAGGAGACCAGGAAGGCTGGAGCAGAGACGTGTTTTACGTGGTGGCTTTTGCTTTTGCCATGACAGATGGAGCGATCCAGCGTGTGCCCTAGAAATCTAGAGCCCAGGAAGAGGGTCCTGGAGGGTGGCCCTCTGCTGTCTGTGATTTGCATGGAGTTTGGGGGGGGGGGGCTTTGCCACAGTCTCAGGCAAATGCACACTCAGACACACACACATACGCACACGCATGCACACACACAGCCTCCAGAATTTCCGGATGTGTCATCCCCCTGATAAGAACATTTCCATGTTGGAGGAAAACCTGATACTAATTCAGAAGATACCACGGAAAGCAGAGCACAATGAGAAGGCGGCTATGACACCCCTGAGTTAACGTGGTGACAAAGCAGACTCCAGGAACACTTCCAAATAGGGAGAAAAGCTCAACCTTATTTCTCATCCATGTTCCAAAGAGCTCAGCAAGAAACCCCAGCCATCTCAGTAACCTCAAGGAACCTTTCCCCATTTAAAGCAGAAAAGAACTATAATAATAATAATAATAATCTCCTCCTCGGCACACATCAGCAATCTTAGCCCAGGCCCAGGTGTTCCCTCTGAGCCACCAACAGGCTTCCACCAAGCAGTGATGGTCCCAGTCAGACCTCTATCTCCCTGTGGAATTCAGAACAAGAGATCCTGAGCAACCAATAGACAAACAGCCTTGTTCTCGCCCTCCCTTCGGATATGTCTCTTGTAATCCTGGCTTCCCCGAGAACCAAGGAATTCTCACTAAGCGTTCACATCAATGAATCTGCCCCAGATTCCATGAATCCACTCCTGTTTTGTGCACCCTGTATGTCATTTTGAGGTGCGACAGGGAGCCCAGGGAAAAGTCCAAACCTGTTGGGCGGTAACACGGCCAAAGGGATCGTCCTGGTCAACTTGCTCTTCCCGCAGACCCCCCACCCCCAAGTCAGCCCCAGGAGTGTCATTTTACTACCTGGTTGGGACACAGAGAGAACAAGCAACTTCCATGAGATCACATAGCAAACTGTGAGAGCTCAGCCTTATGGTAAGTGTCCCCGGCTATAAGATGGTTGGGAATCCCTGTCATTTTAGAGAAGGGAGTTCCGGCCTTCCCTGTGAAGAAGCTGGTCTAAAGTGTGTTACTAGACCAACTATTAGACCACGGCTAGTTCAGTTCCAGTAAGGATCCTAAGGCTAGCCAGGTGCACTCCCCAGGAAGAGGCACAGGGAGGAGTTCGCAAGATCCTGTGTGTTACGAATAGAATTCATACTTATTATTCATGGTCGTTATGTTCTATAAAACCATCAGGAGCACTGAGCCATTAAATATAGAGCCACTACTCCTAGAGGAAATACAGAGTTAGGTTCCTGGGAGCCTCTGGTCAAAAATGCATAACCTTGTTTTATGTGTGCTTCTGTTTAAAGATACCTTATTTAATATATTATATATATAATTATTATATGTCATATTATATATATTATTTAATATATTTTATATATATATATTTGGTTCACAAACATTGAACTCATGGTCAATAGCACTATAATTCATGCCTGAATGAAGCTTGTCTAACAAACATATTTAAGATATATCACAGGGGCGCCTGGACGGCACAGTCTGTTGACAGTGCCGACTCTTGGTTTCAGCTCAGGTGACATTCTCAGACTTGTGAGATTAAGTCCCACACAGGGCTCTGTGTGGAGTCTGCTTGGGATTTTCTCTCCCTCTCCCTCTGCCCCTCCTGCTCATGCCCTTTTCTCTCTGAAATAAATAGATCAAAGAAAGAAAGAAAGGGAGGAAGGGAGGGAGGGAGAAGGAAGGAAAAAAGAAAAGACACACTGTAGCCTTCTTGCCCTAGGAGCACTAGACAATTCTCCAGCATTATTCTTGGGACAAATTTTAAACAGTGAAATCATCAAGAAAAAGCACCCAAAAATGTAGGAAATGTGGCACCATGAAAAAGACATTTGTTCACAGTCTGAGAGGGAAACCAGAAAGCAGAGCGTGGCTTTATTCACCCTCACGTGGAAACGCGCAGGTTAGGTAACTCAAATTTTTCACCACCACCCATATACACAAAGGACTATGAACCACTCTAATTATTGATTTGAGGGTTATAAATAAATTTTAGCCAGTAGGAAAATTCACAAATATGGATTTGTGAGTAATGAGGATCGACATGGGTTGTATGCTGCTTTTTCCTGGAACCTAGCTATTCTGTAGGGGACATAAACTAGATGTTTAAGTACGTCATCATTTAAAGCAGTTCATATATATATGTGTGTGTGTGTATTTTTTTTAAAGATTTATTTATTTATTCATTTATTTATTATCTGAGAGAGAGAGCACAGGGGGAGGGGCAGAGAATCTCCAGCAAACTCCTCACAGTGCAGGGCTAGATCCCACAACCCCCAAAATCATGACCTGAGCCAAGATCAAGAGTCAGAGGCTCAACCCACTGAGCCACCCAAGTGCCCCGATTTCCATTTATTTTTAAAACAAAAATAAAAATGAAGAAATGACCAACAAAGTGATTTAAAAATGCAGTGCACATTAAATGTTTATCTTTGACAAATTAATGCCTTTAACTTACAGCACCAATATCGTGTAATACAACTGGCCCTAATCATAAGATAATGAAAGTATTTTTTAAAATGTTCATTCTTAGGTCATCCTGGGCAGTTTGGTCTGTCAGAGGAACACGAGTTTTAAGTCATATGATGACAATCACCATTTATTCCATCTGGGTATTTCTGTGTATGTAACCTCATTTGAAGAGAATCCCAATTTCTCTATTCGAAGCCCTCTGTGAACATGGGGCTTGGGCAGATGCTTATCCTGATCCTCCCTGTGACAGGCTCATACGTGAAGGATGACCAAGGCCTTGAAGGGACCATCTTCATTCATGATGCAGTAAAAGAAACCTATTGTTTTATCTGCTGGGTGAAAGGCAACAGCGGCCCTCGGAAAGAGGCCGGGACCCAGGGGGAGAATGGTTACACAAAGTCAGAGCTGAGACTATGTTTTGGGCTGTGTCAGCTCCCACATGGCCCTTTTGGCCTCCAGGCCTCAGTTTCCTCAAATGTAGCTAGAAGATGCTTTAGACCAGAGGGTGGCAAATATATTCTAGAAGGGTCTAGATAGTACATATTTTGGGTTTTATGGGCCAACAGGCAAAACTGAGGATATTCAGAGGTACTTAGAGAACAAGATAGAAAGTTAATTTCCACAATTTTTTTCAACCATTTTAAAATGTGAAAACCATTCTCAGTTCATGGGCGGTGCCAAAACGGTCAGCGGGCCAGACTTGACCCTTGGGATGCAGTCTGCTGGCCCTGCCTTGGATCAGATCATTGTTGTCCAACAGAACTTTCTATAATGATGGAAATGTCTAACTGTATTGTGCCTATGCGGACTTGTGCAGTGTCCAAGTATGATGGAGGAATTGAATTTTTAGTTTTATTTCATCTCCATGGATTAAATTTTTTTAATTCTTTTTTTAAGTAGGCTCCATGCCCAGCGTGGAGCCCAACACAGGGCTTGAACTCACAACCCTGCAATCAAGACCTGAGCTGAGATCAAGAATCAGATGCCTAACTGACTGAGCCGTCCCAATGAATTTAAATTAAAATAGGTACCTGTGGCTAGTGTGCTAAGCGACTTCCTCAGGCCCTAATGTTCTATGGTTCTATCGTTCACTACATTCAAGAGTTTTACGTTCTATGAAATCTGCAGATGTGGACAGGCTTTGGAGGTGGAGTTTGTATTTTGTTCCCATTGGCATTCACTTTCTCTTCTTTAGTTTTCGACAATGTCTCTAGTCTGCCATACCCACCCTAATACTGAATTCCAAACTGTGCAGACACTCCAGTGTGGCACAGGAAACTCAAAGAGGTGCTATAGAGTATTTTAAATTGGGGGCACCTGAGTGGCTCAGTTAGTTAAGCGTCTACCTTCGGCTCGGGTCATGATCTCAGGGTCCTGGGATGGAGCGCCACATCGGGCTTCTTGCTCAGTGGGGAGCCTGCTTCTCCCTCTCCCTCTGCCCCTCCCCCCCACCCCAGTTGGGCTCTCTCTCTCTCGTACTCACTCTCTTTCAAATAAAATATTTTTTTTTAAAAAAGAGGGAATATATTAAATTGGAAAAAACCCCCACCATACTAAACATTTATCTATCTATCTCAACTGGAACAAGTAGCTCAACATCTATCCAAATGTTCATACAGCAAAGCTGGTTCATAGCTTAATCATGAGATAGTGCTACATTCCTTGCAATGGAGTCATATCTCTGCAAAGCTGGGCTTTCAGCAGTTGCGGTGATCATAAGCAAGAATCACCATGCTGTCTTAGTCTGTTTGGGTTGCTATAACAAAGTCCCACAGGCTGGGTGACTTCTGAACAATAGAAATTTACTTCCCACAGGTCTAGAAGCTAGAAGTCTATGATCAGGATGCTGTCACGGTCGGGTCCTCGTGGGAGAGCTCTCTTCAAGGTTGTAGACTGCTGACTTTTCTTTGTGTCCTCATGCTGTGGAAGAGATGAGAGAGCTTTCTAGAGTCTCTCCTTCGATGTGCACTAATCCCACTTATGAGGACGTCACTCTCACTATCTGATTATATCCCAAAGGCCCCAAATACCATCACAATGGGAGTAGGGTTTTCACAGAGTTTTGGAGAGGACACAAACATTAGTTCATTGCAGGTGCCCACTCTGATCCCAAGATTCTTAAAGTGCAACTTTTATCCCTTCCTTTCTCCCCACCTCAGAAATTGGGCCTCCCCAATTTTTTTAATCTGCAGAGCTCAACAACTTACTTCATGAAATTTTCAGTACCAAGGATTAGTCCTGACAGGGATGAAGGGAACGTTCCCTCCCAAAATCTGGCTAAGGCGAGATTTTGCCTTAGGTTTCTGAGAAAATGTATTAAGACATTTGTCACATGTAGACTGGGGTTCCCTCACCCACATGGCAAGTAACTGTCTTATTTTTAGAGCCCTCAGAAGAAGTTTCTGTTTTGTTTGTCTCCTCGGTGGTGAACTCCCACCCCCACCCCAGTCACCATGGATTCCTGTTTTTGGAAGGCATGAGAAGAAGCCTGATTCTCCTATTGACCAACATGCTCCCTGCCAGGGAACAAGAGCCCATTACATGTGCATCCCTATGAGCCAGCAAGCAGCCCTTTCTCCACTAGACCCTCGACACGGAAAGCTTAAGGAGTCACCAGTCTTAATAGTGTTCTTTCCAATTCCCAGGGCTCTCTGGTGCCTGGCTGTGTGGCTGCATAAAAGGCAATGAGCCTGAACCATTAACATTTTTTCTATTTGGATCATGGGGAAAAGCTGGGAAATCGCACCAGACATATGTGTATATATTCAAATATATATATATATATATGGGCAGTATATATATATATATATAACGCATATGCCTTGTTTTTCCTCTAGAACCTGAAATCCAAGGTGGCAGCTATATGAGGGGTACTCCCTGGTAATTATAAAGGCAGCTTAAGGGCTTTGTCCAGGTTCATGGTGAAAACTCCACAACTGGAGCTACCACTGGATCCCACCCTTACTGCCAAGATAGCGTGCCACCCACAAATACGTTTCACCACAAGGTCAGGTTTTCGGGTTTTCTGGCTTTCCACCTACAATTTCCCTTGACTGTGATTCAGTCCACTTTGACTTTTTTTTTTTTTTCTCTTTAACTTTTATAACTTTATTGAAACTTTTCTTTTTTTAACTTTGAGTACTCTCCACTATGTCATCCTGGCGGGGGGGGGGGGGGGGGCGCGGAATCTCTCTTTCCCACTAAAAACAAAAGAAGATCATTAGATCCATATTACTAAAAGTAAAAAAAATTTGAAGTCCTGTTAAAACACACCTCTGAATTCTAGCAACACCCACTGATGGGCTGGAGGTGACAGGGGACGTGTAAGCCCAGGAGACTTCTCCTGCACAAAAATAAAGGGCTTATATTTAAAAAGCCGAAGGACAGCCAGATGACTTTCTCACCCTGATATTTCATGATTCTACAGCCAACTCTGAGGGGGTTTGTAGGTTCCCCTTACTATATGACTATGGACAGATTCTATATTCCTTTGTACTTCCTCTCCCTTCATTTGGCTCAATTTAGAAAGCTATGATGGGCTTAGCAATATGCCAAGTGCTAGAGATCTAAAGACGAACAAGGCCCAGTCCCTGTCTTCAGGTAACTCAAACAAGGAATTAAAAAAAGAAAAAAAAAAAGGTGCATAGAAAATAAATCTACATATCCTCCAAGACCATGGTGAGGAAATCAAGGAACTTTCAAGAGAGGATGTTGCCTAGGAGATTCTCAGGCAGAAGAAAAGCTTGAGCCCAGGATGGACACATGTGATGCATTCAAGAAAGAGCATGGGGCACCTGGCTGACTCAGTAGAGCATGTGACTATTGATCTCAGGGTTGTGAGTTCAAGCCTCACATTGGGAGTCGAGACTACATTAAAAAAATAAAAATAAATAAAAAATTAAAAAAAAAAAAAAAAAGAATAAAGGTTAGCATGTCTCAGCCTCTTGCCTCCCACCTCTGGCTGCCCCCTCCAATCCATTCTTCACTCCAAAACAGAGCGATCTTTCTAAAATGCAATTCTCTTAAAACCCCTTAGTATGGTTTGAAATGCATCCCACAGTCTGGCCCCTTCTTATTTCTCCAGCCTCAACTTTAACCAACTGACCAGTCCTGTGCAGCCAGCACCCCACCACTGAGGAAAGCTAACGTCAGCTCATCTTCCGGGACTTGGCTTAAGGATGCCTCCAATGCAAAGTCTTTCCTGACTCCCAAGGCTGGTTTAGGTTTTTCTTCTAGGAGCCCCTAAGTATCCTGCAGCACATTCTGACTGTATGGTAATGACATCCTTGCTTGTCTGTAGCCCTCACAGCCTGTCAGCCATGACAGAGTAGGCACGCAATAATATTTGTGAGGGGCGCCTGGCTGGCTCTGTCAGTAGAACGTGCAACTCTTGATCTCGGGGTTGTGAGTTTGAGCCCCACATTGGGTGTAGAGATTACTTAAGGAAATTTTAAAAACCAATAAAAATATTTGTGGGAGTAAGAAAGGAGGGAGGGGAAGGAAGGATAGGAGGAAAAAAGGAGGGAAGGGGGATAAGATTCTGTTGAAGTCTCAAGTGTAAGACATCAACTAAAGAAAAAGTTAAGAGCCGGAAAGAGTACTATCTTGCAAGCGAAGGTAGGAGGCTGTTCTCATCATGAGAGAAATGCTCTAGGGAAATCAGTTTGGCTAATGATTAAAACTGGTTTCTTTGCTCCTTTTCTGTACCGTGGACCTCTTTGGCAGTCTGCTAAAGCCCCGTCTCAAAATAATACTCTCACATATCGAAAATGCAATACACATGATTGCAAATAAAACCACTTATACTGAAATAGTTATCAAAATATTAAAACATCACCCTACAGTCATATCTGCACTTCTCTACTAATGCATTAAGCAGTAAGATCTAGAAGGTAGTCTGCAAACCATCACAATTTCTCAGTAAGGATGAAAGTTTGCAACAATACTTGGAGATGTCTGCAGTAGCCATAATGTGGTATTAAAACATCTATGGGGGTATCTAATTACAACAAACACTGATACTGTGGTTGACTGCCTACCTTCATAACTGAAGGAAATGCGGAACTTCAGTTACAGATGTGTATTTGCCCCCATCAACACTCATAGAACCCCCAAGCAAGTTCCCAAAGAGGCAATGAGGTCGTCACTGACCTTTGCCAGAGCAGTTTGAGGCAAGTGATGAGACAAAAGCCAGGGTGGAATTAAAGGATGAATGAACCGAGAGGGGAGAAACAAAGGCCATGATTATAGGCTCCTTCTTCCTAGATGTTGTTGTGGCCAAAAGAATGAAAAAAGGCTTGGAGGAGCTCCCAGGGGGAGAAATGTCAAGGAGAAAGAGAAACGGAACATGCCATCTCCTTGCGACCCAAAAAGTCACGTTAAGTGGCTAAATCACTGCTGGAAGTGGTTCTTGAGTCATGAACAAAGGACAGTGGATTGGGACAGGGAGTTATTCGCACTGTTTTGGGTAGTTTGGGGATGTCATTAAACCCAGCCAGCCTCAGCGTCAGAGCTGAGGGAAAGAAGGGATGATACCCCAGGATTCAGAAAAATGGCCATCGTTGTTTGGAAGAGGAAGGCAATGGGTTGCCTTTGGAGTCAGTCTGCAACTCCCACCCTGGTCTTGCCGATCATAGAAAGGACTAGAAAAACAGCCTTCTGGTCTATAGGGAGGACGGGGTCTCTCCCAGCCCCCTGCTCCTGAACTGTCCTTCCTGGGCAGGTGAGAGATGGTCTCAGGGCAGTAAGAGTTATTTCAAAGCACATTTTTCTAGGACAACACTGAACACCACCCGTAGCAGTTGGGGAGACCTGAGGCACTGGATGTTAAGAATGTGTATATGGGAGCCAAACACAGAAATCAGAGAACAGGCAGACCCAACGGTGACAAAACACAGACAGCAGCTCAAACAAAAGTGGAGCACGTTTGCATTTCCTCATCACCAATTTCTTCTACTAAAGTTATAAAAAAAAAAAAAAAAAGAAGAAAGAAAAAAAGCCTCCTGAGATCTGAGGCCTGGGTGGCGGGATCATCCCTCGAGTTTGGGGAGACAGTGAACAGAAGGAAGGCCTCGCAGATATGCAAATACCCCATTCAAATCCAGGCTTCGCTCTGCCCGCAACCCAGGGAAATTAAGTGGCTGGAGAACTGCCTTTGAGCTGCTTTTTTTCAGAAACAATCGCGGGTTTGTCGGCGAGCCGACTGCATCCAGCCCAAGCCGGACCCCGATCAATCAGACTCAATGTCCGCCGACACGCTCCCCAGAGCCTGTGTGATTCTGAGCAAGCGTCACGGGTCTGCGGGTGAGGGCGGCGGGCGCTGGAAGTCTCTGTGCCCTGACTCAGGCACCACTGGGCACAACCCCGTGCGGGTCACAGGTGCCCTTTCCAGAAGTGACCTGCGTGAGCCTCCCCACTCCTCCCTGAGCTCTGCCAGCTGGCGACCAGACCGCATTATCAGCCCGCATTCCAACTCCCAGAGCTAGCGAGAGGGAAAGAGGATTTATCCAAGGTCACCCAGCAGATGGAGGCCAAGCCTTGGGTAACACTAACCCCTAACCTTGTGCCTTATCTTTCACCCCACTATTTATCTCCATCTGTGGCTTCCAGGGAAAAAGAAACAAAACAAAAAAAAAAACAGCTCTTTTCCAGCAGCGTTCAAGGCCATTCTTTGAGGGACCAACCTGGAGTTGTCACAGGACCTCAGATAGGGGTTAAGAAAAAGAGATCCGTTTTCCAAACCTAATTGCTCTGGCTTTTAAGAGCCCCACTCACTAGCTTCACAGGATAAACAAATTCTGGATTCCTGGAGACAAGCGAATTGAACGTGATGTGCACACGGGAGAGTTACCTGCTTCTAGGGAATGTGAGACTCCGTCAAACCCCCGGCTTTAGGGTGACTCCCCGTCCCAAGCATCAAGGCACCGGCGAAGTGCAGGCATCTTTCCCTCCAAAGATCCCCTGGGGATCTTCGCCACTGGCTTCAGAGATTCATGACCTCCCTTCCAGCACTGTCTGCGCATCTGGTCATTGGTCCCGTCTACAGAAACCCAAACAACTGAAGCTCCCGCTCCGAAGGACAGGTCTGTCTGCCTGGACATATGGGGCGATAGGGCCGGACTGCCATCCTTCCGCAATTTCGGGAGGACCTGAGTCAGGCTTGGCCCAGACGCTGGTTTCCAGAACAGAGGGCCCCCACTGAGCCCCCCGTGAACTCTGACTCACCGGCAGCTGCACTGCTCCGCGTGGCCCAGGAGTAACTGTTTAATGAGGGCCTGAGAAACAAGCCCGTTCTCTCCGGGTGAATGAGGGAGGGGCGGGCACGAGGGGAGGGCAGGTGTCCGCACTGACCTAGAGGCTCCACCTTCCCTTGTGTTCTCCCCTCTGTCTGTTTCGTGTGTATTTCTGACCTCCGGCCAGAAGCCCTGGTGCCCGGATTCTGCACCCCTGCTCTTGGGGTCACCTGCAGACCCCTCAGAAGCGCTAACCACCACACGGCTTTCGCAGGCCCCTCCCGCATCCAGGAGCTTCCCTCTGGCCTGCAGCCCGGAACATGGAGACCGCATCAAAATGCGACGGACGTGCGGTGGGGTCCAGGCCTCGAATGGAATTAAAAGGAAGAACGAAAGGGCTCTAGCTCCGCCCCAAACGCACAGATTGGGAGGCAAACCTTAGAGCTGGAGCAAGCTGTTTATCTCCAAGCCCAGCTCCACGTTTAGTGCCTTAGTACTTCCCTAGGACTTACCATGTGCCCAAGAATCCCAGAGTCCAGTGGCCAAAGGGGACCCTGCTTTCACCCCCTGCTTTTGTGAGATGAAAGGATCACCTATGGACAGTGACAAAAGGATGACTAAAGATGCATTATGGGATCCCTGTTGAAGGAGAGCCTGAGTTGGGAACCTCCATGCCCCCAGGAGACCGCGTTGCGTCCTTCCTTCCTTCCTTCCGGTCCTTGCCGAGGCCGGCCAGTCCCCAGCGGAAGCCATCGCCGTGGCCCATGTGCTCCGAACACGTGCACACGAAGTTGCCCCCAGTGCAGGATGCGTGTTCCACGGGCACGTCCCTGCTGCTTTATGATCCTTGGATGCCGGCCCATCCCCCCTTGCACATTTCCAGGGAGTTGCAAAGTTCCCTGCACACCTCATCCCTATCTCCAGCTCCAGCCTGCTTCTCGCTCAGCTTCCCATCTGGGCTGGTATCCTACCCAGAAGCAGAGGATTTCTTCCTCTCCGGGGGCAACCAGCCCTAACACCTGAGAGTCTTCACAGCCCTGACCATGCCTTCCGCAGATCCTGGCCTTTCCCCCAGCTGCTGCCTTTCTGTCTAGAAATCTGCCTCTCTCCCCGTCTTAGCCTATGGGTGTGGAGGGGGCTCCTGGGACCCTCATCTCCTCCCTCCTTCTTGGCCACCCTTTGGCTCCGGTAATCTCACCCCGTCCCCATTGCCTTTCCTGAGTACTCACGCCTTCCTCAACCTCCCGCAGTCTGGTCCACACCACCCAGCACCCGTGAACCGTGGAGCCCTCAAATGTCAGCGGTCACCCTTGACCGTATTCAGAAACACCTTTTCTCATTTCTCACTTGCCTTTAACTCTCTGAAACGTTTCACAGTTTGTTAACAACCACCCCTACCTCCACCCCCAGCCAGTCGCCATTCGGATTTGTGTGGCACTCCGCCTTCCTGGGTCTACTCCCCTGGGTGTTGCCCTTCTGTCTCCTTGTGGGTTCTCTGTCGCAGGTGAGAGCGGGAGGGTGATCCATCCCCAAGGCTCATATGACTCCTCATCCTTATGCTTTTCTCATTATTCACAGGCTCTGAAATCAGCCATTGACCCTCACTGCTGATAGAGCAAAGTACCAACTGGTGATAGCCTTGGAGGTCTTCCACGTGACCCTACCCCGCCAGCCTTACCCCCCACGCTTCCTCCTGCTCCAGCCCTGCTGCTGGCCTCCCAGGACGGCAGGTGTGAATGTGCTGATAAACTCCAAAGCTGCATCGACCACATCCCTCCTACCGTCCCCCTCTCTGGCCAAATCCCACTCCTCCTTCAAAATCTAGCTAAACATTAATCTTGTCTCACTTGTATTATTAATGCACCGGAAACTAGGAATGTGTCTTACACTCTTGAATATCCCCTCAGCGCTTAGGGCAGACATTGGGAAGCCAAACATAGAACAAGTATTGAACAAATTCATTTCATCTACCTAACCTATGCGTCCTTTTGTCTTAACCACCACATCAACAAGCCAAGAAGCATACTTTTTGCTCAAGTATCGCTCGCTTTGCAAACATAAGTGACCCTAAAGTTTATTGTTGTATATTTACAGTTTTCATTTCCTAGGTGTGGGCTGAAAAAAATCCACACTAGATAGATGCATTTGGTTCCTCCTCCATGGCAGGGTGAGAGTAAGCTGCCACTAGTATCAGTGGGCCACATTTGGCTATGTGGCCTAAACAGGATGGCTTACGCCATCGACGAGGTTTATCTGAAACGGTGATAAGCAGACTCTTCCTATTTCACAAAATGGAGCCCTTGGTGGGAGCTTCTAAATTTAAACACCCAACCCCATTACCCAACGCTAGGTTTACAAGACAACACAAGAGTGGCTTTCTATCACAGAAAAGACCCACCTAAGGAAAAAAATTATTATCTTTTCTCGTTCCCCTTTAATCGTCAGTAACTCCATAAACTTGAAATCTTATTTTGTGCATTGATTAAACTCTCTCTCTACAAACCACGTCTGCTGTATCAAAAAACAACTCCTTGTCCCCCAGGGTGTGTTCCTTTCTTTCATAGCAGAAACCCGAACTTTTCACTGGCTACTGCCCAGCCTGTTAGCTAGATCTGGCTGTGACTGTGTCTGGCCAATACGATATAAGCAGAAATGTCGTGTGCAACTTCTGGAAAGTATTTTTTTTTTTTATTTTTTTAAGATTTTATTTATTTCTTTGAGAGAGAGCAAGAGTGAGAGAACACAAGCAAGGGGAGGGGAAAAGGGTGAGGGAGAAGCAGGCTCCCCGCTGAGCAAGGAGTCCAATGCAGGACTCGATCCCAGGACCCCGGGATCATGACCTGAGCCGAAGGCAGACGCTTAACCCACTGTGCCACCCAGGCGCCCCTTTTGGAAAGTATCTGAGAGGAAGCAATGTTCCCTTCCTTCTTCCTTTGTCCTTCCTGATAAATACAAATGACTCGGACCCTCCAACCATAGTCCATGTAGAAGAAAAAATAGAAGAAGCCTGGGCCTTGGCTTTTCAGAGTAGACACATGAGCCGCGTAACACTTGCCTCCAGAGTTCATTTCATGAGAGAGAAATAACTCTCTGTCCTATTTACATCACTGTTATTTGCGGTTTTCCGTAATGGGCAGCTATACCTAACCATAACTGATAAACCTACCTGGGAATCAAAACTTACAACTCAATTCATAACTTCCAGAAACTCCAAAACACGATCCCGCCCAATGTAGACTATGCAACTTGGCCTCCAAAGTCCATGTATGATGCCCATTTTTTCCTTTGTGAATTAAATGGAACCACGACTCATTTCAACTAAGTAGGCCCAAATAAATGTTCCTCGCTTTTTCCATCTTTATTCCTTTGTGACTTTCTTGACCCAGTAAGAGAGAGGCCGAGGGGTGTCACAGAACATGCACGAAATGTGTGGTATGAGAAGCTTACGTTGACTCTCATCTCTGCCCTTTATTAGCCATGTAACCCTGAGGTAATGACATCCTGTATTCAGAAAAATGGGGTGAATAATTTCCATTTGAATCACCAAAATCCCCACTGGGTTTGCTGTGAGCATTAAGTGACATAATATATTAAAGAAAGTGGCTGGCCTCTCACTTGTAGGAGGAGCTTGATAAATACTTGTGCAATCCAAAAAAAAAAAAAAAACAAAACCCCGCAGAGCCTACAGCTCCCAAGCAATTGGCTTCTAATCAATAATTATTGACAATTTCCTTTTTTAAGCAGAGAGAAAAACTGTACCCCTCACCACAGGTGTTAGGGTCTTCTATACGAAGCTGTGTACTGAGACTTTTGGCCTTGCAACTTTACAGCTGTGAAATCCAGCTTCCCCAGAAGCAAGGAAAGATTTACAGGGAGTTCAAAACAAGATCCGTCAATTGGTACAAGTTAGAGTTGATCGTCTACAAAGATGGCGGCCATCCACCCTCTCAGTTCCATATGCCCGTGCGCACACCACTCCTCACAGCAGGAGAAGGACTCTTGCAACTTCCTTTAACCAGTAGAATGCAAGCAGAGTGGTATTTTGTGAATTCCAGGCCTGGGCCTTAAGAGACCTTGCTGTGTCTTTTTGCTTCCTTGGAATCAACCACCAAGTAAAGAAGCTTAAGCTAGCTTCTTTCAGCTTACCAAATGATGAGAGGCCTCCTGGTGACTCCTGGTGAGAGGGTATGCGGAGGAGAACCCAGGCTTCCCAACTGGCAGCCAGCACTACAAACCCAGACAACCATCCTCCCGACTGTCCCGGCCCCAGTTGGCTCCCAGACAGGTGCACTACCAGGGGCCCCAGCTCAGGTCAGGAGAAGCAGGACTGCCTCGTTGACCCAAAGAACCATGAGAAATTAAAAAAAAAAAAAAAAATCACTGTTATTTTGAGTCACTAAGTTTTAGGATCATTTGTTACACAGCAGTAAGTCACTGGTACAAAAGGTGAGTACTAACCCCATGGTTCTTAGGAGACAGGAGCCACTACCTCGGTGCCTCCTGCCAGTAACCCCCCAAGCCCGTGACTTCAAGCAGAGAAGATACGTACCTGTCATCTCAGCTTCCCTACCTGGAAGGCACTTACTTGTCCCCACCTACCCATGCTGTTTGCAGTAACTGTTTTAGTATGCATTTTGAGCTCATTTTTATTCTTCTCTATCTTTTGTGTATTAGCATTAAAATAAGAAAAACACAAAAGGAAGAAGTACAAAGATAATCCAGGCCCCAGCAAAGAAGTTTGGGTGTGATTCTCCCCACCAGCTGGCTCTGCTAATTTGCTATACTTAAATCCCCATTTTTGTAAGTGATTTTCCTGTTACTAAACTCTACAGTACTAATAATAGCAAGCTAACATTTATTGCATTCCTACTGTGTGTAAGACACCGCACCAAGCATTTCATAAGTATGTTATCGTTTAATTTTTAACAACTCCACTAAGCAGATGCTATTAATTTATTTATTTATCAAACAGGAATCAACCAGGCACAGTTCCAGGTACAGGGGACACAGAAATAAACCACAGAGATGAAAACCCTCCCCTCATGGAACTTGCATTCCAGAGTTGAAGAAAGGCAATAAGGGCATAGTGCATAGGACAGTGAAAAATGCAAACTCTGGGGGGGAAAAAATAATGCAGAACAAAGACCTTACTGATCAGGAGACATGTGAGCAGGAAATGAGGATATTAGCCCTAGGGATGGATATGTGGGAAGAACATTTTGGGCACGTCCAATTCCTTAAGCCAGAAAGTTACTTCTTGTGCTCAAAGAATAACAAAGCAATCCTAACACCTGGATCAAAAGGAGAAAATATTTAAAGGTGAAAAGAGAGAAGTCATGAGAAGCCAGACCAAGGAGGGCCTTCTACATCATGACAAGGCCTTTGGCTTTATTCTAAATGAGCTGGGAGAGCATGGGAGAGTTTTGAGCTCATCTTTTTAAAGATTCACTGTGTCTACTCTATATAGGCCAGGGAAGGACGCACTGGTTAGAAGACTCAGGTAATAATCCAGATGGAATATGATGGTGGCGGCAGGGGGAGTGGTGAGAAGCAGCAAATTTCTGGAAATATTTGGAAGGCGGAGAGCTTTATTACTGTTAGCATCATTATGTCCGTTTTACAAATGGCAACGAAGGGCAGAGTAACCTGCCCGAGACAGTTGCAGCTAATGAAACACAGAGCCAGAATGCAAATCAGGACTGCCTGGACGTGGGAGCTCATCCTCTTCGCCACACTGTCATGCTGTCCCACTTGTGAAACTTCTTTGCTTCGTCAGTCAGAAATCCCCACCCATCAAACCCCAGCCCTCCCATACCCCATCTACAGAGACAATAGAAAGAGGTGGGAATGCAAACTGGTGCAACCACTGTGGAAAACCTCCTGGAGTTTCCTCCAAAAATTAAAAATAGAACAACCCTACGACCCAGCAATTGCACTACTAGGCATTTATGCAAAGGATACAAAAACACTAATTCAAAAGGGTGGGGCGCCTGGGTGGCTCAGTAGTTGAGCGTCTGCCTTTGGCTCAGGTCATGATCCCGGGGTCCTGGGATCGAGCCCCACATCGGGCTCTCTGCTTGGCAGGAAGCCTGCTTCTCCCGCTACTATTCCCTCTGCTTGTGTTCCCTCTCTCGCTGTGTTTCTCTCTGTCAAATAAATAAAATTTAAAAAAAAAAAAAAAAAAAAAAAAGGGTACATGCACTCCGATGTTTATAGCAGCATTATCTACAAGCCAAATTACGGAAACCGCCCAAGTGTCCATAGACTGATGAATGGATAAAGGAGAGATAGTGTTTACACATACACATACACACACAATGGAATATTATTTGGCCATAAGGAAGAATGAAATCTTGCCATTTGCAATGACATGGAATGGATCCAAAGGGTCTAATTCTAGGGTAAATAAGCCGGTCATAGAAAGACAAATACATATGATTTCACACATATGTGGAATTTAAGAAACCAAACAAATGAGCAAAAGGACAAAAAAGAGAGAGAGAGGCAAACCATGAGACAGACTCTTAGCTCTAGAGAACAAACTGATGGTGACCAGAGGGGAGGTGGCTGGGGGGATGGGCTAAATGAGGAGATGGGGATCAAAGAGGGCGCTTGTGATGAGCCCTGGGTGACGTAGGAAAGAGTTGAATCACTATTTTGTACACCTGAGACTAATGTTACTCCGTATGGTAGCTGACATTGAATAAAAACTTAAAAAAAAAGAAATAGTCCAAGCCCCAATTCGGCAGCTTTGCCCTTATGTCTTCAGTAATCCCTCCCCCTTATGTGAAATAAGACCTGAAGCCTCAATTTTGGATGTGGACAAGTTTTGGGCCTCAGCCACTGCAGGCTTTACCAATTCCCTTGGATTGCCTAATCTGGGTGAATGGGTGAATTCACCCTAATCTGGGTGAATGGCTTTTCTCTCTTGAGGAAGTTGCAAACAATTCCTGATAACTGATTACCTAAAGAGATCAGAATCACAATGTCATCAGACAGCCAATAGAGAAGTATATAGACAACCAATAGAGAACACAAAACAGTGTAGCATTACCTGTCAAAATAATCATATCCCAACCCTCCGCTCGGTAAAATTGTGATGCTGGGAACGCAGTTTTGCACTAATGATTTCCGTGAACTGAAGAGCTCTGGTTTCTTACTCTCCTTGGAATCTTCTTACTCGTGAACTTTGACAGCGTGACACAGTGATGATCCAAATGTCGGGGGAGGGGGGTGCTTTCCAGAAGACATGTGAGTGTACAAAGGGCTTTATAGAAAGAACTGTCAGTGATCAGATGGTCATGACCTTACTGTATGCACTTTTGATTTTGTTTTCTTTTATTCTCATTAACTGACAACCTTGGTGAAATTCTCTACCATAAACTGTGTTTAAGAAGAAGAGATCCCTTCCCCCGTTGCAAATTTCCTATCGCCTAAGTTGAAAACAAAAGGGCCTTCTCTGAATCCCAATCTCCCTCTCTTTCTCTCTCTGTCTCTCTGTCTCTCTCTCTCCTCTCTTTCCAAAGAAGAGGACTCCAAGATTTTCAGCTGCTAAACCCTCAGAGACCCTAGAGGTTCAACTGTTAAGAACACCAATTTCCGACCCAGGACTCACACGCAAAGAGAGTGAAGGATAACTGAAATCACAATTTATTGCCCCAAAAACAACCTTCTCAAATCAAAGCCAAACCGTAATTATTGGTGAGAAAGACACTGCCTGTTAGCCGGCTGGGGAAGAGTGATTTACGATGCATTCTCCCTCCCAGTAGAAGGCCTCTTGGCAGTCACAAATACAGGTTTTGTGTATTCAGAAGCAAAGCTCAGAGGAGCAGAAAAGAGCAAAAAAGGATACTCGGCATGGGAAGTGTGCCCTTTTCCACCACATTTATTCCATAAAGTCACAGCACTAAGAGCCCTTGGAAAATGCCCCATTAGGAAAACAAACTTGCACCATGATAGGGACAAGGCCTGAGCACTCTCGTTTCCCTTTCTCATGTTTTTTTTTTCTTTTAAGTAGATTCATATCCATTGAAATCTGCCGCTCGGTATTTACGGCTTACAGGAAGATAGCACTTCACAAATGAAAATGCTAATACAATTTTAAGTCACAGAACAACACGACCTAACCTTGCCAGAGATAGACAATTTAAAATAGTATTAAATTCTTGTATCTAAGAGAGCTGCCAAGCATTAAAGCTAAAACAACACTCTCAGATAAGCGGGCGTCAGAGAGAACACTTCCCCGGCACTACCAGGAGAGAGGCTAGTTGAGGTTGGGGGGGTTTGGGAAATGAAAAGCGTGTGAGAAAGAAAAGGAGTCTGGAGGAAGGACAAAGTCACCCAGGAGCAGGACTGTGGAGGAACCGCCTAGAAAGAAGTTCTGCCCGGTGGTGGGACTCTTCCTCCCTGGGTCCCACACCAGGTACCATATTCCCAGGGGGCGCTGGATTAGAAAGTTCCTGAGCCTTCCCCCCGAAATTTGGAGAGCTTCTTACAAATTTACCTCCGTTTTTCCCAAACAAAGCCACTGCCCCCAGTGGGGAAACACTTTGGTCATTTCCCTCCTAACAGAGCTGGTCCCAAACATTTGGAAATGCCCCCCAGGGAGCTAGGGAACGGGTCCATTTTGGGATTACTGGGCCGTGGCTCTATGTCAAGAGAGAAGTGAGTGTGGATTATGCTTTTCCTCACAGAAAATGCCTTCACAGAGTTTCCACAGAGTGGAAAAGTCTGGAATTCAGAACAAAACGGGAGCTAGGGTTCAAATCCACATGTCTTCGAGCCCGTAGCTTAGACACTGAGCATCATCTGTTAAAGGGAGTTGAAATAGCGGTGTCAAGGCCTTGCTATGGCCATGGCTTGAGGTGACTCATCCAAAGGGCCCACAGGTGGATGACCAGGTGACCAGTTGGTGGTCGACACGTGAGGTTGGGGCCTGTCCTGAGCCATGGTGCCTGAGCTAACCGCCCTACACCCGAACTAGGGCTTCTGGGGTAAAGAGGGCTAAGAATCCGTTGGCTCTGGGCTAAGAGCGAGAAGAAAATAAAATGCCTCAGGAAAAGAGATAGATCGTCCCCTGTCAAAAGGCCCGGAGTTATGGGGAGAGGAGGTGGCCAATAGCCAAGAGCCATCAGCACACCAACCACCAGCCTTAGGCCTTTGGTGGGGTTGCCAGATAAGGTACAGGACGTGTGGTTTAGCTTTGAATTGTAAGTAAACAAGGGATAATTCTTTTAGTGTAAGTATGTCCCGAATACTGCACGGGCAAACTTGTCCTAAAATTTTATCTGCTGTTTATTTTAGATTCAAACGCAGCCCCTGTTCCGGGGCAGGCAGGGTGTGACCTGGGGGAGAGGGCGAGTCAAAAGGAGCAAAGGTATGGGGAAGAACAGAGACGGGTTTGGGAGGAAGGCAGGGAGTGAGGATGGAAAATGGTCGAGGAAAAGTCACTGTGAGCAGGCCAGGAAGAACAGCCGGACAGAAGGAAAGCAGAAAACAGACACAGAGGATTCCTTAGCTAGTTTGGAAAGACCATCCGAACACATCGTATATCACAGGTGACTTGCTTCTCATTTAATGCAGGTAGAACTCATTGCCCGCCACCAGGTGCCGGGGGAAAGTCTATCTCCCACTAGTTGCTTCCAGCACATAGGGAGTTAAGAACCAAGGTTTTATCAGCATTGCACGACCCTAAACCTCAGGGAACAGGGACACCCGCTCAGGTTGCACGGGAGCTGGGCTCTCGGCACTCACATGATTGCTTTTCTCCAGACACCTCATTGCATTTACCATAATTACTATGTCTCTCCCCACCCAGGGAAATAAGGCCCCCCACACCTCGTCGGGTCTTGGGCTGGTCCTCCCATCACCCACGACATAAATCAGCTGCGCAAGCCGTCAGAAGCCGGTACAGCGGGCTAAGCCCAGGAGAGTGTGGGAGGCAAAGACAATGACATTGGCTCCATAAGGCCTTCCCTTGGGGGTCCACGGTCACGGGCTGAATGGACCCAGAGAAGAAGGCCGTGAAACCTTCCATAGGCAAAGTGCAAGTGAATACAAAATAGTGGGTTGGCGAAAACACAGCTTTCAGTTCCTTTAGGTCACAGGGAAATGTTCTGCTCTTTGTGACACATCCAGACTCTCGCCACTCAATACACACAAAGGAAGCTGGACCCAGGACCCCCGAGCAAGACAAAGACAGTTTCCCAACATCCAGGGGCCCCGGCAGCAAGCAAAACAGTGGTTTGGTAAGCTGTGAAGGAAAGAGTGGCTCTTGAATTTCCTCCTTCCTGGGGTGGGAAACACAGAGCTGATGAGGCCCATGCCGTCACCCTCGACCCACACACATCACGGAGCGGAAGACGCAAGTTCGAGAGTCAAAGGAGGAAGGCAGGGGAGGAAACTGCCAGGTCAAAGTGACCGCCTGAGGAAGTCTGATTACTGGCATGTTTAAAGCATTATTGGCTGGTCTGGAAGTAGGTAGGTACAGAATGAAAGGGGGAGGGTCCCGGAGGGCTGTAAACTTGAGCGTTTCCCCCTGCAGTTTTACTGAACCTTCGGCAACACTCCCAGGGTTCCCGTTAAGACAGGGCCAGTGGGTAAGGCGTCAGCCAGCCCCACACAAAAGGGGAGGAGTATGGACTGGAGGTTAATTGTGGCCGTCAGAGACCAGTGGTTACGTGGGGAGATTCATTTAAAATTAACGAGGCGTTGGTTGCATTTTATAGGTCTTCCTAGGTAGGAAGATCATAAGCCAAAGGGGCAGAGTGGAATGGCTCCTCAGAAACTTTTCCTGACCAACCCCTTCAGGCCAAATACAGCCAGGGGGACTCGGCCAGAGGAGCACAAACTCCCAGGGGTGCCAAAAGAAGGGGTCCCATCCCACGTGCCTGGGCTGGGACAGGGCACAGGAGCCCTGGGGGAAGGTGAGACCATGAGGCCCTGAGGATCTCCACGCCTGAAACTTGAGGCTGAGCCTCTTGCTCTGGCCTGAGATCACATGCAAGGAGAATCTCAACACCCATGGCGTTTGAGCTTCTTCATCTTACTCCGGTCACCGTCAGAGTTAGGGTACAAACAGGGAGGGGGCGCGCCAATAATCGCCGTGCCAAAAATCGCTTGGCGTGGACCCTTCTAGAATGGCGTGGGCTGGGGGTGGGGATACACTAGCCTCTTGGTGTCTCTATCAGGATGACCCTGAATCGGAATGGGCTCAAAGTTACCTCCTCTAGAAGGCTCCCTTAATGCCCCAGGCGGGGAGACCTGCTTCCTCCCTTGTGCATATGTTCAAACTTCTATCGTTTCATTCTCCTGATTTTTATTGTTGACTACCGTTGGGCTCAGGAGTGAGAATTTTGCCTCATTTATCTGGATCCCCACCACACAGCACAATGAAAGCTTAGTGAAACTGTCCACAGGTAAAGAAGTGGCAACACAGAGTGATTTTCTAATGATGGGAGCTAACCAGAGATGACCATGCACCAGAAAAAGAGGGAGGTCTCAGGAGAGAAGAGGGAAAAAAAGAGAGAGAGAAAAAAAAAAAAAAAACATGTCCTAAAGCTGCAAGCTCAGAAGGAAAGAGGGTCACGGTAATGGGCAAGAAATCCAGAAACGTTTCCCCTGAACAGGGAGCATGAGATTTCAAGCCCTGGACAGGGCGGAAAGTAAAGAGAAGACATCGAAATAAAAAAGACAGAAGTGTTTATCTCTTGTGGGATCAAAGTTTCCCAACACCAGGGTATGGAGACTCAGAGAAGCCTGTCGGGGACCAGAAATCATGCGATTGGTCGCTGTCCAGCTAGCCCCCAGCTGCTTTGGCCCTCACACACAGAATGTTTACAATCGTCAATAGCTATTGACCAGTCAATTTCTCATCAAGTCCACTTTGGGAAGAAACCAAGTGGAGGGAGACTACTGACATGAATCCACCAGCTCTCCCTTGTCCTCTCTCAGGAAAAGAACCCGAAGATGTTCAGATAGTATCAAAGGCAAGAGAACACAAAGGGAGTTGTCGGACAAGACATCAGGATTTGAAGTGATGGCCCAATTCCCAGCTGCCTCCTGGTTGGCACTTTCTTCCCCATTAGGGCTGCTTTGGAAATTTCAAGCACAGACCCAGTGGCCAAAGGACCTTCTCCCTCTTTCCTCAAGTGGCATTTCCCCCACATAAGAATGGACACATTTTAAGCCTCCGGGGTAGGGAAAGGCTGTCTCATATCTCTTTTGTAAGTTTCCCTGACTCTTAATAAAGGCTGGGCTCCTTGTAGCCATTCCAGGCCCCAAGGCAGGGCACAGAGAGTCCCAGGGAAGACAGGTCACTCAGGGCTGTTGCTCAGGGTGCAAAGCTGAAAGCCAACAGGAATTAGATGGAGAACGGCCAAAGGCCACATGCAAGACTCAACTCTGTCAGCAATGGGGAGCCATTAAGCAGCATCTGGGAGGGAGTCATGAGGCCTTCATTTCAGAGGGATGACTCTGCACAGGGTAGATTTGAGGATGACAAGTCTGGAGGCCATTGTAATAGGACAGGTAAGGATCAGTGAGAGCCAGAGCAGGACTCTGCAGTAGGAGGAAGGAGGGAGGGTAGGGAGGTGCCATGTACCAGGCCCTGCAATGAGTATGAGGGCAGATGGCAGAGCCGCTCCCCTGGGGCTCTGGGAGGGGCTGGACAGGGAGTTGCTGTGTGGAAACCAGTGCCATCACTGAGATGTTGGCTGATCTTGGAAGCTAGACTCACCTTGTAGGTAGAGGTGGCCTTTTCTTCCTAAGGAAATGAATGTTCCCCTCGTCAACCATGTTGAGCCACAGAGACAAAAGGATTGGGCTTTGGATTTGGGGACAGTATCAGAAGGAAACTCGGACCCACAATTGTTTAGAAAAGGCAAGGCCGATCGTTTTCAAGCTGCTGTGGTAGAGAAGAGAGACCGCAGTGCAGAACTAAGCCCGACTCTCCATGTGGTGAAGACTGCTGGAGATTCACGGCCTGTGGGTGAATGAGGGGTCAGCGGTTGGAATATCACTTGGAGGAACTTGATTAAATACCAAGAGTAGAGGGAGTCTCTCTACACTGGGCTCAGCAAGCCAAAGACAAGGCCTGGCCAAGAAGAGGGTTCAAAGGAGCCTAACCAACGTTTACTCGAGGAGGGAGTCCTGGCCAAAGGGGATGGACCATCTCTGCTGCACGGGGAAGAGGGCCCAGAGAAGGGGCCAAGCAGTGCTCCACAGATACCAGAAGGCAGCGTGGAAGAGATGTGTGGGAAGCTGCTGGGAGCCAGACATGGGGCCTCCAAGGCCTGGGAGCACCCGTGGCTGGGGCGGAAGGAAAACAAGTGACAGCATGACCCGGAATATTTTGTGATAAAGAGGGGACACAGGGCACGGCTACAGAACCAACAAGGTTGGCTTACATATCAGATTTAAACGGCTGGATCCACCAGGACGCATATGTGGAACAAAATGGCACCCAGACACTATCAGGCACACCCTTAAAGAAACATTGGGGGCGCCTGGGTGGCTCAGTCAGTTAAGCATCTGACTTTCGATTTCCACTCAGGTCATGATCTCAGGGTTGGGAGATCAAGCCCCATGTGTGGCTCTGGGCTGAGCTTGGAGCCTGCTTGAGATTCTCTCCCTCCCTCTCTCTTTGCCCCTCACCCCCATGCACTCTCTGTCTCTCTCTCTCTCAAATAAATAAATAAATCTTTTTTGAAAATAAAGAAGCACTGGACTTCTCCCTTCTGATATAAAGGAGCTCTCTGAGTGATGGTGACGTGAACATGACCAGAAATGTGTCCTTCCTTTATCCTCTAAACTGGCCAGATAGACCCTTCAGGTTCCTGCAGATTTTACCTACATCCATGTCTGAGGTTCTAGGGACCGACTCTGCTAATGCAGATTTGTTTGGTTTGTTTTGTCAGATTTGTCACGGTTTGTTTTGTTTGGAAGGGTAGGAGACAGCAAAGTTAACCTGACCTGAGGGCTGTTTCTAACTGGGGACCCAGCGGATTCCTTTGTTCACCCAGACCCCTGAGATCAACCAACAGTCCTTGCCCGCGTGACTCTTCCCAATTTCTGCCAGAGAAAGCGAGAACTCCAAGTGAAGAGCTGGGCTTGATTCAAGGCAGCGTGTTAAAATCCCTCCCCCCTGCCACGACCCGATTTCCCTTGCCTTTATTATATATGATCAAGTGAGTTTGAATGAAACTGTCTCCAAGTCCTCATTTTTATTTCATCCTGACAATATTATTTTTATCAAGCTCATATTTCAAGAAGCTTTATTCTGCTCTCACTTTCCTGAACCAGGGGAAATTATCTTGTTCCTTCCCTTGGGTTTGAAAGAAAACCTTTCCTTGGCTAATGTTTATCAGCAGCGCAATTTCTTCTGCAAGAAATTGAAGACTCCTTGACATGGAAAGGTAAAGAACACCGGGGCTGGGATGATGGGAAACTTCAGGGGAGAGGAGGTCCGCCTCCTAGAGGCTCTGCCCTCTGTGTGCCTTCCTGGTCAATGCACACTCAGGGAGCCAAGAGTGGTTTCGAAAGATGTAGCAACCGGTGCAGCCCGAAAACTGACCACTCGGAACAGAGCAAGGTCCCTGGCTGAAATTCCGGGGAGCAGAACTTAACCCTTGCCCTTCTGGATCCCGGAGAAGGGAGAAGACAGTAGGGGAGTGTGTCATTCGGGGTTCTCCAGAATCCCAGAAGTAGTAGGACATACGCGTGCATATATGTGTGTGTACATACTATGTATACCTTGTACTGGGCACTGGGGGACGTACGAATACATATATAAAGAAAGAGAGAGAGAAGTATCCAGTGAGAGAGAGAGACAAGGAGAGAGAGAGTTGGCAGGAGACAGAGACAGACAGAGACTGAGATTTTAAGGAATTGGCTCCGGCGATTACACTAGTTGACTAGGTCAAAGTCTGTAAGACAGGCCAGCAAGCAGAATTTCTTCTCTGGAAAAACCTGTTTTCACTCTCAAGGCTTTCAACTTGATGAAGCCCACGCACGTTATCGAGGGAAATCTCCTGTACTTAGAGCCAACTGACAATAAATGTTAGCCCCATCCACAAAACACCTCATGGCAACACCCAGAAGAGTGTTTGATGGAATAATGGGATGCTAATGATGACTGTGGCTGTGGGATGAGGTCATGGGGAGTAAGAAAGGGGGAAGTCACTCAGGGCACCTGAGACAGATGTTATCCACCACGCCATTCAGGAATATCTGAATGTTTTACTTTATTTTATTTTTAAGATTTTATTTATTTAAGAGAGAGACAGAAGAGTGAGCACAAGCAGGGAAGTGGCAGGCAGAGGCAGAAGGAGAAGCAGGAGAAGACCGCCCCCCCCCCCCCACTCGGGACTCCATCCCGGGACCCGAGGACCACGACCGGAGCCGAAAACAGACACTTAACCGACTGAGCGACCCAAGCACCAGGAGTATTTTAATATTTTAAATAGTATCCCTGAGGTCCTCCCGCAACGCAGACAGAAATGGCACAAACCAAGAAGGAGCAGTTTCTAGGAGGAGCATCTCTGCAGAGACTAGGAGCGAACATCAAAAGAGCTGTGGTCTTCATGCCCAAATTCTGCCCCCCAATTCATACCCGCTTCTATGTCATTCGGGGGGAACCGCCACCATCACCCCAAGAGTGAAAGCAAATCTGCTACTATCACAGCAATAATGGCTCTTCTTATGGAGACCCTACTAAACAATATGTTATGAAATCTTCAATAACATTTAAAAGCTAAAGGGCGCCTGGGTGGCTCAGTGGGTTAAAGCCTCTGCTCAGGTCATGATCTCAGGGTCCTGGGATCAAGCCCCGCATCGGGCTCTCTGCTCGGTGGGGAGCCTGCTTCCGCCTCTCTCTCTGCCTGCCTCTCTGCCTACTTGTGATCTCTCTCTCTGTGTCAAACAAATAAATAAAATCTTTAAAAAAAAAAAAAAAAACATTTAAAAGCTAAGAGTTATTACACCCCTTACACAGATGAAAAGACTGAGGCCTCCAAATATCTAGTCATTTGCCCAGTACCTTCCAGGTCGTGAGTGGAAGAGCTGGGTACTCCCAATTCTATTCAATCCTAGGTCTATGCTCTTTGCACAAAGTTATGGAAGAATAGACATGTTAGCCAGAAGTCAGACTGGGGTTGTTCTAGTTTAAGTAATCTGGCCAAGAACACCCCAGTTAAAGACTGGTAGTTTTAATCAGAGTGAAAGAGTAGTTTGCAATGTTCCTAGGTCACTGTTCCTCAGACACAAGTGACAGAGTGAATTTTCGAGATCCGTGAACTTTGGTTTTGCTTTGGTCCGACAAAACTCTTCCTATTTCTTTCCACTTCCCCAAATCTAATGCTGAAGTTTCTAATAGTTAGAATGTAAGCTATGGTTGATACTTAATCACACATAACTTTCTATTAACAGTGTGGTGAGTAACTAAAATTTTATCAGTATGTTTTGCTGCTGTCTTATTCTGAATGGCACCCTCCTTCCCCCCAAAGCAATAATACTTTGATTGCAAACTATTTCCCTAACCAAATATACTCCTTCCCCCAGAGAACTGCTACCATGGAAATCTATGCAATAAATTCATTTTTGTGGCTTGCGCATCAAATCTGACAACATAATTTTGACATTTGGTAAAAGTACATCTTTGTCTATATCCTCAGAAGAAGACTTGCTTAATAGCACTCCTCTCTTGTTCCTACAGTATGTATTTTACGCTGACACCAAAATCAGGGGGAAAGGTTATCTTGTTTTGGGTTTTGCTTTTTGGCTTATGTTTTTCAGATACCTGAAGAAGGAGTTTTCATAAAGTTAACAAGGTACCTGGAAGTCGGGTCGTGAGGAAAAATTATTTGCAACTCCACAGAGAATTCACTAGCATGAATTCAGCACTAATGACCAATTCCCCTTTTGCAACACCCCTAACCACATACATTCCTCAACGTTCTTCCTGATGCCAAACTCTGTTGGAAAGATTACCCTGAATTGGATTCATGAAAAACAAATTGGACTTATTTCACTCCAAGAAATTGGAACCACATAAAATAAAATAATGCCAAATTATGCTTGGAACTAGGATATGCTTGGTTCCGATTTCTTGTGACAAAAGAGTTCCAGATTACAGCCAACGTGTGCAATGTGGAATAAATCCTTTCTTATTTTTAGATATTATAAATATCCCTAGCATTGTGTTATTTGCAAAAGAAATGTGTAACTTTCCCTGATTTTCGCCACATTACCATTCTCTAAAGAAGAGGATTTTATATAAAAGGGTGTATTCAACGCTATCCAAAGGTGTGTATTTACTGAGGTAGCGAAAAGGGCTTATTGGGTAAAATAAGTCAATCAGAAAAAGACAATTATCATATGATTTCACTCATATGTGGAATTTAAGAAACAAAACAGAGGAGCATGGGGAAGGGAAGGAAAAATAAGATGAAATCATAGAGGGAGACAAACCAGAAGAGACTCTTAACTATAGGAAAAAACCTGAGGGTTGCTGGAGGAGGGGGGTGAGGAGATGGGAAAATTGGGTGATGGGCATCGAGGAGGGCCCGTGATGGAATGAGCATTATGTCGCATGCAACTGATGCATCACTGGACTCTACCTCTGAAACTAATAATACACTATATATTAATTAATTGAATTTAATTAATTTTATTAATTGAATTTAAATAAAACAAAATTAATTTTTTTAAAAGGGCTTATTAGGAAATAGTCTCATACTCGATTCCAAAGCACGGAACTCAAGTAGCGCTTCATAGTGGGGCTCCCGTGAATTTCTTCACGGAAGAAAAAACACCTACACAACTCAACGTTAACAGCTTACTATTGATAGTCATCTGTCATTGTACTTTCTCCAAAACGAAAATTGCCTCAAGATTACTTCTGTTTTAATCTCTTATGTGAAGAAAAACAGAGAGGGGAGACCAACTTTTTGGTAGGTAGATGAACTCTTAATGCCTCGAAAAGCATATTTCAATCAGTTATTTTTAAAATATATATAACTGAAGGTATAGATATGTTCTTCTTATACATCCTGATTTTTTCTGTAGTATTCCTTGTCATTACTTTGAGCTTAGACAAAGGTCCAAAGAGAAATGATATCCTCCTTTAGTTTCCTTTTTTTTTTTTTTAAGATTTTCTGTATTTATTTGACAGAGAGAGAAAGTGCACAAACAGAGGGAGCAGCAGGAGGAGAGGAAGAGGCAGGCAGGGAGAAGAAGAAGAAGAACTGAGCAGGGAGTTTGATATGGGACTCGATCCCAGGACCCTGAGATCATGACCTGAGCCAAAGGCAAATGCTTAACTGACTGAGCTCAGGTGCCCCTGTTCTCCATTAGTTTCTGCCAAAATATGGGCAAAGAAGTTCCTCTGACCCGTTCCTGCATGAGGAGCAATGAGGGACCCAGAAGTGTATTATGATGTCCAGCCCTTGGGAAGCTTGAATGCCATCCTAAGACAATATATGCATTTGCTCAACAATTATTAACAATGCAAAACAAAACCAGCAAGTACTCTAGTTTACCGCACAGCCATCCGTCTCTTGACCGATCTAGCAATCCATCTTCTTTTTTCTTTTATGGATTTCATGGTAAGTTGCAGACTGACTCCTACACACATCAACCAGAGTTCACTACAGCAAAGAATGTTCAACATGATCCCATTTGAGGGTGAGAAAGAGTCCACTGGTGTCAGTAGGGAGACAGATGGTCAGGGGGCCATTGCCAAAGTTCCAGAGATAGATGACGAGGGCCTGGACCAGGGCAGGGATAGGCAGAATATGGAGGAGGGGACAAGCAGACAGTGGAAATGATAGCCCTCCACGATAGATCGTACATGGGGAGCAGGATGAGGGAATGTGAGGGAACCACAGCGACTCCCAAATTTCTACCTTGAACAACAGTTAGGAAGTGACTTTTGGATGGTGATACATATGTTGGGGGAAAAGTTGTAAGTTGGGTTTGGGATGTAATTTGGGGGATACTTTGAGTGTTGGAGCGACAGATGGGAGTCAGCGGCATTTGTAGGGAGTTGCACGCTTTTTGTGTAGAGAGGGGGGTATGCAGCAGGATCCAGGAACAGAGCTTGAAGCCACACGGTCTTCAAGAGCAGGCAGTGTGGAGATGCCTATAAAAGAAACAGAGGAAGCTGAAGAAAGAGGAGAACCGGGGAGAATGGGGCCTCGGGAATAAGGGGAGGAGATGGTTCTAAGATGAGCCGGTCCATGGTATAAAACACTGAGAAGTCAAGAAAGATGAGGAGACCAGAGTCTATGGGATTTGGCAAGTTGGACATTGATGGTGACCTTGGTAGCAGTTGTCATGGAGCTGGGGAAACGAAGCCAAATTTCAGTGTTGAGAATTGAATGAAACATGAGGTCATAGACAATACGTGAAGACTAATCATTCTAGAAATTTAGTCATGAGAGGCAGGAGCGAGGTAAGGCATACACATTTAGAGGAGGATGAAGGTCATGGGAGGGTTTGTTTTGTGGGCAGAGCACCTTGGCCATTAAATGAACACCTTGTCATTCAGCTGACACCTAATATATGTGGCCGTGCACTCACAACTGTCATTGTGTGTGTAGATTGTCTCCCTGGTTTGACTTAAACTTCCTTGAACAGGCGGACCATGTATGGCGCTCATAGTCTCATGGAGCATAAAAGCCTGAAGGTATCGGAGATCACTGAGTATAGCCCCTCTTCTTATGGCTGAAGAATCTAAAGCCAAATTAGAGTGAGTCACTCAAGGTCATGTGCAGAGTAGTTGGTAATAAATCACACAGGTCCTTTACATTGTGGTTGCAATAAAGAGAAAGATTTTCTTTTTCTTTTTTTTAAGGATTCTTTTTTTTTTAAGGATTCTTTTTTTTAAGATTTTATTTATTTATCAGAGAGAGAGTATGAGCAGGCAGAGTGGCAGACAAAGGCAGAGGGAGAAGCAGGCTCCCCACCGAGCAAGGAGCCCGATGCAGAACTCGATCCTGGGATCCCAGGACCCCAGCTCATGACCTGAGCCGAAGGCAGCCACCTAACTAACTGAGCCATCCAGGCGCTGCAGGATTTTGTTATTCAACACAACTGAATGAAATTTCAGTCCAGGAAGCATCACAAAGATGTAAGTAACCCTGATCACAAGGCTGTCCTTACTGTGTGCACAGCAATGGGGTCATCTGGATCTGGGTAGAACAAAGCCCATCTTCACTTGTGCCCCCAAATTGGGACTGATCTGCTGGTCCAAAGTTCCGGGGCAACGTACTTCCGCAATCTCCTATCACTTCTCTGTTTTGCTCATATCAGCCCTATTTAATATTAAATAGGAGCCTTTGCATATTGCCAGAGAGACACCATTTCTGGGTTTCCAGGCCTTTCTATGGCAGACGTGCCTCAAAGCCTCTGAAGGGACCCTTGCCTTCAGAATCCCACTGTTTTCAAGAATCATATTCTGTGGATTCATTTTGGACTTCGAGAGATGGCCGGACAAGGGCTAAACCTTCCAGTCTCTTCTATTTTCTACTCCTGCTTCTCCAGCTCCCTCCTCAAGTTCCTTTAATTAGCTCAACTTCGAATCACCCGGTGTCGGGCAAATGCAGTCGCCCCATGTGGACAAAGAGAAGGATGAGGTAAGCCACTTAGAGGGCAACTGATTTATTGCATGCAGAAAAACTTCCTGTTAGCTTCCCCTAAGTTATCTCTTCCCTTATTATTTGGAAAGCACAGTAATTTTCCACTTATTCTCTACTGATGTGAAACAGATTTGTTTAGATCTTAGAGGAAGCTCTGTTTTGCGTTGGGGGTGTGCGTGTGTGCATGTGTGTGTGTGTGTGCGTGTGTGTGTGTGTGTGTGTGTGTGTGTGCACGCACGCGCATGTGTATTTGCACTTCCTCCTAGACCTGCTAGAGTACAATCATTTGGCTGTGCATGCCTATATTGGACTTGATTGCCGCACTATACCACATTTGCAAAAATGTTCTTTTCTAAAACGGTGAGAAAAAGCCTTTACAAGCTGAACTAACAACATCTGCCTCTCCCAAATGCCTTAATTGTATTGGCAAAAAGAGCATTTCTTATTTTTTAAAGCCTACTTTAACTGGATTGTTGGAGCAGCACCATTAAAAGGATAATGACAATGTTACCCTTAAATAGATGTTCTTAAAATAATTGCTTTCCCCCACCGAAGGCTGGCATGGTGCTCATGAAATCCTGGTGGGGTCAGCAGGTTCTTTGATGCCTGTCTCTGTCTCACTCACTCTCTTCTTTTTCTCATCCACCCTTCTCCTATTTGTACTAGATATTGAAACTTGCTTTTTTGCCCATATCACAGCCCACTCCCCCCTCCTTTTTTTTTTTTTTTTTATGGTAAATATGTAGGTTTCTTAATGGGTCAGCAGTTACTGCTCTTTTATTCTGTCTTGAAGTCATTTTATTCTGGAAGTCGAACATAATCAAAACATTGACTTTTAGAGCATCACCATCCCAGAAATTGACGAGTTGGCCCTAAAATCAGAGGTCTGCACATTTTGCTTCTTATCTTGGGTGAAACTAAGAAGTTGACAGTGATGTGCATGAAGAGGGGACATTCGACCTTGTTGGGGAAAAGTTGAGTGAGGACTGGTTGTAGTGTCTACCTGGAGTATTATTCTGGGGCTGGGAAATAAGGGGAAGCCCGAGTTGTGTATGAGCAGAGGTGAGGCTCTTGTGAGGCTGTGGATATAAAGCAACAGGGAACTGCAGCCTGTCTCTCTGAAAAAGGAAGTCTCTAGAATCAAGGGGAAGTTTAAAACATGAAGCCAAAGGACCAGGCAAAGAACTGAAGAAAGGCAAGATAGAGAGAGGTAAAGCTTCAAGAGATTCATGGAGATAAATGCATGCAGGTGGAGAGGGCATTTTAGAGTTGCCCTTTGCTCTTACTCTGAGCAAAGAGGAGCTTGTTTCAAGGATCAATTTACACAGGAGGAAAAACAGATGACATATGCATGGTTTTATTTGATGTCCAACTCACACTGAGGCAGCTCCAGAATAATGCAGAATATACTTAATCTCTGTGTGGACACAGCAGCTCAGCAGTGGTATGCATACAGTCAGAGTGGAAGGCATCAGCTTAATTTTGTTGACATTGGACTTCAGTTCATCCAGTTTCATTGGATTGACAGACCACCTTGTCAAACCTATCCAGAGTTATTAAACTAATGGTTTCTATCAGGTAACCTAGATAGAAGTTCTTCTCTGTTTAGGATTACATTCTAGATACACAATCCAGCCAGTGAGCACTTGGTTCTTTCTTAAGTGATGCATGGAGGATGGATGAAGGAAAATTGAAACACGTTTCCGCTATGTTACCTTTCAACCTATTTGTTTACAATGTATGACCACTTATGGCTTACAAAGAAAATCTACCACGATTTATTGCTTGGAAAGATGATGCAAAGAGTTTGAGAGAGAATCACTAATAAATTGATGGTGGAGTGCTTTGTTAATACAGAGTGCTGTTGAAATGCATAATGAGGATTGGCCCTTTCAAGGTCACTTGCCTGAGAAGAGGCCAAAACTCAGGATGCCTTCCTCTCCATCGAACAGCCCCTGGCATACAAAGCATGAATGGAGCATGCGTTTAACCCCACTTGGGTACCGCTGGAAGGGGCCCCCACTTATTTCTACCCAATTGAGCAAAACTAACAAAGTAAACAAGAAATATAGCAGGTTCTCCTCAAGCTTTAGCATGCACACAAACCTCTTGGGATCTTGTTAAAATGAAAGTTGCGAGTCAGTGAGTCTGGGATGAGGCCTGAGATTCTGCATTTCCAACAAGACTCCAGGCAAGGCCAATACTATTCCCCCAAAACTCTAAAACATTTGGACAGGCACAGAGATTCCTTTAATCACTAGGATTTCGATATGCTGGGAAAGACCATCTCTGAAGGAAGCTAAGGGGATTTGTTTAGTGTTCAAGATGCAAAAACAAAAGCACCCAGAAGAGGCACCTAGAAGGCAACTGGAGATGTTGAATTGGAGTCGAGGAAGACAGTAGGGCTGTGAATAATATTTGGGGAACCATCCACATAGATGTATCATAGGTGACATCACGAGTGGAGATAACTCTGTAGACAGACTAATAGATGAATAGATGAAATATTTGGAGGAACCTCCTAAGTTCACAGTACATTATCATCATTGGCTCATGCGAAGCCCCATTTTTGTTTTATTTTGTTTTGTTTAGAGTGAGAGAGACTGCATGGGTGGCCAGCAGTGGGGATGGACAGAGGGAGAGAGAGATGAGGCTCCATCTCACCACCCTGAGATCATGACCTGAGCCTAAATGAAGAGTCCAATGCTCAACTGACTGAGCCACCCAGGCACCCCATGATTTTTTAAAATTAGCTGTGTCATGCATTCGCTTGTATCTCTATCCCTCTCACCAGAAGCAATTTTCTCAAGTATTTGATGTGTAGCCTTATATTTTGCTAAGTGTTCTTCTGTAATACGTCTTATTTTGTGTGCGTGGGTTTTGTTTGTTTGTTTTGAGATACAGCCGTGTCTGGCAAAGGGAAATAGCCTTAATGATTCAACTTGTTGACTTGATACACATGTGTATACCTATGCAGCCAACACCCAGCTCAAGACACAGACTATTTTCTGCGGCTCTGTGCACATGTTTTTAATTTACATAAGTGACATTGAATAATAGATATCCTTTTATTCCTTACCTCATTCCTACAGCAGGACATTTTCAAGGTTGATGCCATGCCTCTATGTTTACGTATTTGCTTCCATCTGCTTCAGAATGTCCCCTTTGTGCTTCTGCCACTTTCATTTCACATTCCCCAATGAAGGACACCTAGATCGCCTCCAACACTGTCTACAACAAAAAATGCTAGAACAAACATCCTCATTTCTGTTCTCTTATGGAGCCACATGAGATTTTTCTTCCTAGACTCTATAACCAGGGACGTGATTACGTACAGAGTCCTGGTGTATACACATACTTATTCCAACTAAAATATACCAGATTGCCTTCCAGAATAGCTCCAGCCAGTCTGCACTTACAAATGCTTTTTCCTCAAATCAAATGTATGTTTCTTTTGAATATTCACTACATTAAACTGGACTCAAGGTGGCCAGGTTTTATTAGGGTTACATTTAGATTTTCCCCTTGCATGGCAAGTCATCCATTCATTGAATATTTCATGAGCACCCACAACACGCTAGGTACTCTTTTAGGGGCTGGGAATGCATCTGTGAAGAAGATGTGGAATTGATGTTCTAGTCATGATAACATGAAGTGGGTGAGATCACTTAGGAAGAGAACACAGGATGAGTGAGGATGAAAGAAAACCAAGGGCAGAATTCTGAGAAACATCAAAAGATTAAGGGGGACAGAGAAAAGAATCCTGGAGGGAGATCAAAAACACTCCTAAGTAACAAGAGAACAAAGAGAAAATGATGGCCTGGGAGCCAAAAGATAAAGACAGTTTCGAGGAAAGTACAGTCTGTCAGACAGAATTTAAGTAGGAGGTGGTTGGTCACCAAGAAGGCTTTGGCACAAGCCATCGATGGAAAATTGGAGAATGATAGGACAATGTCCACCCTATGGTCCTCAGTCATGTCCCCAGACCAAATACATGACCTCCACATTCCTAAAAGCATTGGAATCTACTTTTCTTCCTTCCAGGTACATTCTTTTCTTTAAAAAAAACTTCCTTTCTCCTTCAGTAAACAGACCTGGCTCTTCCAACCCTCTAGACCAGAGCATAACTTCTAAATTCTGGTGTAATTACCACTGAGTGATCAAGGATAATATTTTGCTGATTATTCCAAAGAGGGGGACTCCGGTCTTCTCCAAGAATTTCATAAACCAATCTGCATTTAACAAAATTAGTCTATAAAATGAAAGAAGACAGAAGGGCGGGGAATGAATGGAAATCTTCTCATCTGACAGTTGAAAAGACAGCTTCAGATGTCATGTTACTGCTTTTATGTAGGACATAACAATGACTTTATCTTTGTCTCCTTGCTTTCACTCATCTTATCATTGTATATCATGGATACTTGGGTGGGGGGAGGTTTCTGTAAAATGTCTGCCCCATGTGTTCAATCTTTTATGTTTTCACAGTTCTCCTCCACTGACTTGGGTGTAGTCCTCATTGCCTCCTGCCTGAATCGTGACAACAACCTGAGGACAGAAACTCTGCCTCAGGTCCCCTTCCTGAGCAGCACTGTCCAGGAGGCACCCCCACTTGCAGAATTCCCAATGCTTTCCCACTGCCTCAGATGAATCCCACATGCCAGACACACAGTCCTTCATGGCCTGGCCTCACCCCACCCTGGGAACTTGTGGTTCCCATTGCATCACACCCATAATGCTCTGCTCCTGCCAAACTGACCTGCTTTGACTTTCCCCAGAAACGCTATGCCCTTTCTGCGCCTCGTTCCTTGTCCCTGCCCTTCAGCATGTTTGGAATTCCCTCCCCCTACCCAGAGTCCTTCAGGTCCCATACCCTCAACCTCCGCTGCTCTGTTCAAACTCCTAGAATAGCAGCTCCCGAACATCCTGGTTTCAGGACCCTTTTACACACTTAAAAATTAGTAAGGAACCCAAGGAGTTTTATCTTGTGGGTTTTATCTACCAGTTTACCATAAGATAAAATTAAATAAGGAACACATTTAAATATTTGGTAATCATTTCTGAAAAACCATTATGTGTTACCACAAAAAAATATATTTCATGAAAAACAACTCTATCTGTCAAAACAACAACAAAATAATAATGAGAACAGTGGTGGTGCTTTCTATTTTTGCAAATCTTCTTTAATGTCTGTCTGACTAGAAGACAGCTAGATTCTCCTGCTTCTGCATTCAATCTTTTTCTTTATGGTTTTATTTATTTAATTATCAGAGAGAGAGAGAGAACAAGCAGGGGGAGCAGCAGGCAGAGGAAGAAATAGGCTCCCTGCTGAGCAAGGAGCCCAAAGTGGGACTCGATCCCAGGACCCTGAGATCATGACCTGAGTTGAAACCAAGAGTCAGAAGCTTAACTAACTGAGCCACACAGGTATCCCTGCATTCAATCTTTTATGATAGGTTGTTTTGGCTGAAGCATTTGAAGAAAATCTAGACATTGCCCTGGATTAAGGGAGAAGAATTATAATACTTTTCAGATTATTGTGGACATTGCTTTTTTTATCCTGTACCAAACTGGAAAAGTGATAGTTTCTTAAAAGTTAGTTGCAACATGGAATCTGAAAACTTATCAATACATTTTTCATACTCTGTTATATCAAAATTCATTGATCTATCTTATACTTTGAATGGACCTTTTATCTACTAATAATTTTATAGCATCAAGCACC
>CM053608.1:115319157-115336304 GCA_028646535.1 Procyon lotor
GAGATTCTTTCATTTTCATAATGAAATGGTGGGGGGGAAATTTTGTAGGTGTGTTAAAAACAGATTTTTAGCTCATTTTGTGAGGCCAAGCCTGAAAGATGAAATCACTCCCTTTGGCCTGCTGTCTTCTGGCTCTGGCTCTTGGTCACCTCTTCTTTGTCTCCTAACTTCTCGAATCTGATGGTCTGGGAGCACTGGGCTACTGGGAGTCATCCAGACATGCCTCGATCTTCCCTGTCCCCATGCCTTTTCACATGTGATTCCCTAAGCCAGAATACAATCTCTCCCCCTCCACCTCTCTTGGTGCTCCAGTAAAATTTTAATTTAGCTTTCACGTTGGGGCCCCAATACTTCCCCTCCTGAGGAAACTTCCCTGTGTCCCCTTGGACTGGCATTGGGACTTCTACTCCTACAGTCAGCCAGAAGAGCATAGCCATCGGACATCTGCCCAAGACACCAACAAACTTGGGATACGAGAACACCACTGGAATAAACCTGATGGATGACACCAGTTACCTCAGTTTCCCATAGGCGACTCTTCAGGTAACAGGTGAAATATGAATTAATGAGGAGTACCGAAGTAAGTAGTGATCCAAAATGGAGCCATTCCCTGTCTTCACAAGCCTATCACTCCTGAGTGTTTTTGCCCTGGACATGAGAAATCGCTCTAAACAAACACAGGCCATTTCTGAGACACTTGCCCCAAGTCATAGTTGGAACTTGAAAAAAATCTCTGAAACCAAGCAATGCGTGGTAGGGTAATATTTACCCAGAGCAGATGGGTCATATTGTTACGTAAATCTTAAATGCTTTAGTAGGCCTCCCCAAAAAGTTGCCTGGTTCAAAAACTGTAGTTCCAAAAAAGTTAAACCATTCTGGTACTTTCCATATGTCATAAATCTCTTATTTTGAACAAAAAGAAAAAGGTAAACAGTGTTTATTACTAGAGAATTCTTTTCTCTACATCTGCACGGATTATATGTTGAACATACATTAAAGGACTATCCATTTGAAGACTATCAAATGATTCATCGGCCTCCTATGTTCAGGTGTTTTTATAAAGCCAATCCATTCTTCCCTTATAGCACAATTTCACTGTGCTGATTAATTTTCACTTAATTCTCTGGATTTTCATCTCTGCAGTTGACGACAAGCTCCTTGAAGACGAGGACTATCTGTTTATCTTTGTATCCTAGGGCCTAGCCCAGTGCCTGGTATGTAGAGCATGCTCTATAATTAAGGGAATATGTGATGGTAAGGGAGGCCTTGGCACAGCTGAAAATTCAGACCTTCATTATACAAATTCCACATTCAGTCCCTGCGCGATAACAGAAGCAGGGGTCCCAGGGAAAGAACCTAGCTCCTTCAGTGATCCAAGTGATCAATCAAGTATTCGTTGAATGACAAACACCAGCAACTCACAGGCCTCAGAGCCGACTGCTGAGGGAATGCAGAACAAAACAAGGTCCCTGCCCTTCTGGAGTGAATAATGCTAACTCCACAGACAGTCATGAAACAATTTGAGAAAGATTAAGCTCGTGGAGTTCCATAAAACAAAAGCTGGCAGAGGCCCTTCAGGGAACCCAGAATTTGAATATGGGATGCTACAGAAACTTGTTCCTTCCTTTATTATACAACAATAGAAGGCAGACAATGGAAATAGGGAATCTGAGGCCTAGATTTCCAAGGAAGCTAATAGGTCATGCAGTATATGACCAAAAAAAAAAATCAAGTTAGCAAAAGTGTAAAAACTCTCAAAGGCATCTATATACAAAGTATCCAAATATCTCTTCAAGAATAAAAAAAATCATTTTGAATACTTTTCTGTGTAGCCCATGGGCCCACCGATTGGCTTTCTTTAGGTCCTAAGGTAAATTTACCATTTACCACACCTAGGAGGGATTCACAATCAAAACCACTTAGCAAGTCACTTCACCAACATTTACCAAGTGACTACATTTGTTCTCTAACTTTTGATCCCCATAACATCTCTAAGCACTGCAGCCCTTAGACCTAGCAACCGGGGTCCGGACCCCACACCCCAAAGCATTCCGACTTTCCTCCAGCCACGCTCTTCCCACTCCTCAAGAGGCCAAAGTGCTGGAGGCCACTGAAAGCCCTCTCCCCCATCCACCACTAGCATGATAGCAAACACAGGATGCACAGATTTAACACAGATTTAACACAAATTTAACACAGGTTAAATTTGGATGGCAGATAAACATGGAATCATTTTTTTAATAATGCCCCATATTTAGTATATGTATGTCTCAGAACAGCGAATCTCTACCAACCTTCATGACTGGGCCAAATACCACGGCCTCAACGCCCTCATTCCCTTAACACCTGCGCCCGCAGGTAGAAGCAACCCCCCAACCCCCAACCCCCACACATGCGCAGTACGTCACCTGGACTTCTCTTTTTCTACCCTGGGACACAGGACAGTCAACTCTGGTGCACGTCCCACCTCCTCTACCCAGTGAAAGCTCTTCACCCATAGAGACTTGTTCTGGGAGAGTGCCCTGCAATCCCATGTCCCCCGACATGGGTGTTTGAGCCTTACCTGTGGAAACCTAGACCTTTCTCGAATGCTGGGGTTCATGTCAGGTTGGGTGACATCTGTGCCTGGCAATACCAGGACGTGCTGCTGCACGGCTCACTCGCCGTTGGTGTCACCGAGTCACGGAGGAGCACTAGGCAGTCCCCTCCCTTCATCCCCCAGGCCGGATGGCTTTTCAGGGAGCATCTCTGACGGACAGGCACGCCTCAGACGCTTTCCTTCTTTCTTCCCTCATTCTGAAGGCTATAATTAACTCTCCTCAGGGAACATCTATCCCTACAAACCTGTCTCATTTTGCTCCCTGAAATTATATAAAATATCAAAATATTTAAATCAACAAGAATCTTAAGAGTTAGGCTGTAGGGTAGTTACAAATCGACAAGAAAAAGACAAAAAAGAGCAAAAAAAAAAAAAAAGACAATAAAGAAGGGTAGGGTCAGGCTACCCTTCATAGCATTCACAAACATACAAGTAGGCAAAAGGGCATTTAAAGACAGCTCCAACTCATTGTTATTCAAGTCCATGGAAATTACTTTTTCTTTAAAATTGCAAAAGAAAAAAAAAGTATTTAAACCTATAAGGCACGGTTTTGGCAACTGTGCATTGAAAGGGGGCACTCTGCTGTGTTGCCAAAGGAAGTGTAAACTCCCCCCCCCCCAAAAAAAAACGTCTCTGGAGAGAGTTTTGTCCATTCGTATTCAGAGCCTTGAAAACATTCATATTTTTCTGACCTACCTACTCCATTTATAAAAATTTCTCGTGAGAATACATCAGATAAGCACTTAAGAGTTTTCACAGCTGTGCTATTAAAAAAAAAAGTGTGAAACAAATAAATGCCTAACAATAGGGGGATGACTAAATAAAATTTAGAATATGCATCTAACGAAAAATTATTGTCGCCGCTAGAAATCAAGTTTTCAGGAGAATTCTTGACATAAGAAAATGGTGTCTTAATTGAGACAGGCTGGGGGGACCTGCAGTAACAGCTTTTAAAAATCTCAGTGGTTTTAGCACAACAAAAATGCTTCTCTCGCTCACACTCCACGTCCAAATGAGATTAGGCAGGAGGGGATGGCGGGGAGGCTCCCTCTGCGCCGTCACCCAGAGCTCCAAACGCTCACATGAACTTAGGACCAACCTGTCAGGCTGGAAAGAGAAGGCGAGTTCAACCCGGAAGCGACACGCCTCACTTAGGATGAGAGCCCATTGGCCAGAACTAGTCACGTGGCTCCACCTACGTACAACAATAGGAGGGGGGAAAGCACTCCTACCACGTACCCAAGGGGAGAGGTGAGCCAGATATGGGGCAGTGCTGAAAGTTTCTACCATTATACTTCTGATATATAAAAAAAAAAGTGAAATACAAAAGTGCAAACATAATCCAATTTTGGAGAAATATTTATGATACTTTCATATTGTATGGATAAATGGAGGAAATCCACTCTGATAATAGAGGTATCCTGGTTGTGGAAGCACAGATGGTTCTTATCTTCTTCCCTACACATGTTTGAGTTTTCTAAATTTTCTACAAAGAACACCTTAATTTCTACAATAAGAGAAAAATAAGTTCTATGTTTCAGGATTCCTCTTGCTGTCCTGGGTTTTCTCACCTTTGGAAGACAAATGTTTCTTCTCCATAGTTCAGCAGATTCCTTCTAAGCCTCGGCCCCCACTGTAATGGGAATACTATTACTTTTCCTCTCCCCATCAGAGAGCTAAATGAGAAGTAACCAATAGATGTCCATTTAAAAACATTTGTATGGGGCCGGGGGGCCGGGGGGGGGGTGTAGGTGTTCATTAGATGCAAAGAAAAAAAAATCATGATGCTTCCTTCAGAACATGCAATTAAATTCTGTCACCCTACACAGAAGATTTGATCATATCTCGCTGCCATTTACCCAAAAGATATGCCTGATTCCCTTGATTATTCCCTAAGGAAGTATGAATCTTACCAAACAGTTCAGACTTGGGGGGCGGGGGGATAGCTCAGAATATTCACTCTCACAAATGAACCCAAGGGGATGGATCTTATCTCTTGGCAGCCAAGTTCACTGTTGATATCCCTAAGTCTTCCTGCCTAACTCGGGCTCCAGGGGCTCTTGCCTTCCCTAAATCCTTACTGTTCACATAGTACGTATCAGACAACCAAGCCCAAATCATTTGACACCTTGTTTCAAATATTAATATCCAGGGTCAGGGACCCTAGGAAGGCTGGGACCCTCTAAGCTCCTCTTTCTTGGCCCCACTGCCGATCGAGCTCAGCACCAACGTAGCTCAGCCCTGCTCCATAAGGACTTTGTCAGGTTGACCTGAGCCCTTCAGGGGGAAAAGTAAGTTGTGAGTCTGATCCTGGTCCTTTCGCCGCAAGGCTCCTAATGCAATGTATTGATGTTCACGCAGCCGCTGTTCACGCAGCCGCTCACACAGATTAGAAGTGGGAGCAGAATACCGTCTAAGTCTCAGGAACCAAATTGAGATTCCGTTATTTAAAAAAAAAAAAAAAAAAAATCGTGTTCTGTAGCTATTCAAAGAAAAAAAGATGTAGTTTTACAAGGTTGTCAGCCCACCGTCTTCCATAAGAGTGCACACAAAATGTGGCTGAAGGGAATCCCAGTGCATCAGGGACAGATGGAATGCTTATGTGTGGGGTCTTCTTGATTTTTAATATGCCCCACTAGCCACAGGTCTCCATTGATGTGGAGAGAAATTAATTAATGGCAGCATCACCACGGCAGCCTGTTTGAACTAATTGCTGATGTGACAGGGAAGGGGAAGAAACAGAAGAAGAGAGGGATCGTGGCAAAACAGATGAAGTTTTAATTAATGGTGTCTCAAGATGTCACTTCTTCGGGAACAAAGTAAGAATGACCTCTCTTGGCAAATAACTGGTCCTATTCCACATTCCCTGTACGATCGTAATACTACTTTAACTGTACGGCTCCCAACTTGAAGTGGGGACTGGAGAAAAACGCTAAGGTGACTGGAACATTCTCTGTGCCTCAATGTGTCCCAGCTGGGCCTTGCTGGGTGACATGTGGGCACAGGGTTCAACTTTCCTACTGCATTCGCCCCGGCCCCGGGTTGTGCAAAATCATGCACTGTTGACACGGGAACCGCAATCTTACATTAAGAATGATTACCACCCCTTTTGACTTCTTAGCTGTAAATACGAGATTTAATCATAACGTTTAGCTCTGTGATTTATGGATATCATAAATCACATTGTGTTGTGAGTCTGGGACTATCTGTCACAGTGCTAAGAGACCACAGCAACTGGCCTCCTAGGAAGAGATGACAACAAGACTGTCTATAAAGATATTTTGGTCTTTCTCCGCCATCATCCTGTCCGTCCTCCCCAGCCAAACACCTGCACCTGCCAACACCTCCTCCCTTGATAGGGACACAGAGAACACCACTAATAACCTCAATGTCACTCTATTTTTTTTTTAAAGATTTTATTTATTTATTTCACAGAGAGAGAGAGAGATCATAAGTAGGCAGGCAGAGAGCAGGCAGAGAGAGAGGGGGAAGCAGGCTCCCTGCTGAGCAGAGAGCCCGATGCGGGGCTCTATCCCAGGACCCCAAGATCACGACCTGAGCCCTAGGCAGAGGCTTTAACCCACTGAGCCACCCAGGCGCCCCTCTATTTTTGCCTGCTGTGTATCCTTACTCTCCATGGATAGGACGAAAAGTTGGGGAAAGTAGGAGTGATTTATATGGCCTCCTGGCACTGGATTAGTTCAGGAAAATCATGAAGAACCTGCAACTTCACTAAAAAGTGAATCGAATAGCATGCATTAGAGCCACCCCCTAGCCCTACATGAGCTATCATCTGGCACTCCCAGCCTTTCTGCCATCCCATGTTGCTTCCTTTGTTTCAGATCTACAGTATGCCCATAAATTGCTTCTGGGCCTCTGAAACTGTTAGTTTCATGCTAAATGTTTTATAATCCAGATTGCTGTCTTAGACAGCCAGAGCTGCCATTAACAAAATACCACCAATTGGGTGCCTTAAAAACAGAAATCTTATTTTCCCACATGTATTTCCAGTTCCGGAGGCTAGAAGTCCAAGGTCAAGGTGTCAGCATGGTTGGTTCCTCCTGAGTCCTTGGCTTGTAGATGGCCTCCTCGATGTGTCCTCACATCATCCTTCAGTCTGTGTGTGTCTCTGTCCTAATCTCCTCTCATAAGGACATCAATCATATTGGATTAGGGCCCATCCATCTGACTTCAAGATCCTATCTCCAAATAAGGTCATATTCTGAGGTGGCTAGAGTTAGGACTTCAACATATGCATTGGGGCAGAGAGGAGGACACAATTCACAATCACCTTTACAACCCTCTTCTTCAGCACAACTTTGCCCTTCACCATGGTGACACCCACCAACCTGTCCCTCAGCTTCATCCACACCTCCCACGGAAGCACACTGTGGCAGCAGCATGAGGCCAAGGCACAATGGCCAAGGCCAAGGCTAACACATCACATGGCCTTCTTCTGGGTGGGGCTGCCCCACCTGAGCCAGCAGCACCATGTGAGGTGACCTCCTTTCAAGTTCAGAACATGGAGGGGAGTCCAGCCCCCTCCATGTTGACTCCCCTTCAGCTTATTCAGGATGTGTTTACTACCCACCACTTCTTGACTTCTGACGGCCCCTGCTTTGCCAAGAGATTTGAATTTAAGGAAAAAATTAAAACCCCTCCCTCTCTCCCTCTCTCTCTTTCTTTCAACTCTACCTCCCTGAACCAAAAGGATTTTCTATTTCCAGCAGTATAGAAACTTTCCTTATATCATATTCTCTCTTTCCTCCATCATGGCTCAAAATAATAACACTATCTCAGGCCTCCAAGTTTTACTCTTGATATACAGATGGAAGCTTTTTGGAATTTGGGAAACACTTTTCTCTCTCAGCAAAGCATTGATTTGAAGACTCTCTCACTTTTCACATAACAATTCTAACATGAAACCCAAAGCTAAGCCAAGATTCTTTATTCTGGGTGGTCTCCTCCTTCCCCTGAATTGATAGATTCAATGCCAGGACAGCCTGATAGCAAGGAATGAAAATACATGGATATGTCAAGACTACAGCTCTTGTTGCGCTAGCAGCTGGGAAACAAATATTCCAGGACATCCCCCAGAAGAAGCTGATTCGTTATGGACATTTAATGATCTGGTTAGCACTGGAATTATTTTCCTTAGCAGATAGGTAACTAGGGAGGCTATGAAGACAACCGTCAAACATGTTCGTTAAGAATTCATTGGCAGGGGCCTTTTTCTGGTCCAGAGCCAGAAACCCTTCAGTATCCAACTGTCTTCCCAGGAACTTGAAGGTGCCCACCACCCTTATTATTTGCCCATATCTCACTTGGGACCCCTAGGGACTATGGAAAGTAGAAGAGGGGTATCCTGGGAAAACATCCAGGACAGAAGGGTCAAATCGATGGATCCCTGATAAGTACATTATATAGAAAACCTGACTTAGAGGCAATCCAACATGGCGGCCAATGGGAGGCTAGAGTCAGACAGCTTGGCTTCATGTACTGACACTTCCCCTTCCTACCTTGTCATTCCATGTTATGAAACCTCTCTGGAGGTCATCTGTAAAATGAGGGTTACTAAAAGACCTATGTTTACAGTGTCATTGTAAAGCTTATGAGAATAAATATGTGTAAAATGTTAGAAGAGGGCTTGACACATAACTCTCCGTAAATGTTAACACGAGTACTATCAGGTTGTGGAAAAGTGGTTAGTATGAATAATCTTAATAGCCAAAATTTATTGAGTGCTTATAATATGCCAGGCAATGTTATAAATTCCTTACATGTGTAATGGGGGCTAAAATTATTAATATAAGAATTTTTTAAAGCCTGTTTTCTATCCCTTTCTAGGTCTCGCCACCCCCACTTCCACTAGTAAAATTCTGATTTGGTTTACTTGGCACTTCCCCATATCATCGGCTGATGGGCCTTAATCCACAGATTGCAGGAAAATACTGTAAGCCTGAGAGGCAAGAAGATTTATATTTGAAATGAAGAGAACTCCTGGCAATAAAAAAAGAATAGCTCCAAGAAAACACGGCAGAGTGAGTACGAGAAGTTTTACTTGGCAGTTGAGAGTGGAATAAGGAGAGATTTTCAAGTACAGCTACTCTGCGTTGAAAGTGAGGGGTGGACAAATTGAAGGCAGAGAATTTTTTTGAAATGTAGCTGTTTCTTAGGCATACATTACCCTCTTGGAATTTTCTTAAGAAACTACCATAAACACTTAAATTGCTTTTGGTTAAGCTTCTCTGTTAACTTGTTTTTCTCTTTGAATGTGATTCTAAGTGAAGCCAGGACCACATGGGAACCCACCTTTTACACAGGCCATACACACATTCTCCCAGGCTGTTCTCACAGAGATCCTGTGTGTCAGATACTGTTCTTTTCCCTTCTTGGAAGGGAAAACTGAAGGGGAACCTGGGTGGCTCAGTGGGTTAAGGCCTCTGCCTTCAGCTTGGGTCATGATCCATGATCTCAGGGTCCTGGGATCAAGCCCCGCATCAGGGTCTAAACTAATGCCCGTTTCTTCCCAATACCTGAAAATGTTTCCTTTCAATTAAAACAAAAACCAAACTGTGTATCTGTGTGTGCCTGTGTGCCTTTTAATTTAATTAAATAATCTAAATATTAGATATTCACATTGTTTATAATTCAAAAGGAACAAATGGTATAAAGCAAAGTCTCCCCCCCAACCTTGTTCTCCCAGCCATCTGGTTCCCCTTCCCAGAGGCAAACAATGTTATCAGCTTCTATTGTGTATTTCTAGATAAAAGCACTACAAGCAAATACATTTTGTCTCGCTCTTTTTTTTAAATGATAGCATAACATACTCGATGTTGTGCACTTTGATTGTTTCCATTTGTCAATATCGGAAACCATTCCATATTGGTATAAAAGGAGTGTCCCCTTCTTTCCTTACAGCTAAAAATAACCCGTTTTGATGCATCCTCCTTTCTGTTGGACAATCAGAAACTTTCTAAATGTGTCCAACTGTAAATGATGTGACAATGAATACTCTGTCATTGTGCAAGTTTGTAAATCCATAGTACAGATTCCTAGAAACAGTATTGCTGGGGCAAAGTCATGCGACCATGCATTCTTAATAGGTACTCCTAAATTGCTTTCCAAAGTTGGTTTTTGGGGGGTTTTTTTTGTTTTGTTTTGTTTTGTTTTTTGAGGTGTGGGGGAGAGATTGAACATAGGCTCAAGCAGGGAGAGAAGCTAAAGGAGAAGGAGAGCAACAAGCAGACTCCGTGCTGAGAACAGAGCCTCAACCCTGAGATCGTAACCTGACCTGAAATCAAGAGTGGGATGCTTAGCCAAATGAGCCACCCAGGCATCCCTTCCACAGAGTATTTAACAACGTACATGCCTACCAGCAACGTATGAGATTGTTTGTCTTCCCTCACCCTCTCCGACACAGTGGATCATTAAAATTTCTGGTCTTTGCCCATCGGAGAGATGAAAATACAAAGTCCATTTCTTCTCTTGCCTTAGGTGACTTGAGTTTAAACTGTAACTTGTTGCCCACAAACCTTTTTATTCATTCATTCAAATAGTGTAAGGCATTTCCCACATACAAGGTTCTATCCCAGTCACCCCTTCGCCCTATAAAGTAGAATCTCTCTCCAAAAGCATTATGTGGCTTAAGATTCCTCCAGATGGCTAGGGTTTGAATAACTCCTGAGTCCTTCATGGTAATAACAGGATAATTATTGGGGTTTGGGAGGAGCAAGTAAATAATATTACTGTCCCGATTCTCTCCCCAATCCCCTCCACACCCAGCTCTAGGTTAGGACCAATCAAGGGACAGTGACAGGAATCAGACAGATGGGGATGAAACTATCTGCTTTATGTCTGATAAAGCCGATTGGAGTCTAAAGCTTAGACCCAGAAACAGATGGGTTTTCTAATATCTGCCCTGAACCCAAAAACAAACAAACAAAAACAGCCATAATTAAACCCATACACGCGGTCATAGGCAGGCCTACTCAGCAAAGGGCAGTCTTCTGTGCAGTGATGACTACTTATTACATACAGGGCCTCAGAGGAAAGTGGATTTCCTGAGGACAGCCAAGTCCACCAAGAGCCTGCATGGCTCTCATGGGCGGCTCAACCAGACCAGCTACACACACTACAAGTAGCCACAGAGGTGTCTCTCCCCTATCTCTCCCACACCACACACACGCATGCACACCCCAGGGGCAAGGAAATTCTCACCCCTCCATGCAAATGTAGGGAGAGGGGATAAGAATACTTCTACTGTTTAACCTTCGGGGATGAAGTTCTAAAGAAAATGGGACCTTTGGAGGGGTGAGAGGGAATTAAAAATGTGAAAAGAATGCAAAATGTATTCACTGCTTCATTCATAAAATACTCATTGAGGGTCTACCCAGTTCTAGGATCTGGGACTGAGATGACAAATACTCAGCTCTCACCTTCTATAGGAGGAACATTGTACAAGAGAGATAGCCACAGCAATAAATCACCTTGTACAAACTCTAATAAAAGCATGGACAAAGGAACAGATGAGGCTTTGCCGAGGTGCCCTGATCTGTGCTAGGAAGGATGAGTAGGGTGGTGAACAGCCTCATACACGACACTACTTGGCATCAGGGGTTTGTGGGTTGGGCAAGAGGGAAGGCCAGATCAGGAAAAGTCACAGTTGCAAAAGGAGAGAATGGAATCAAGTTGCGTTTGGGGCACAGAGAGTATTTGTGTGGGTGGGGACCTGTGCAGAGGGGAAGGCAGCACACGGGTGGTATAAGACACCCCTGGGAAAACACCACGGCTGGGCTGGAAGCCTCTGTAAGCCACACTCAGGAGCCTGTACTGGATCCTTAAACAAGGGAGAGCCCTTAGCGATTCTTAAGCAAAATTGACATGACCCGATTTGTTTCAGGACAATCACTCTGGCAGCAAATGAGGAAGACAGAGTGGAAAGAGAGAGGGGGAAAAAGAACTAAGAACTAAGGTGGGAGGACCAGCTAAGAGTTAACAAACTGGTGCAGAAGAAAGAGGTTAAGAGTCAAGATTAGTGCAAGGGTGATGGAGAAAAGTAAAGAGACTCAGCAGACATTCCCCAGGTAGAATGAGCAAAATGCGGTGATTAACTGGGCATAGGTGGTGAGCGGGAGGGAATCCAGGGCAAACAGGCATTCAGTTTGAATGGTGAAACTGGTGCTGGGAACAAAAGAGGAGCAGGTTGAGGGAGAAGAAACTGAGTTTTGTTTTGGACCATGCTGTGTTAGAGTTACCTCAAAGATACCTAATAGGATGTTTCTGGCAGGTGCCAAGAAATGAAAGTCGGAGCTCAGGAGAGAAGTCGGGGTGCAGACAGACAAGGTAGCTCTTGGGATAAGGGCTGTAACTGAAGCTATGGGAGTCCTGCTAGAGAAGTCAGCTGTGTAAGCAATGAGGCATGCAAGAGAAACAGGGTGGTACAGGGGACCCAACAGGTGGTGGGGATCTGAAACAGAGGAGAGGTCAATGAGGACAGTTCCATGGGAGATCGAGGAGGTCTGGGAGGTAAGGAGGGAGGAAGAACCATTCAGTGAATCATGGAGGAGATCAAATTCTTCCTCCTCCTAGATGTTCAAGGCTACACTGTGTCTTTGGAGGGGATCATTTTCTTATCCACATTTGTCCTATGATATTCATCTTCCAGTTGAGGGCTGCCTGGAGAGCTAACTGGGTGAGAGAAAGAAGGGTGAGGACAATGGCTCAGCTTCCTCCTGCATCCCTCTCCAGAAGAAGCTTCTCCTTCTTTGTCGTAGAATGGAGGATAATGTTCCCAGAGCAGGGCCTTGGGAACACCTTCCTCACAAAAGCTAGCAAAAGCTCTCCATTTACAAACATCAAAAGGAAATCTAATATCCTCCTTCATGGGGTTAAGGAAATCTAAAATCGTTCTTTATGGGTTTAAGGAAATCTAATATCCTTCTTTCCTTCTTTATGGATTTCTCACCAGTGGAGCCAGCTCTGTCTAACAGCGATCGCTCCCAGGATCCTTCATGACCACACCATCTGCTCTGGTCAACAACTTGGCCGACTGTCCATGTTCACCTTTCTGTAGCCACCAGATCTTGGCACCAGCTACACCATGGGCCTGGAATGTCTCACTCTTTCTATAAAATTTCTCTTGATTTCTTTAAAGTCATGCTTGATTCTTACCCCGTCTACGAAACTTCTGTCCATTTTCTGACTCTGTACGTCAACTGAGATGCACGCCTACTATCTTTTGACTACAGACTTGGTCTATGTTAACATTTTTTTCCTACAGAAATCATGTCATTTGTCATAATTATTTAGGGGAATAAGCAGACTTTTCTGGAGAACCAGAGCTCTGCCTCTAAGCATCAGTATTTTATTTGCTTCATTGAATGGACCAATATTTATTGAGCATGGCCTTGTTATGTGCCAAACATTGTGCTACACGATGGAGATTTTAAACAAAGGAAAGTAAACACAGAGAAAGTATTCATTACATAGGCCAAGAAACAAGCCTTGGCCTCCTTCAGGGGGATGAAAAATTTACATCTTAATTGCTCCCACTGCCTTCTTTGATAGCTCTTACTAAAGCAGATTATTCAGTTCCCCGCCTTCTTAAGCAGAGAGGAATGAACAACATCTGAGACATTTGTGTTGACTTGGGTGCATCAACTTGAACATTTCTTTTTTTAATTAGAAAAACAATATGTTCCTTGTGAAAAGTTGCAAAAAAAAAAAAATTTTTTTTTTAGTCACCCATGGTCATACCATCCAAAAAGCAACTGCCACTAACATATTTGTGTATCTCTCTAGGCTTTTGTCCAACCAATTTTAGGAAGTTTGCCATAATAGAGATATAATATATTGAACACAAAAGTTCATAGCTTGCTCTCTTACAAGTTCCCAGTACAGCGTAGCCAGTTTTCCAGGAAGCATCTTTGGTTGAATAATGTCGACCACGAGAGAAGTCCCAGGCCCTGTTTGCCCCTCATGCCCTCATGTAGGGGAGCAGAGCCCGCCCCATCCTCTACTGTGACAGCAGAAGCTTGAAAGAGCAGAGGGGGAGTGGACACAACATGCCTGAGGCTCAGAAATCTGTAGGACCCAAGAATGAATTAAGAGACAGAGTCCTCCTTATTTCGAGAAAGGAATGGCAAGTCTCAGGGAGTAGGGTACAGCAGTAAGAGGTTCTAGACATGGAGACAGGAAGAAATAAAAGGGAGGCCTTTGGGAAGTGGAACGAGATGTCCAGGAGAAGCAGGGACATCCATATGGGAGACCCTCCGACTAGCAGGGGTATCAGCTCTCCCCCACCACCACCGCCACCATTGGCAGAACGAGGAGATAACCCCTCAGAGGCTACACTGTCCCACCCCAGAAGGAACACCTTCAAAGGCTATCATCCAAGCAGAGAAGACCATAATATGTCCCATCTTGAAGACACACAAGTTTCCAAATTTTCCATTTCCAGAGGATCCCTGTGCGCAAACCTTGGGAGACAGAAAAGGGACCTTTAATATGTGTTGTGTTTGTAAAAGAGGGACATCTCCCAGGACTACCAATGAGCAGGGAAGGAAAGTATATCCCCGCTACCTGTTGAAGACACAGTCTCACCCACATGCACCCCAAGGAAGTCATAGACTGCTTACAGAATGTGAAGGATAGTTGCCCCATGCAAAATGGCCCCAGAACACCCACAATTAAACATCCATTGTTCTTCCTTCCTCTTCAGTGCAATGACTTCCAATCTTATCTGCATGTTGGAATTGCCTGCATAGCTTTCCAAACTACTGATGCCTATGTCCCACCTCTGGAGATCGTATGAATCCATCTTGGAGGTGGCCTGGATTTAAAATTACTTAAAAAAAAAATGCTCAGGTGATGATAATATGTGTCGGATGTGTTTGAAAACCACTGCTTTAAGGTCAGGTCCTGAAAATTACTTCTCTTAGGTGGTCTGTACACTGCCTGGAGCAGCCCATCATCCCAACTCTAATCGAATGTTCTGGAAAAGCTTCTAGAATATAGCTGAAATGGGGGGAAATGAATTTGGAACAGTGCAAAGAAAATGCATGAACTGTAGAATCATTACTCTTTTTTTAAACATTGAATGGGTCTGCTGGGAAACCTCAGCTTTTTTCTGGATTGCTGAGCTGGCTAAAGAAGTAGCCACCAGATAAGGCAAGTTTTATGGCATCTCTATAAGTGTATGGGTTGTGTGTGTATCTGTGCATATGCTTATAATAGCCAGCCTAAAGGTTGATGAGTGCACACTATAATGTCTTCTCTGAGGGTTCAAGCAACTTGAGAGCAGGTATCATATTAATGCGTCATTGTGTGGCATCTTGAAGAGAAACTTTACACCCAGGCAGTTCACAGTAAATGTCCAGAGTGATCTTTAGCACTTGTGTTGCAGCTGATTCTCCCAGAGCTGGCTAATGGGCCAGGGAACAACCCCAACTCCTAAGTGACAAGGCGCTCCTTATAGAAGTGGTATCTGGGGTCTTCTTGGGGGTATCAAATATGATCTCTTCCCAATTAAAATATTCCTGATGAGTACTATTACTTGTTCCCCAGGGAGGACAGTGACTATGAGAACTAAAAGCAATGAGTTCACCTTACAGCTTCTCACTCAACTGCCCTTTAAATGCGAAAATAGTTATTTTAATCACTCCTAGCTGGAGACTCCCCAGAACTGGAACAGGTTCTCTGAGCATCCTTGAGAGACCTGGACCAGGGAGAGAGCTGGTTCTCGGAGCACCCGGCTGATGCAATCTGAGGACATTCCCCAGAAGACATATTCCTCACTTCTTAGTTTCAAACAATAAATTAAAAGTTTAGGAGAACAATCCTAAACATCACACTAATTGACTTCAGAGACAAAAGGCAGGTCTAGCCCATGGTAGCTCAGCTCAGCCTCCTGCAAAGGCCAGAAAGGCGGTGAGGAGCAGGGTCCCACACAGGCAGACCAAAGTGTTCTTGCCCTCTGATATGTCTTTTCTGGTTTACTCTTCTTTAAAAAATCTTGTTTGCCTCTTATAGCAGAGCCCTTCATAGAGAAGGTCTAATGATGTATTTCATTAAATCCAATCCAGTTATGTTTTACCTCAGGGTAGCTACAGGGGATCCTCCAAAACTCTTTAGAAAGAAAGAACTTAAACTGAATATTTGACATCTTTGGGTACACTTTTATCTTACATAAAATGTATCATTTGACATATCTGGGGAGATAGAACAATTGGGGGAGGAGGAATGGCTTTTTAAAAAGTGAAACAAACAACAAGGTATTGCAAGACTCCCAAAGGGTGAGAAGAGCAGTGGTGTCATGACACAATTGCACCTGTGGGCCCCTTTCTGTGGACAGATCATTTTGAGAATAGCCTTTCTGTAGAATGAAGGAATCCTTTGACCATTTTTCTACCTGAACCCTCTCTTCTACTAAGTACTTCTGAACTGTGGCATTACTAACCACTGTGCCCTCTAAATGTTCTTGATTTCCATGATACCACTCTCTCCTAGTCCTCTCCCTAACTTTCTAGATGCTTCTTCCCCACCCTGCTTATGGGCACATCAATCCCAAGTGCTAGGCCCTTGGGCTCTGTCCTTGGCCCTCTTCATCTAGGCTCTCCCTAGATGATCTAAAACACTCCCATGACTTCAGCTGTTGTTAAGGTGCTGATTTCCAGAGGTAGCTCTCCTGCCAAGGTCTACATCCCATTATTTCTTGGACATGGATTGGCCATCATAGAGGTTCCTCAAATTCAACATGCACAAAACGAAATGCATACTGACTCCTAAATTCTCCTCCCATTCCCGATCTTTGCAACTGACATCATCATCTACCCCATCACTCAAACAACAAATTGGAGTTCACCCCCAAATCCTTCCGTTCACCTCCTTCACCCAGTTTATCATCGTTTGTCTCAGTTAGGAATTGTTTTGGGCTGCTGGATGAAAATGAAGGATACTGCAATGACTTAAACAAGAAAAGATCTATTTGTTTTTCTTATACAGCATCAAGTCCAGAGGGAAACCATCCAAGGCTGGTGCACTGGGTCCGCCATGTCACTGGGACCCTGGACTCCTGGGTTTTCCTCTCTGTCAAGCTCTTCACAAGGTTCCCATCCTTAAGAGTACATCATGGTTCCACAATGGCTGTTCCCAAGTTCCAGGCAGAAAGAGAGAAAGAGGGAAGAGGCAATCCAGGTACTGCATTTGGCTCATATTTCATTAGCCATAAAGAGAAAGCGTAGAACAGCTATTAGTGGGGCAGGATAGGAATCAGGGCCACCCATCTTACTTCTTAATAGCTTTAAAATTATCCCCTAACATATTTTGTTCAGGCCCTTATCATTTCTCCTGTGGATTATTTCAATAGCCTCCTAATTAGACTCCTTGCCTTGCCACCTGTGCCCCTCACAGCTGTGATTTACACGGCTGCCATAAATGTGAATCTGATCCCTACTTAAAATCTTCCAGGGGCTCCCCTATAGCCCTCAAGAAAGAGCCTACCCTGCCTTGCGTGCCTTAAGGCCCTTCCCAGCCGGGCTCAAAACCA
>CM053608.1:115346145-115363645 GCA_028646535.1 Procyon lotor
CTCTTAGACAAGCCAGAGCGACACAGCAAAGAAACCAAGCCAAGGCCAAAGCCACTGTAACAGATCCATGAACTGGGAGGCCTCTGCTCAGTGTGGGAGTCACACGGAGCTTGGGGCGAGTGTCGTGCTGCGTGGGGTTCAGTTGGCTCTCGGAGGGAGAAACTGTGCACTTGTACATCTACCGAGGTTTGTTACGAACTGTACGTACTGACTCTTAGAGATGCTTCCACTGATATGTGACTCTCGTATCTTAACAAACTTAGAGTGGCAGCTGACAACTGACTTTGACTCAGGTCATGATCCCAGGGCTCGTGGATCGAGCCCCACCTCAGGCTCCCAGGTCGGCGGGGAGCCTGCTTCTCCCTCTGCCCCTCCCTCCTGCTTGTGCACTCTCTCTCTCTCTGTCAAGTAGTAAATAAAATCTTTTTTAAAAAACCACTCAAAACAAGTGTAGTTTTGACGTGAATGTGGGCTGATATTTTTATCTACATAAGCGAGTAAGAGGTGGGGCGCCTGGGTGGCTCAGTGGGTTAAAGCCTCTGCCTTCGGCTCAGGTCATGATCTCAGGGTCCTGGGATCGAGCCCCGCATCGGGCTCTCTGCTCAGCAGGAGCCTGCTTCCCCTTCTCTCTGCCTGCCTCTCTGCCTACTTGTGATCTCTTTCTCTGTCAAATAAATAAATAAAATCTTTAAAAAAAAAAAAGCAAGTAAGAGGAAAACAAAATGACAAATACCCATGTCAGAACTTCGCTCATTGGTCCAGGATAAGAGGCACTTCTTTGCAGAATCAGATCATAGATTTCAAGTACTAGAATATTTTCTCAATTTTGTCGTGCCATCACAATGGAATAGCCACACACAGGCACACTTAAATCTGTATTTTTAACATCATCTCCGTCACTTCCTTTTTTCAGTGATCTCTTCCCCCAATGTGGGGCTCGAACTCATGAGCCCTAGATCACCAGTCTCTGAGCCAGCCAGGCGCCCCCTCTGTCACTGTCTCCAGTCTAGGCCAAGGGTCAACGAGCTTCTGCTCTAAAGGGCCGGATAATAAACATGATCAGCTCTGGGAGTGGTACCGTCTCTGTCAGGACTGCCGACTCTGAAAGCAACCATGGGCAGCCACGGGCCCAGCTGTGCTCTAGTAACACTCATACGAAACAGGCAGGGGCCCAGATCTGCCCCTCAGGCGGCAGCTTGCCTGCCCCTTGTGTCAACCATCGATGAAACGAGGACTCAGGTGCGCCTGGGTGGCTCAGTGGGTGAAGCGACTGCCTTCAGCCCAGGTCACGACCCCGGATTCCCAGGGCTGAGGCCCGCATCGGGCTCCCTGCTCCTCAGGGAGTGTGCTTCTCCCTCTAATCCTCCCACTCTCATGCTTTCTGTCTCTCTCTGTCTTTCTCTCTCTCTCCAATAAATAAATAAATAAACTCTTCAACAAGAGAAGAAATGATGAATCAAGCCCTGATTGGCGGTATTTCTTTGAAAATCAGCCCCCCGTGGCTGACGGCAAGATCTCCACGAGAAGTCAGAGTCTGAGCTTAGAACACAGGATACGCAGCAGCTCACCCTTCCACACCCCTTTGCTGGGGTTGCCTTCACAAAGCAGGGCTCGCTGGTGCATGGACACTGGACGTGTCTTTCTCGCAGTGCTGGAGGCTGAAGTCCCAGATCAAGGTGCAAGAGACTGTGCCCCGGCCCTGTCCTCACTTCTGATGGTTTGCTGGCAGTCCCGACGTTCCTTGGCTCCCGTGGCACAGCCAGATCTCCGTCTTCGTGTTCACGGGGTAGTCTCCCTGCATCCACACCTGTGTCCAAATTTCCCCTTTTGATAAGGACATCAGGCATACTGGATGAGGGGCCCGCCCTAAAGACCTCGTCTTCGGTAATTATATCTCCAAACGGACCCATTTCCCAAAGGTCGCATTCTGAGACTGGCGATTTGAACTTCAACATATGAGTTTGGGGTGGGGGTGGGAAGGACACCATTCAACCCATGAGACTACCATACAGTCACAATAATTGTCAATAACCTCTAGAGTTAGAAATAGAAATAGAAATAATAGAAAAACGTAGCAAATACCAGGGAAGTGATGAGTTTGGGGTATTAATCATTTTTGGTTTAATATAATTTGCTTAATTATAAGTTCATATAAGAATTATCTAGTTTAAGGATGCCAGTTGGGGGTGGGGGAGCTCATTCAGTTGAGCGGCTGCCTTCAGCTCAGGTCATAAACCCAGGGTCCTGGGCTCAAGTCTGGCATACTTCTCCCTCTTTCTCTGGCTTCTGCTCCCCCTGCATGTGCAAGCTTTCTCTCTGACAAATAAATAAAATCTTAAAAAAAAAAAAAACAAAACCTATCTAGTTTAATTTAAATATTAATATATGTATTTAACACCTGGCTGGCAGATTTCCTGCAAATTTGTCATTTGACTCTCTTAAGCCAATACGAGTTAACTTCAGCACGCCACAGGTTGTGGGGGGTGTATGCTGTGAACAGGGCCTCCAGAAAGTTATGGCTCCCCCAGGTCCTAGAACAAGAAAAGCAGCCCATAGGCTCTTTGTCCCCATCCTAGAATTCTGCCTCCCACTGGGACACAGTGTCCACCTCAGTCCCTTTCACCACACCTCCTACCCTCTCCAGTTAACTCCATCCTCATTGTTGGGCCAAACCTAACTCCCCTGTTCTCCAAAGAAGGTGATGGGTTTTTTCTGTGCTGAACAGGGCATATGAGACTTCACATCAGGACCCATTCTTACTCATATTCTGGTACTCAGACTCCCTCCAAGGCCAAATAGCATCCTTATACCTACTAGTGGCTTCTCCAACCAAGCCCGGTCCACAGGGATCTTTCCCTTTGCTGAATCCCTGTAGAATCTGCATATGTGTGACATCACGCTACCTCGTGGTTGGTTTCTGTATGTCTCTTTTCTTACTCTATTTAACTTATAAAACCTTTGGAAAGAGAAACTGTATCCCTTGCTGTCTCTCTCAGTCCTGGCCCAGGGATAGATAGATAACAAGGAATTAATAAATGCTTGTCACTTACATAGAGAACAGAAAACAATCATCCAAAAGCAATTTTGTCTCAGGTTGGCTCAGGTTGGAAAGCGCCAGGCCCTGGTTCAGGGGAAGGCAGAAATGAAACTCAAGGGTATCAATCATTTCTACTCATGAGCTTTAACAAGTTTATAAAGGAAAGCACTGCTGAGACCAAGGGAAGGCCTCACTGAATGTGCCTTCTCGTCTCCTGACTCTTCCTCATGGGGGATGCCCAAAGGGGAGGTATTGGCCAACAGCCCATAAAGGATAAGAAATCTCCTGAGTGTTAGTTCAGCTAATGCTACCTATCAGACCTGGTACACTACAAATTCTCAGAGGCTTAACAAAATATTGAGTTAGTGCTCGCTTCGGCAGCACATATACAAAATATTGAGTTATTTTTTCTCACCCAAAGCCTAATGATGGGAAACAGAGGCATGAGGGCACAGTGTGCACAGCCATGCGCACACAGGGATGGAGGCTCCGCCATCTTCCAGGTGTGGCCCCCACACCTTGGCCCTGGGAATTGACATAAGCTGGCATCCCCAGGGAAAGAATGCACATATAGGATCACTCAGGAAAGTTTGGAGAAGGTTCTGGAAGTGGGTTCATCAGTTTGCCCACCTTCTACTGACTAGAACTTGGTTGGTCTGATGGCCCCATCTAGATCTATATGAGCTGGGAAAGCAGCAACTCTACTGTGGAATGCAAACACGAACCACTGAAGGGCTGGTGCAAATTTTTCCATAAAAATGAGCCTGGCCAGGGCCTCCCATAACCTCTAAAAAAGAGAGAACGAGATGGAGGCTTCATTAACTCTGATGGATACAATTTGGTTTAGACATCCAAAAGGGGTGGTTAAACCCTACCAAACTTGGAAATCACCCACGGAAATTGCTCCTAGCCAGGAAAGAGTCTCATTTAGCTGAAAAGCATCATTTAATAAATGAGAATAGACTTGATATCTCACATTCCTCTGAGCCCCGGGAAAGACCATATCCCACTTCCATGCAACTGGAAACCCATCAGTGGCTTTGCTCAAATGAAATGGCAAGGGCCCTAAATTATCTCAGCATCATGTGATCGTTCACCCTTCAGATGGTTCTCAACCGTACCGAGCCAGGAGCCGATAACTACCCTGTGGTCCACAACAGCACACAGGTTATCCTAGGCCATCCCCAGGAAATTCATTCTACAGACTCAGAAATACCAAAACCTATAGATATTTTAAGGGCATCGCCAAGCTTCAGCATCCCAAAGGGGAACTTGATACCCAATTTTTATTTTCTAGACTAGGATAGAAATTTGACTGACTGTTTGCAAATAGTCTGAAAATCTACTGGAAGGAGTCATCATTTGACTTTGAAACTACCACTGAGAGCCACCGGGAATGCCACACTCTCAAACGGTTTCTTCTTTATGAGCCATGAAACTGGAGTTAGAGAAACAGCTAAAGTGGTGTAGACACATCAATAGAATAAGTTCCTCCCAAAATGCCAAGCAAGATCAAAGAGTAGAGCTCAAATATCTAAAATGAGAGGAGAGAGAGGTGCCTGGCTGGCTTAGCTGGCAGAGCATGCCACTCTAGATCTCAAGGTTGTGAGTTCAGGCCCCATGCTGGGTATAGAGACTACTTAAGAATCAAATCTTTTTTAAAAAAGAGAGAAAGAAAAAAAGAGAGAGAGAGAGAAAGGACAGAGATAATAAAATACTAAAAACAGCATCCACATGTGGAAAGAAGCAGAGATGAATTAAGAAAACTGTACCATGTCCCTTGGAGGGAAAAAAGAAATAAAAATAAATAAATACCCTCACACCCCCTCAGGAAAAATGTATACGATGTTAAGAATGTTGATCTTGACAAATCTTAACCCTGAGGTTTAGAAACTTGGATATATCTGAGCTGATTTCACATTATAAAGGGAAAGGGAAAGAAATAAAATGAGGTCCATAAGCTTTAAAGATATATTTACTTATTTGAGAGACAGAGCATGAGGGAGGGGAGCAGAGGAAGGAACACAAGGAGAGAATCTAAACCAGATTCCCCAGTGAGCCTGAAGCCCAACTCGGTACTCAATCTCACAACCCAAGAGATCATGACCTGGGCCAAAATCACGAATCAGACGTTTAACCAAATGAGCCACTCAGGTGCCTCAAGGTCCATAAGCTTTATGGGAAAAAGATGCCAGTTTTAAAGCTGTCGTATTTTTCCAAAAGAAGAAATAGAATGCCCACAACCGGTTGGAAGCAGACAGATTATCCAGGTCTTTGGGAAGCAGAGATGAGACATTTATTAGTTGGACAGCACACTGCAGCCTTATGGGAGACCACTAGGTAGGTGACAAATGGCCTCCCCTCTAAAATACTCTTTTTTTTTTCTTCCCAGCCGAATGCCAAAAGTAAAACATATGCTTTGGGTGTCTGAAAAAGACAATGAAATATATGGCATCCGACCACAGCTTCAGACACGTGAGGTTCTCCAAATAAAAGCTAAAGGGGAAAAAAACCCAAGTCAAACATCTTAAAGTTCAGCCTATGTTTAAAAAAAAAAAAAAAATAAGACCAAATAAAAATAAAACTCCAAACTCCGCGGTGCACATCTGGGACAATTTATATTGTGAGAAGCAGGTTGTAATGGAAATTGCAAACGTCATTAGCTGCAGACTCTGCGGTAGGACAGCCGTGTGGCCACACCCCATGGTGTCCCACCCATGTTCCACTGATGGGACCTCTGATGGGACATTGCATCTTTGACTGGATTAATGATGAATACTCATTTCCTCCACAGAAGAGAGAAGTTTAAAGAGCGGTTTCCACTCCTTGCCTTATGACAAAATAGTTTCTATATTCACGGAAGGGAATGAAGCAGGTCCCTGTGACCTTCACACGGGGTGGCCTCCAACAACCCTGTGCCTTCTGATATTGACAACCTTGTGTAGATTCCTTCCACATTGGCTCTGGGCCTAGCCACGTGACTTGCCTCGACCAGTGAAAACTGACAAGGATGACACAAGCAAAGTCTTATTCTTTTGGAAGGGAGGCTTATTCTTGAAGGCCTGGGCCACCCTATGAAGAAGTCCATCCATCTCACTGGGGAGCCCAGCTGGAGAGATCAATGCCTTATAGCACCCAGCTCATCCAACCATCCCACCAGAAGCACTGGGCGTGTGAATGAAAAATCCATCTTGGATGATCCAGACCAAGCAGAGGAACTATGGAGCAGAGTAACTACCCAGATGAGCTCAGCCCAGATCACAAACCTATGAAATCATAATTTGCCATTGTTTTAAGCTACTGTGTTTGGCGTAGTGTGTAATGCAGCCATAGCTAAGTGGAACAGCTTCATAGGAGAGGAATTGTAGTCAAATGTTCATGACCTTGAGGATCAGGTAGACTTAGGTCAAATCCTATAACCACCATCTTCTAGGTGTGTGATTTGGGGTGATATCTTTAACCTCTCTTCATTTTTTTTAGTGAGAAAGTGGGTCCCTGTTGATTGCTTCTCCAACCGAGCACCCACACTTTTCCCTGCTATGGAAGCCAATTCTCCCAAAGCTCTGGAGGTGGGCCAAGTGATTCGGAAAAGCCAATGGGTGTACTCTGTCATCTGAGCATAATAAAGTGGGTCAGGGCTAAGTTTGTGACCTAACCCAGTCCAGTCAGAATGAATCTCAGAACTTCAGCTGACAACACGAATAACCTTTCTTGTCCTAGAAGCTAGCCTGAGAACAAAATCAACACACACAGCAGGAAATATCCAACAAAAGGAAAGCACAGAGAAAAGGCACTTGAACTTGATCAAAATGCTCCTGAAGCTAGGATCTACCTTGAACGTTTTAAGTAACATGAGCCGGTAAATTGCCCTTACTGTTTAAATTAGTTCAGGCTAGGATTTGTTACTTGCAACCAAAGTATCTTAGCTGAAATAGTGGATACCTAGTGGTTTTTTTTCTGCCTTGCACCCTTTTTTTTCTGGAATTACTACTCCTTTTCGTTGGGGAAACTGTTTCTCCCCCACCCCCCAAAAAATACATAGTTCTAAAGGAGGCTGCCAGGGGCGCCTGGGTGGCTCAGTGGGTTAAGCCTCTGCCTTCGGCTCAGGTCATAATCTCAGGGTCCTGGGATGGAGCCCCGCATGGGGCTCTTTGCTCAACAGGGAGCCTGCTTCCCCCGCTCTCTCTGCCTGCCTCTCTGCTACTTGTGATCTCTCTCTCTCTCTCTCAAATAAATAAATAAAATCTTTTTTAAAAATAAATAAATAAAAATAAAGGAGGCTGCCAACCCCCCCACAAAGCCACAAGGGAAGAGTAAGACCCAAGCAGACCAATGAGAGTCTTTCCCTGATTTCAAGGATTAAAGGCAAGAGATGGCTCCCCTCTGATCGTGAGGCTGAGTCGCCAGGCGCCACCCATACCCCTCCTTCCAGCTTTGGGATGAAATTTTAAGAGGACAAAACCCTACTGAGACACCAGAGGAGAGTCCAGGAACATCCCAGACCTTGACTCCAGATGATCCTGAGGCCATCTGCCGCCCAACCTTCAACAGACTGACTCTGTGAACCCGGGAATCCCCCTACCCCTCATCCCTGCATCTTGGAGTGAGGTGTGTTGCTTTCACTTCTTTGACCAGGACTCCTGGCTCTGCCTTTTTAAGCCAAAACAATCACTCAGGGCCCCTCAGAGAGAACTCACAGAACTCTCTAGGCCTCTGTGTGCTAAAATAAAGGGCTGTCCTCTGTGCCCAAAGCCCTCCCAATCTGCTATAGGCCTCTGGGGCCTCTGATACCCATGAAAATAGTACCCACTTGGCCTGCATATAACTTTCCACGTAACTTTCTCCTTATCATTACCATATCCCATTTCTGTTGCACATAAATGTTGATTTATAAAGTTAATGAGGGCCATTCCTTGTGCACAGAACAATATGCACAGCTTCTACTTACTGGTGCCTGCTTGGTGCCAGGTTAGGCGTTTCATTGTTTCCAGTCCTCATAAGCCACACACAGCAGGCCTCTCCAGAGGGCAACTAGAGAGGAAGGCACATTTACAGTCAACCCCTCATCTCAGCACTCCAGGACCCTGTTTTTGCTTTCCTCATCCCCAAATATTTCTAAGAATCCTCTGTTGTGAATCCTAAGGCAATTACCATAAGAATTTCTGCCTAGTTCCACTAGTAAATAGTTCTCAACTCTCCCCCTTCCTGTGTCTTTCTATGAGTCCTCAAAAGGGCAAGGGGCCCCAGCTGGAAACTACACCCCAATGCCCATCGACAAGAGAATGGATGGAAATGTTGTGTTTTATTTACTCAGTGGAACACCAAGCCACAACAAGAGGGAACGAACCCACCTTCTACGCCCCATCACTATGAATTGCATGGATATAAAGTTCAAAAGAAGAAGGACATGAAAGAAAATGCAAGAATGATTCCACTTATATAAAGATCGAAATCAATATGATCCAGCAATTCCACTTCTGAGTATGTATGCAAAGGAAATGGAATCATTTTTTGAAGAGATATCTGCACACCCGTGTCCCTTGCAGCCTTATGCATGAGAGTCAAGACATGAGAACAAACTATCCATTGACGGATGCATGGATAAAGGAAACCTGGAATACATAGACCATGGAATAGTATTCAGCCATTAAAAAGAAGGAAATCCTGCCACCTGCAATCAATAACTCGGTGAAACCTTCAAGGCATGACGTTAAGTGAGATAAGTCAGAAAGACGGATACTGCATGATCTCACTTGTATGTGGAATCTAAAAAAGCCAAACTCAAAGAAACAGAGTAAAATGGGGGTTGCCAGGGGCAGGAGGGTGGGGGAAATGAGTAAGTATTGGTCAAAGAATACGATCTTCCAGTTATGAAAATTCTGGGGATCTGATGTCCGACATGGTAACTACGGTCAACAATACTGTATGACATACTTGAACGTTTCATGAGAGTAGATATCAAATGTTCTCAACATTTGTAACAACAACAAAAAAATGGTGCTTATGTGGGGTGAAGGGTGTGTTAACTAACTTTACTGTGGTAATCATTTCATGATATATATGTATATCCAAGCATGACTTTGTGCCCCTTAAACATACACCATGGTATATGCAATTATATCTCAATAAAGCTGGAGGGAGAAAAGAGCCCATTAAAGTGAGGAATCATTTGGGGAGCCCAGGTGGCTGGTTGAGTGGCCAACTCTTGATGTCAGCTTGGGTCATAAGTTCCCATGCTGGATGTGAAGTCTATTTAAAAAAAAAAAAAAGTGAGGAATCATTTGAAATGATACACACATTAACATTTTACCTTAAAACTTAAAAATGTGGGGCACCTGGGTGGCTCAGTGGGTTAAAGCCTCTGCCTTCGGCTCAGGTCATGATCTCAGGGTCCTGGGATCGAGCCCCACATTGGGCTCTCTGCTCAGCAGGGAGCCTGCTTCCCCCTCTCTCTCTGCCTGCCTCTCTGCATACTTGTGATTTCTCTCTGTCAAATAAATCAATAAAATCTTAAAAAAAAAAAAACTTAAAAACGTACACACATCCACCAATGATTTGTTGTGAGACTTAGGCCTTATTTTATTTTTTAAATGGGGATGCACTCTTTGATGTTCTAAGAAATGCATTTTCTGTGATTTCCAATTTGGGCTTCCTAAAAGCCAAACAAAAGTCTAAAGATACTCGCAAAGCAATCTTCATGTGTAGTACCCCTTGAGGTGTTTATTCTTTATCTCCATCTTTTTTTGTTTGCCCCACCTACACACACTTTGACAGGTTTTTTTTACCAACTGTCTGTAGCTCGTCTTTACCAAAACATGCAGCTGAAACTTCGTAAGAGACACCTCTCTCTCTTCTCACACATAGTTCCTCAGTTTGAAAAATTTTTAACTCCATAAAGCAATTTCGAATCATGGGGAGAACAAAAGATCGCCATCGGGCAAAATGAAGTGATGGTGTTGGAAGTCGGGGTGGAGTGGTGGCGTCCCCTCGGAGGGATGGCAGCAGGAAGAGGCAAAAAACAGCACGTCTGGGTGCCGTTACATTTCCCTTGGTGATCCCAGTCGTGGGCTGGGATCAGCGTCTACCTGTTCCTTGACCTTGACGCCTGGCTTGCACTTGTCCTGTTCCTTTCGTATACTCCAGTACAGAAGTCTTCCAAGGAGGTGAAGGGGATGTGCTTCTCTGGTGTCCGGACTGGAGGGCTTGCCTGTCAGCATCAGGAGTTCCTCCCATTACCCAGGAGCTCTAGACAGGGGCCCACACTGCATTTGGGCATCCCATCTATCCCCGACCACAGAGGCCCCAGCCCCCTGAGCCCTCTGCTGCTCCCCGAAGGCCTCCTGCTCCCTCTCCGCCGATCTCCAGGACTCCCCTCTCTCTCGCTCGGAAGGAAGAAGCCCTCTCCTCCTTGCGTATCTAGCACCACAGGGGCAAGGGGCCTCTCGTGCTGCTGTGGCTTATATTTTACCACCCGATTCTCTGAGAAAGCTTTCCCCCAGGAGAGTTTATTATGTTTCCAGTAATAAAGAGTCCTGTTTTTACCACTCCTGCCCTGAACATGCTGGCACCGTGGCCAGGAGTTCATTCAATTAGAGCCATATGGTACAGTGGTTAAGAATGTGGCTGTAGGGGCACCTGGCAAGGGGTACCAGCTCGGCCACTTACAGGCTGGGTAGCCTTGGCCAAGTTGCTTAAGTTCTCTGTGCCTCGGGTTTCGAAATTCAAACATGGCCTCTTCTATACAAATTAGGAAAATGAAAGGAGTCTGTACATGTTCGTGGCTTAGAATAGAATTTGGCCTGGAGTTCATGATTCTACCCAACCTCAGCAATGGTGACTCCTACCTGCATCCTGGCATTTACTGCCTGTCCTACCCTGTGGTCTGTCCACTGTGTCTGTTTCTTTCTGAACCCTGGTTGTGAGCGGAGTTCATGTTCTTTCCTAAGAAGCACCTAGAGTCCGTGCAAATCAGAGGATGGGGCCAAAGCCCATCCTCAGTGTCCTCTAACGTTCCATGATGGTTAGAGAAGGTTTATGCTTAAAGATCACCAACGCCCTTTGGGAGTGGGCCACCTGACTCAAAGCCTGGCATTGCACGTCTTGGGTCTGAGCGGGCAAGGAGGCCCTCAGACTTGTGGTAGCCCTGTGCAATAAGGACTATGAGTCTCGTGCACACATGCAAGCTGCAGCTCAGAGGGACTGGGCCAAGCCGATGTGGCAGGTGGATAGCCGAGCTGCACCCGAGCCAACTGTTACTGACTCGAAAACCCAGGTGCTTCCCACGGGGCCATGCTGTCATCACAGGTGCAAGGCTCTACTGGGAGGGCAAGGAAAGAGGAAGCACCGTTTAACTCATGTGAATTACAGTCTAGTGGGGGGGTGGGGCATGAAGCACAGTAGAAGGTAACGTCAGCACAGGCCATAGCCTATCAGACCTGAACACGCAGAGACGTGCTGGAGAGCTGTCTTCAGCCAACCAGCAGAGCTTGGATACTTTGCTCTCCAGAACAAGGTTTCCAGAGAACCATCCTTCGTCAAACAGAAAAAATATATAATTATAATAATAATAACAAATGGCAGGCAACGGATCCAGAGGGTCGTAAGAGATCTGAGAGGATGGACAAACCAAGAATCAGAAACGAGGTAAAGATGAAAGCAAATCTGGGGCACCTGGGTGGCTCAGTCAATTAAGCATCTGCCTTCAGCTCAGGTCATGATCCTGAGGTCCTGGGGTCGAGCCCCCAGTTGGGAATCCCTGCTCAGCGGGGAGCCTGCTTCTTCCTCTCCCTCTGCCACTCTCTCAAATAAATAAAATCTTTGGGGAAAAAAAAAGACGAAAGCAAATTTACTCCATGTCAGACACTGAGCCAAACACGTTTATTACTGAATCCCTGTATTGGGGGTCCCTACAACCACCCCTAAGTTTCAGTAATTCACAAGAAGGACTCCTAGAACTCAAGTAAGCTGCTTTGCTCAGGGTTACCGTTTATTGCAGCAAAAGGATACAGATTACAATCAGCAAAGGTAGAGGCTTGCGGGGCAGAGTCCAGGAAAGTCCAGGTGTGAGCCTCCAGGGGCTCCCTCCACCTGAGCTTGTACGCACAGTGCTTCCTTATCCCAGCAACAATGTAGGACAACAGGTACAGAGTACTCTCAACCAAGGAAGTTACTGGAGCCTTGGTGTCCAGGGTTTTAATTGGTGGTCAGTCACGTAGGCATGGCGGGGCCTGGATGGCTGACCTCGGGTCCTCGGTCTCATCCCCTCCAGAACTCGGGCAGATACGCTCGGGTGACCCCAGGCCTCCATCACAAACCCATTGGTCAGCATAAACTCTCCGGCATGGCCTAAGTCATGGCATTTCAGCATGGCCAAATAAACAGACACTCTCAGCAGGCAGGAAATACCAAAGGCTTAACGGTCACCTCCTGGAAGCCCATCGAGGGCCAGTTGCGCTGGCATGGGCGGGGTTTGAGCACTCCAAGCACGCTGACTCAGCCCTCAGAGCCCTTGTCATTTCATCTGCACCAGCTTTCCCCTAACAGATGGCCCCCATCTTACTTGGGGTCAATTTATGATTTTTTTTAACTTTATGATGATGCAAAAGCAATACACAGTCAACAGAAACCGTGTTTCACATTGGGAATTTTTATCTTGTCCCAGGCCAGCCACATGCAATGCAGTCGTCTCCTGTGATGTGGGGCGGCGAGCCACAGCGGCCAGTGAGCCTGTAAGCATGAGGGTGAACAACAGACACACTCACAAGCGCTCTGCCCCCACACAGCCATTCTGTTTTTCACTTTCAGGACAGGGTTCAATCAATTACATGAGATATCCGACGCTATATTATAAAATAGGCTTTGCGTTAGATGACCGTGCCCAACTGTAGGTTGATGGAGGTGTTCCGCACACATTTCAGGTAAGCTATGCTGAGCTATGACCTCCAGTAGGCGAGGTGTATAGAATGTGATTTCTATGTACACTATTTTCAGCTTAAGATGGATTTATCAGGAGATAAACCCCTCATAAGTCAAGGAAGACCTGTAGATCGGTACTATTATCCCCATTTTACAGTTGAGAAAACTGAGTCTTCCGACAGTTGCGCCAAATTGCAAAGTGATATTCTAGTGAATGGAGGAGTCAGGATTCCCCTCCAAGTCCATCTGGTTTCTGAGCCAAAAGGATGCACTTTCTTCTGCTGCTGCCCTCAAGAAGGTTGGTCTGTTGGTCTCGAGAAGGACTAAATGAAGCCTATGGATAAGCCTGGGCTCTCCCTTCCAGAGAAGATAGAACTTAAAGACTCATTGAGTTACATCAGCCTGGATTGTGTGCGTGACACAAACTTCTGACTTAGCACTCAGCACAGTGCACGTCTTACCTCCCTCCCACCAGGCTATGGAGGCTCCCGAGGAAGGCAATGGTATGAATCCCTCCCCCCGGCATCCCCTCTACCTGGCGCATGAAGAATGACAACAGTTATTTCTAGCTAAATTGAATATCCTGCTGGGGGTCAGTCTAATAAACTAACTTCACAGGTGAAAGGCAGACTATTTAATTCATATGATTGACAACTGCAATTAAAAAAAGAGCAAAAGAAAAGCCAAATGTCATTTATACACAAAAACAACCTGCTTGACTTTGGATCACCAAGGAAAAAAAGAACCAAAACAGGTAATTCTCAAACAGTGAAAAACAATGAAACTTTTACAGATGTAAAGCCTGTATCAAAGAGTGTAACCCATTAATGAGGGACCAGCAAGGATGACAGAGCTGGTTCAGAAGAAAATTTAAGGAACAGAGGTTTATATGGTCAACCAAGAAAGGTATGCCAAAATAAGTTTTCTGAGTTAGACACCAAATGGGTTAGTGACATAAAGAACAATAAATCTGTAAGCATCAAGGGGTTATCTTCTCCACCAGTCAGAAAACTATTTGTGCTCTACAGAAAAAATGTCTCTAAGTTAACACATAACTTCACCGTGTCTGAGCCCTAATCGAGAGTAAACAGTAATTAAAGCAAAAGTACATTTTCAAGTGAATTAAATAATCCCGGGATGGGCTTGTTGGACAATGTCCCAGGATGACACCAAAAGTTTCAGATCATTTTTCTTAATAGTAGATTTGATTTTTTAAATGTAAGGATAGCTTAGTGTCTTATATTAATACATATCGTGATTAGAGTGAGATCTTCAGATTCTCTATCTTAGGTTTAAAGCAATTTGAAAAAAAAAACGACAACAACAACAAAACCGTTCTGTCATTTCCTAGGCTTAACCTGATAAACTTTTACATCAGAAAACAGAACTTCTCACTCCGTACTCCATGTATAAAGTTAAAACCCGATATATTAAAAGACTATTTCCAAAGCAAATATAGGCATCCATTGCCAGGGAAAAATAGGGATTATCAAAAGAATATCAGCTAAAGCTCCCTCGAAAACAGAGCCATCCAAAAATACTAATCCTCTAGTATTACAGTTAACTATTTGTTTAAACACATTTAATCCATCAAAGATATTGTTTTGATTGTCACTTATCCTTATGAATAAATAGTAATGGGCTTGAATTTCCACAACACTTTTTAGATACTTTAATTTAGAGTCCAATAATCGGTATTTTTTGCAAATCCAGCAAAGGCTGTTCTGAAGTTTGTTTTTCACTATGCATGAAAAAAATAGTTTGATAAGAAGCTCAGTAGTGGCAATCAAGTTTAGAGAAAGGGCTTAGAGATAGAATATTTTAACTACTTATTAACTTTTAAAATACTGTGAACCCTTTAGAAGTATCTATTTACATAAAATCAATGTAGTAATTAGAGATTATTCTTATCTCTTTGTTAAGATAAGTTCCTGAGAAACTATTCATCACAGTGCTAGTCCCTCATCTAGCTTCATCTGAAACACCTGGAAAATGCTTTAAAACTAGAAACATGTAAATCTCAACCCATCTTTGAGATTCTGATGCAGTAGATAGAGCCCAGAAAAATCCACCAATTATTCTGATGGCACCCAAGTATGGGGACCACTAACCAGAAAGGACACTTTCCTCTGGTGGCCTATTGGCATACAAAAGCATCCTTGGATGGCTCTTGGAAACTAAAAATAACTTAGAAACATGTAGCCTGGTATATTTATAGAAATGCTATATTGTATTATTATATATATAATATTATATATATTATACCATATTATATATATTATATTATATATATTATACTATAGTATAACTATATAGTATATTTATAGAAATACTATATTATAATTCTGACTTTTAGGTGAAGTGGCCTAGACTTAGCCCTCAGATAATTCTCATTAATCAGCTGTATTTCAATCTTGCATTTCACAGCAGGAACTCAGGGTCAGTCAATCCTCAAGTTCTAGACATGGAAGCCTAACCCTCAGGTTAGCAAATAATGGCCAATAAATCCTTCCGCTTGTTTTTGTAAATAAAGTTTTATCAGAACTTAGGCTCATTTGTTTACATATTGTCTATGGATGCTCTCACAACAAGGGTGCAGAGTTGAATAGTTGGAGCAAAGATCATGTGGCCCACAGAGCCCAAAACATTTACCACTGACCCTTTACAGAAAAAGTTTGCTGATTCCTAGCTTAAGCCTTCACTAAAATTGACAAATATATTCTTTTTCTTCATGATATAAAATAAAGAACTTGAGTCCTGAATAAAACTCTTACAACTCAATAATAAGGAGAGAGCCCAGTTTTTTTAATGGGTAAAAGATCTGAACCCACACTTCGTCAAAGATGTATGAATGGCAAATAAAGAACATGATGAGTCCTCAGGAAAATGAAAACTGAAACTACAGTGAGATACCAGTACACACTTACTGAAATGACTGAGGGGCACCTGGGTGGCTCATTCGGTTGGGTGTCTGACTCTTGATTTCAGCTCAGGTCATGATCTCAGGGTTGTGGGATTGAGTCCCACATCAGGCTCTGCACTCAGCAGAGAAGTCGGCTTGAGATTCTCTCTCTCCCCTTGCTCACTCTTCCTCCTTCTCAAATAAATGAATAAATTTTTAAAATAAAATAAAATAAAATGGCTGAAATTAAAAAGATGGGACCATACCAAGTTTTGGCAAGAATGCAGAGCACCTAGAACTCCCAAATGTGGATAACTGTAATCTAAAATGGGACAACCACTTTATAGAAACAATTTGGCCGGGGCGCCTGGGTGGCTCAGTCGTTAAGCGGCTGCCTTCGGCCCAGGTCAGATCCCAGGATGCTGGGATCTGACCTGGGCCGAAGGCAGACGCTTAACGACTGAGCCACCCAGGCGCCCCAATTTGGCCATTTTTTTAAGTGAAATATATACCTACCATGTGATCCAGATATTTTTCCCTGAATTATTTACCCACAAGAAATAAAAGCATATGTCCATGTGAAGATTTGTACACAAACGTAATAGCAGCTTTAGTTTTAGTAGCCAAATACTGGGAACAATCCAGATGTTCATGAACAGATGAATGAATAAACAAACAGTGGTAGAGTCAAACCATGGAACACTACTCATCAATAGACATGAATGGACTATTTATTTCCTTTTGTTTTTATTCATATTCTAGTTAGTTAACATATAGTGTAATATTGGTTGAATGAACTATTGCTATGCGCAACTATCCGGATAAATCTCAAAATGATTATGCTAAGTGAAAGAAGCCACACAAAAAATACATCCTGAGAAGCCAAAATATTGAGACAAAAATCAGATCAGTGATATCCAGAGATGGAACCAGGGGTACGGAAAGGATTGATACAAAGAATCAAGAGAAGGCTTCCTGGGGTGGCAGAAAGGTTCTGTCTGCTTATGGTGATGGATACACAACCAAATACATTTCTCAAAACTTACTCAATATATTCTTTTAAAAAGCGGAGGTTTTCCTGTATGCAAATCATACCACAATAAATGTGACTTATAAAAGGACACAGGAGCCAGTTGGAAGGGACTCCCAGCAACCAAATCTGGGACAATTTGAACATCAAAACAAATAATAGTAGTAAGAGGTAGGAACCCATTAAATAAAGAGTGAATCTGAATCCTTATCGTGATAAGAAAATAAACAAATAAAGAATTAGGAGCAGAGGGGAAAGAGAGTGTTTACAAGAGTAAGACACTTAATAAAAATAAGTACTTTATTATGACTCCAGTCGTAAATAACACTCAAGAGGCAGCCGTGAGTACTAAAACTAATGAATGAAAGTTTGAAAAAACTGAATACTCGCATGGTCTCAAGTTATCTTCCTGAAAGATTTTTATCAATCACAAAGGGAGAAATAACATCTACAGTAGAGAAGCCTGGTGGACAAATCCCTCAACCAAGTGAGTAAATACATCACCTATCACGAGACAAGCTGGCATCATACACTGAAGTGTGAGACACGAAGGACGCAACATTTCTTCTAGTCTCGTCCTACCATGTATTCAAAACCTGAATCAAAGCATGAGGAA
>CM053608.1:115368645-115389839 GCA_028646535.1 Procyon lotor
ACATTCCATCCTCAAGCAAAAGAAAACAGACTCTTCTCTAGTATCCATGGAACATTCTCCAGAATAGATCACATCCTGAGTCACAAATCAGGTCTCAACTGGTATCAAAAGATTGGGATCATTCCCTGCATATTTTCAGACCACAGTGCTTTGAAACTAGAACTCAACCACAAGAGGAAAGTTGGAAAGAACTCAAATACATGGAGGCTAAAGAGCATCCTACTAAAGAATGAATGGGTCAACAAGGAAATAAAAAAAGAATTTAAAAAATTCATGGAAACAAATGAAAATGAAAACACAACTGTTCAAAATCTTTGGGACACAGCAAAGGCGGTCCTGAGAGGGAAGTATATAGTAATACAAGCCTTTCTCAAGAAACAACAAAGTTCTCAAATATACAACCTAACCCTACACCTAAAGAAGCTGGAGAAAGAACAGCAAAGAAAGCCTAAACCCAGCAGAAGAAGAGAAATCATAAAGACCAGAGCAGAAATCACGGAAATAGAAACCAAAAGAACAGTAGAACAAATCAATGAAGCTAGGAGCAGGTTCTTTGAAAGAATTAAGATTGATAAACCCCTGGCCAGATTTATCAAAAAGAAAAGAAAAAGGACCCAAATTAGTAATATCATGAATGAAAGAGGAGAGATCACAACGAACATGAAAGAAATACAAACAATTATAAGAACATATTATGAGCAACTATACACCAGCAAAATTGACAATCTGGATGGAATGGATGCATTCCTAGAGACATAATTTACCAAAACTGAACCAAGAAGAAATAGAAAACCTGAACAGACCCATAACCAGTAAGGAGATTGAAGCAGTCATCAAAAATCTCCCAACAAACAAGAGCCCAGGGCCAGATGGCTTCCCAGGGGAATTCTACCAAACATTTAAAGAAGAAATAATACCTACTATTCTGAAATTTTTCCAAAAAATAGAAATGGAAGGAAAACTTCCAAACTCATTTGATGAGATCAGCATTACCTTGATCCCAAAACCAGACAAAGACCCCATCAAAAAGAAGAATTACAGACCAATATCATTGATGAACACGGATGCAAAAATTCTCACTAAAATACTAGCCAATAGGATCCAACAGGACATTAAAAGGATTATTTACCACACTCAAGTGGGATTTACTCCTAAGCTGCAAGTTTGGTTCAACATCTGTAAATCAATTAATGTGATACAATACATTAGAAAAAAAAAAACAAGAACCATATGATACTCTCAATAGAGGCTGAAAAAGCATTTGACAAAGTACAGCATCCTTTCCTGATCAAAACTCTTCACAGTGTAGGGATAGAGGGTACATATCTCAATATCATAAAAGCTATCTATGAAAAACACACAGAGACTATCATTCTCAATGGGGAAAAACTGAGAGCTTTTCCCCTAAGGTCAGGAACATGACAGGGCTGTCCACTATCACCACCGCTATTCAACATAGTACTAGAAGTCCTAGCCTCAGCAATCAGACAGCAAAAAGAAATAAAAGGCATCCAAATTGGCAAAGAAGAAGTCAAACTCTCACTCTTTGCAGAGGATATGATACTTTATGTGGAAAATCCAAAAGTTACTCCACTCCAAAACTGCTAGAACTTACAGGAATTCAGTAAAGTGTCAGGATTAAATCAATGCACAGAAATCAGTTGCATTTCTTACACCAACAACAAGACTGAAGAAAGAGAAATTAAAGAGTCAATCCCATTTACAATTGCACCCAAAACTGTAAGATACCTAGGAATAAATCTAACAAAGAGGCAAAGAGTCTGTACTCAGAAAACTATAAAGTTATCATGAAAGAAATTGAGAAGACACAAAGAAATGAAAAAATGTTCCATGCTCACAGATGTGGAAGAACAAATATTGTGAAAATGTCTATGCTACCTAAAGCAATCTGTGCCTTTAATGCAATCCCTATCAAAATGTTATCGATTTTTGCAAAGAAATGGAACAAGTAATCCTAAACTTTATAAGGAACCAGAAAAGACCTCGAATAGCCAGAGGAATGTTGAAAAAGAAAACCAAACTTGGTGGCATCACAAGCTCTATTACAAAGCTATAATCATCAATAAAGAATGGAACTGGCACAAAAACAGACACATAGATCAATGGAATAGAACAGAGAGCCCAGAAATGGACCCTCAACTCTATGATCAACCTACCTTCAACAAAGCAGGAAAGAATGTCCAATGGAAAAACAAGTCTCTTCAACAAATGGTGTTGGTAAGTTGGACAGCCACATGCAGAAGAATGAAACTGGACCCTTTCCTTACACCACACACAAAACTATAGAGTCAAATGGATGAGAGACCTCAGTGTGATATAGGAATCCATCAAAAGCCTTGAGGAGATCACAGACAGCAACCTCTTTGACCTCAGCTGCAGCAACTTCTTCCTGGAGACATTGCCAAGGGCAAGGGAAGCAAGGGCAAAGATGAACTATTGGGACTTTGTCAAGATAAAAAGCTTTTGCACAACAAAGGAAACAATCAACAAAATCAAAAGACAACTGGCAGAATGGGAGAAAATATTTGCAAATGACATATCAGATAAAGAGTAGTATCCAACATCTATAAAGAACTTATGAAACTCAACACCCAAAGAACAAATAATCCAATCAAGAAATGGGCAGAAGATGTGAACAGACATTTTTGCAAAGAAGACATCCAAATGGCCAACAGATAACATGAGAAAATGCTCAACATAACTCAGCATCAGCGAAATACAAATCCAAACCACAGTGATATATCACCTCACACCAGTCAGAATGGCTAATATTAACGAGTCAGGAAACAACAGATGTTGGCGAGGGTGTGGAGAAAGGAGAACCCTCCCACACTGTTGGTGGGAATACAAGCTGGTGCAGCCACTCTGGAAAACAGTATGGAGGTTCCTCAAAAAGTTTTAAATAGAGCTACCCTATGACCCAGCAATAGCACTACTGGGTATTTATCCTAAAGATACAAATGTAGTGATCTGAAGGGCTCGTGTACCCAAATGTTTATAGCAGCAATGTCCACAATAGCCAAACTATGGAAAGAACCTAGATATCCATCAACAGGTGAATGGATAAAGAAGATGTGATACACACACACACACACACACACACACACACACACACACACTGGAATACTCTGTAGCCATCAAAAAACCTGAGATCTTGCTATTTGCAATGATGTGAATGGAAATAGAGGGTATTATGCTAAGTGAAATAAGTCAATCATAGAAAGACAATTATCTTATGATCTCTCTGATATGAGGAATTTGAGAGGCAGGGAGGGAGTCATGGGTGGAATGGAGGGAAAAAATGAAACAAGATAGGACCTGGGAGGGAGACAAACTATAAGAGACTCTTAATCTCAGGAAACAAACTGAGGGTTGCTGGGGTGGTGGAGTGGGTAGGGATTGGGTGGCTGGGTGATGGACATTGGGGAGGGTATGTGCTATGGTAAGTGCTGTGAATTGTGTAAGACTGATGATTCACAGACCTGTACCCCTGAAACAAATAATACATTATATGTTAAAACAATTTTTTTAAGTTTAAAAGAAAAAAGAAAAAAACCGGGGGGAGCTAGCCTGGATGGCCCAGTAATTAAATGTCTTCCTTCAGCTCAGGTCATGATCCCAGAGTCCTCGGATGGAGTCTCACATCAGGCAACCTGCTCAGCAGGAAGCCTACTTCTCCCTCTCCCACTCCCCCTGCTTGTGTTCCCCCTCTCACTGTGTCTCTCTGTCAAATAAATAAATAAAATCTTTTAAAAAGGAAAAGTTTAGAAAATAAATCAACCGAATCCTGATTCATGGATGTGATTCATTGGCTTCTCTCCTTGTACAGACGTGGTACAAGTTAGGTACATGTTCCAGGTGCCTGGTGGCTCAGTCAGTTCAGTGTTTGCCTTTGGCTCAGGTCATGATCCCAGCATCCCCGGATGGAGCCCCGCATTGGGCTCTGCTCTACAGGATTCTGCTTCTCTGTCTCCCTCCTTTGCTCCCCCTGCTTATGTGCTCTCTCTCTCTCTCCCTCACTCTGTCTAATAAATAAAATCTTTAAAAAAAAACATTTAGGTACACGTTCATGGCACTGCCAAAAAATAGCAGGGAAAAACATGCATTCGGGGAAAGGGGAGTACTGACATGGTAGGGTCTGTCCCCAGGTTCTTTATCTTCATTATCAGCGAGGTCAATGATGACCTATCTTCAAGTTAGTCTGCACGGGTGAAGATTGCTGACCTTTTCTCCCCTGCCCCTCCACATAGCCTTTAGCTCCTCATTCCCGCCCTTTTATCTATCTAAGCATGGTGGTCAGAGCGCATGCATGCTACATGACAGTGAGCACACAGCGTGTCATCACTATGGAAGTTGCCCCTCAACCACCCAGGGGCACCTGGAGGTGGTGCCCCGCCCTCCCCAGCTCGCCCCGCCCTCCCCAGCTGGAATTTAGCCACGCCTTGATACAAAGCAGCTGTTGCATGGCGCAACAACGCCCGGCAGTTTGGAACAGGAAGTGAAAGATACCACATCCTCTCGAAAGTGCAAGGAAAATCTATCAGGCCTGTAATCATGGCTTCCCAGCTGTTAACAAGTGGCAGTTGGGCTCTCCTATTATGATGGACTTTGGAGGAGGCATTGGTTCCTGTGGCATCTGCCCGGTGACTTGGATCTGGAGAAGAATGTCATTGGTCACCCCAGTGCTTGACAGGAAAACCTCGAAGACCATCGCTCAGAACGTCCCTTGAGGATGGTCATCGGAAACACAGACTGAAGGCCTGTCGGGCGTGGTGGGGCATGGGCACCCATGAAGACGAAGCTTCCAAGATTCTGTCAGAGCATTCATGTAGAATCGGAGAATTCCAGAGGTAGACTTAGAGATAGTTCCACCCAATGCGAGAGTCTGGTTGTCGACAAGAGACGCACCCTGGCTGGAGATCCCTTGTAGCGTATGGCCATACGTGAAAGGCATCTGGTGCGTGCTAGGGATAGTGAGTGCAGGGAGGCCCCCCTGAACTGTGCAGGGGGGCACAGGAAAGGGGTGATTATGGAAATCTTCAGGACTCCCTGCTCTACCTACCCAAAGAGAAGCGGCTGAGGAACCCTGCCTTCAAAACCTTAATTTTCAGAACAAGTTCTCTACCTGATGAAACAGAAATTACCAGGCAACAAAGATCAAAGGGGTACCGGGCTCAAGGTCTTAGGGCCAGGGAAGGAGAGGAACAGGTGGCAACTGAAGAGGGAAGATTTAATAACATGAGATTCCGTTGGTTCAACAAAGAAGGTCCTAATCTTCCAGCTGAATCTCTACACATATGGGTTTATAATCAGAGGCTCCAAAACAGTAATCAATCTTCAGCCTCCACCAACACAAATTAGGTACATGGGAGGAAGGAAGTAGGAAAGAAGTGTTTGCCTTTGTTTTGGGTCTTTGTGGGGTTTTTTTCTCTTCTGGTCTACCTAACTCTGTTTGTGTATTTAGTGCACTGCCCATGGCCTGAGGTCCTATTGGCACCGTCTTTCTCCTCGAGCTTTCCCCACTACAGTCTTCTTCATTTTGCACCCGGAGCTCCGGACATGGGGTTCAGTAGGTGGATGGCAACCAACACCGCTTACGTTAGATCAGACATAAGGAATAGAGCCTATTTGGCAAGCCCCCAAGCTTGGCTCTCTCAAAGGTTCTGGAAAGGGAGATAAAAACGTGCCTTTTGCAACAAAATGTTTGCGGACTTTGTATCAAATTCACAATGCCGACAGCTCTGGGGAGCGACTGGACACAAAACAGAATCCCGAGTCCTGCTCTCTGCCAGGCCCCTCCTCCCACTGCGGAGCCAAGGAAATGTGCAGCCTTGGCCATCGGCGGTCTCCAGAGAAAGAGGGAGTCGTCAGGAGTCTGGAGATGGGGGTCTGTTACTCCAACAGTGGTCCCACAGGTGACTGGTGACAAAGGCCTGTGGACGTGGCTTCTACACTGGCTCATACTCTGTTGTTCAGCCAGTCCAAGCAGTTGGAGGGCCCTCTACTTTTTAGTCTGCACTGACTTATAAATACATCATCCTCAATGCTAGAGTTTTGTGAACATACTTCTCTAGAAGTATCTGAGGGTCCTGCAAGCACATGGTCCAAGGGTAAACCCCTGCCGACATCAAGCCTTCAGGAAGCTCTAAGGTTAGAAATGAGTCATTGAGAGACCAATATCAATTACAGACCTTGTGACAACCCACTCAAGGTCAGGGCTGAGGTCAGCCTCCGGGGCAGCCTTATGTTGCCTACACATCATGCTTCCCCGTCTTCTCTGCTGTCGGATCAGATTCAGGTCATCACTTTCCCTCTCCATCTCTGGGCTCCAAAGTCACCAGGATTAGACTGATTCGCGTCCCTTTGCTCAGATGAAGACGCGTCACCTTGTAAAACCGCGACTTGGGTTCTTGCTTTGCCAGAGTTAATTTTCCAGGAAGAGCTGGCTTTTGCCCAGCAAGGACCTGAGGGAATCACAGCGGGGTAGGTACGTTTTGTTTTGGAAGGGCCGGGAACGGGAACGTCAGAAAAAGGAGTGCGGCAGAGAGATGACCGGATAACAGGGAAATAGGATAGTAGAAGACAAAGATCAAAGTAGCATTAGCCTGAGAAAATGGCACAGCTAAGGACATACCGTTTACCTCTTGCGATTTTTGCTAGAGTCAAACTCTAAAAACCGAATAGCTTCCCAGCAGCTGCTAAATGTCTCCTCCCTTTGTTCAAAGTGGGATTTGAAAGAAAGTTATTTGAACTTGTGCTCTGTCTTAGAGATTGTGTCTGGGAGGCTCAGACCTTGAACAACCTCAGGTCTACACTAAATCAGCCCTGACTCGCTCCTTCTGTGTATTTGGAGCTGCGGCTACTTCCCAGGGCAAAGGTGACCCTCTGGGTGGCCTGAACTCTCATCCTAATTAGTATCAGCTGGCGGCCTCTGCAAAGGAGCTCGTGGAATGGAAGCCTAAGTCCCATCGTGAAAGGCCGAACTGTCCACTTTGATTAAGAAAACAATTCTAGGGTCGCCTGGGTGGCTCACTGGGTTAAAGCCTCTGCCTTCGGCTCAGGTCATGATCTCAGGGTCCTGGGATCGAGCCCCACATGGGGCTCTCTGCTCAGCAGGGAGCCTGCTTTTCCCTCTCTCAGCCTACCTCTCTGCCTCTTTGTAATCTCTCTCTCTCTGTCAAATAAAGAAATAAAATATTAAAAAAAAAAAAAAGAAAACAATTCTATTTACAATGAGTCAAAAAAATGAACTAAGGGGGAAAAAAGTAATGAAGTAGGTAAAAAAAAAGTACAAAATGTTGTGGAAAAAAAATAGACACAAATATATGGAAAAATATCCTGTGTTCATGAACTGTAAGACTTACTACTCTTAAGGTGCCGATACTACCCAAAGCAATCTGTAGATTTAGTGTAATCCCTGTCAAATCCCTCTTTTTTTTTTAAGAAGAACTAAAATTCATCCTAAAATTCATATAGAATCTCAAGGGATCCTGAGTGATCAAAACAATCTTGAATAAAAAGAACAGAGTTGGAGGTCTCATAATTCTGTATCTCAAAACGTATTACAAAGCTACAAAATCAAGACACTGTGGTAATGGCATAAAGACAGACAGATAAACCAGTAGAATGAGGAGCTAGGGGATGCTGTTTAATGATTATAGAGTTTCAGTTCGGGCAGACGTAGTGAGTTCTGGAGATAGGCAACAGTAATGATTGCACAATGTGAATATAGTTAATGTGACTGAAATGTGCACTGAAAAATCATTATGATGGGAAATTGTATGTTCCGTATATTTTAACACAATTATAATTATTTTTAACCTGTCTGCCTTGCTACATTTGGATTCAGGGCATGGCATTTTGCTTCATCCTGAGAAACTACCTCTAAGCATGCCACTCCCTCTGAACCCACAATAGCCCCCTCATTCCTTTACCACTTGGCTTACTCCAAATCCCAATGATGGCTGACTTTCAATCCCTTGTACCACCATTAACCTCATCTCTTACTGGTCCTCATTCAAGCCATGTCCTTTGGTCCAACCAAGGTATGGCTCTCTTTTTTTTTTTTTAATGATTTTTTATTTATTCATTTGAGAGTCAGAGAGAGCACACGCAAGGGGGAAAGGTGAGAGGGAGAAGGAGAAGCCCACTCCCCACTGAGCAGGGAGCCCCGGCCCAGGGCCTGATCCCAGGACCCTGAGATCATGCCCTGACCTAAAAGCAGATGCTCAACCAACTGAGCCACCCGGGCGCCCCTCCCTGGGTCTTTTCTCCAGTTACCCCATCTACCTACCCCATCTATGCTCATTCTAACTCACTCAGCCTCTTTCCGCCCTCCCTCCAGAACTGGCTCACACTCCCACCCCCTGCACAGACCGCACCAACAATTGCCAGCCCATATCTTCTCCTCATTCTCTGAGGTCCATCTGTGTTATTGTCTGAGAAACCCAATTTAACACTGTATTCATTGGACAAACCATTGAATTGAATTGAGGCATTGAGCAACTGAGCTCTTTTCACATGCATGGGACAAGACTAGAGACTAGATTAAGGTCCATCAGATATTGCTCTCCAGTTGACTCATTCATAAGTCTTTCCTGTACCACTAGACGGTAAGTTTCTTAAAGATGGGACTATGCGTGTCTTTCCCAGCCTCCGCCTAAAAGATAGCGCCAGGACCGACATAAGGGATTCATGAGTTTCCACCACAAATTCAATAGCCAAGTGGACAATAATATTAAAAGAACTTTAAAGTCCTAGAGTTTGAACAGAGGTTCAAGAGTGTGAGAGTTTGAACATAAGCATTTACGTATGCGAAATTCCTCCTGGCAGTCTTTTACCCTCCCAATTACAAAACAAAACAAAACAGAAAGCCCTTTTTGTGGGTAATAAAAGGGGAAAGGCATGGAATCAAGATAGATTTTTGTTTTGGAGGAAACGTGCTTGGAGCTTGTTGTCTTTCATTGAACTTAGTCTGGAAGCAGAATGTTGACAGTTTGGGCAAAGGCAGTGACTCTGAGGGCAGAAAGGATAAGCTGAGAATGCTTCCTTCCAGTGAAGGTCACCAACTTTGGCTTCATCACTTGCAAAAGTAAGTAGACAAGTTGTTTTTAATCCAACCAAGCGCCACCGACGAGCTCACAAGGGCAGCTTCGAAATCTGAAAACCACGCCCCACGCCCAGTGGGTTTCAGCTCCTGACATATCCCATTTGGAGCCTTGGACAGAATTTGGGATTTCCTAGCAGAGCGGTCTCCTCTCGGTTCCAGTGACTTCACACATTAAGTAGAGTCTGAGTAAATATAATTATGTGTGATTTAAGATTCCTTTCTTCAAAAGGAACCAACTCATGAAAATTTCATAGAGAGGAAATAGAAAATCAAGGGCAGGATGTAAAAAATGTGAAGAATCATAGAAGCAAATGTGTTAAGTGGGAACTTCCTAAAGGGTTTTTACCGTCTCCGGTTATATATTCTACTTATCGCCAAGATGGAGACTAACAAGCTTCTGTTTTCCTTAGCAGATCTCCCGAATACAGGAACCAAAGGAGGCAGTGTTCAGTCTGTCCCCACTGGAAGCCGTTCCTGGCAAATATACCCCCCTCCAGCCCACCTCAAAGTGCGGCTAATACTGGATCAATCCTGACGGGTCTGGCAGCAACAAAAAGTGTTGACTTGTCCAATGAAAGGCCTACTTAACCCCAGGCACGATGAGGCACAAAGAGTTGCCTTTGCCCCTGCCCATTTGCCCAGAGTCCATGCCAGGTCAGGCCCCTCAAACAAGTTCCTTATGTCCCCAGGAAAGAAGCAGGATGAGTCCAGGTGAGGAAAGGGCTCGTGTTCAGACGTCCACGGTCCCTCCTTCCAAAGGGAAAGCAAGGAAAATCTGTAACCGACGGCGAAACCAAGGCAACTGCACCAGGAGGCAAAGAGCTGAGGTGTGCCGAGGGATCTGAGGGGCTCTTGGCACACCAGTCGCTGTGGGAAGATTCACTTTCCTTTTCTGCCTTCCGTCCTTGAGAGTCCTACCCCACCAACCCGGCCTCGGAGAGATCCTCTGAAAAGCCGTTTTGCTGATAAGAGCAGGTCCACACACAGCTCGGGGCTTGTGTGCGCTGCTGAAAGGCAAATGATCTCAACGTGAAAGACAGATTAGGCACTTTTTACTACACAGCCGGATTCCGTGGTTTCTATTTTATCTCCCAGGATTAAAAAAAAAGAAGAAGAAAAACACCGAATGCACATTCATATTTTATTTCCTAGAGCATGAGTGAACTTTTCAACCATGAGAATCCTTTCTAGGTCAAATAATGTCCTCAACTGCCACGTGATTGTAATTGTATTTTAATTTCCTTTGATGGAGGAAACACAATGACAAAAGCTTTTATAAATTATGCAACCGTTTCATAAGATACGTGGATAATAGCACAATGGCCTCTACAGATATTTGAGAAACTTCAGTAGAAGACGTTATGCGTCCACCACCACGCCCAATCATGGTCCCCACCCCACCAATGCCAGCCCTCTGTCCCCTCTTTTTTTTTGGGGGGGGTTTCGTGTATTTATTTGAGAGAGAAAGAATGGGAGAAGCAGGCTCCCCACGGAGCAGGGAGCCCACTGCAGGCGCTCGATCCCAGGACCCCGGGATCATGACCTGAGCAGAAGGCAGACGCTTAATGACTGAGCCACCCAGGTGCCCCTCCCTGTCCCGTCTTCAAAGATCAGCTTCACAAGTCTTCCTAGCACCAGAGTTCACAAATCCCAGAACTAGTTCTCGGGGTGGACAGAGGTTTAAAGGAGCAGATATTTCACCAATAACTCATCTCTACCTGTCACCTCCACTCCTCTTCTTAACAGCAGACACGAGAGTCACAAGGGCTGGGATGTCTGTCCCGAATGCACATGTCCCCGGAGGGGAGTGATGGCTGAAAGGCCTCAGAAACAAAAGGTTTGGGTTTCTGATGTTGGTCTCTCAAGAGTGGAGTGGCCAACTGAAACCCGATTCTCTGTATAACACTAGGAAGAGACGGCATCATCTATCAAAAAAGCCCAATCCTTGAGCTGGATTTTAGCCACCCCCGAAGTGAAATAAGACCCACCCACCCACCCCCCAAAAAATCCCTTCTTTTTTCCAGATCGGAGTAACCTTTTTGACACCCCTCAGCACCAAATGGGAGCTATTTAAATAAAGAGGTTGACGACACAGCCTTTGGTCCAGTCTTTCGAAGGCGATCAATTAATACTGAACGAGTGAGTGACAAAGAAAAAAAGCAGGCATGGCCACTGGGCAGAGGACAACACGGGGATGCCGGAGCCTCTTCGCCCCCGGTTCTGCCGCTCCCTGCCGCGGTCGGCGGGGACATGGGGCCTCTGGACAAATTGGGTTTGGAGTTTGGGTGAGCAAGGGGCCACGCCTACGCTCACTTCCCATCTTTCACCCAGGCAGGCCCCCAAACACTTGTCAGGCCACACTGATGGATGGGCCCGGGATGGCCTTGTTTGCCGCCAGGGTGAGGCCCAGCAGCTGTTGAACAGGCCAGCAAGTGACCCTGGTCAGTCCTTGCGAGGCAGGAAGCGCAGAAGAATGGAGTGGCCACTTAGCCCTACCACAAAGGCGGTGGGAGGAGGAACTCCATCCCCTTGTGAGCGGCGGCAGCCGGCACTCTAATTACACACACAAACGAGAGAGGAGGGGGAGCGCCGGGAAGCAAGGGAGACCGAATCGAAATTGCTCCGGAGCTATCCTAGTCTGACCCTCCGTCCCCCACCAGATGCGCACATGTGCACAGAAGGCGGAGAGGAGGTGACGGCAGATCTCCGGCCAGTACCTCGCCCGGGTGACAACCCAATCCCTGGGAGCCTCCTTTGGGTCTGGGGAGCTGGTGTGTGCGATGGGTTTCCATAGCCCAGGAGAGCCTCCTGGAAAACCTCTTCCTGAGCCCCACACTTCCCAGGATCCCCACTCAACTGTCTATCCCCCCCACACACACACCCTGTGCCCCCAGATGCCACCACTGGAAGAAGGAAGAAACGAGGCCAGATTAAAGGGGGACTCTTACTGCTTCACCCAGCTGACATGGGTTTCACCGGGGTGGGAGAGGGGCGGTCCCGCGCAGAATTCCTCCTTTTTGGTGGACGTTTACGGCTCCCCCTTCACCCACCCATGTGAGCCCTGCTGCACTCGGGAGCCTTGTGCCTTTCCCAGGCGGCCTTAGCGAAAACCGAGGAGACGCTGCGCTACCGGGGGCAGTGGTTTTTTATTGCAGAGGCCAACGGAAGTGGGTCCACATTTTGCAAGACCTGAAGCCATGCAATTTTCACAATGCAAAGCATATCCAAAATCATAAAATACAAATTAGGTCCGGGGTCTTGAAAGAGGCCGTGCAAGGGAAGGGCCCTGAAGCTTCGGTCTCCTCCACTTCCTGATGAATTCGCACCTGGGGAGGTGTAGGGGTATGAACCCTCTTCTCGAGTTTCGACTTCCTGAAAAGGGGCCAAAACCTTCTGACCCAAAACCCAGGTGGATGCTAGGGAATCACTCACAGGAGTCAGGAGGAACCACCTTGAGTATCTTTCTTCTTTATTTTGCTTCCGCCCTCCCACTTAAAAAGTGCACAATGGATGAAGGTATTTGTTGAGTCTGAGCAGGGGAGGATTGCCATCCTAGGACAGGTGGTGATGAGTCCCCAGCATGGGGCTGCCCCATGGACCCAACCCTCCCGACGGCTCCTGGCTGGGTGAGGCCACTTGGAATGGAGTCACGTGACCACCCCAGCCCTGGACAAGCCTGCATCCAGGGCCCGCTGTGTGCAGTGCTCTGAACTAGGAGCTCTTAAAGGAAAGGAAAAGCGGAAACAGAGACAGTAGTCAGTTCTTTCCTCCACGTGGGGGCGAAACCTCTTGGCCTAGAGATCACGGAGCTTTGCAACCCAGGTCCCTCCACATCGCACTGGGCTAGTTCAGAGAACAGGGCATGGTTAGGCCGAAAGTGATGTCAATGCCCAGTGCTGGAACTGACCATGCGATGTGGACAATGTGGAAGGTTGTCCTGGGCCTCGATGGCTTCCTCTGGGAAAGGGAGCTGCAGAAATGCGTGTCTCTGCGGTCTCCTCTGGGGAGCCCACAGGATTTCCACCTGTAGATTCGCTGTGCGGATGTGAGCCATCACTTTGCTCACAGTCCCCAAGGAGCCTTGTGGTTCAGTCACCCGAGCTTTCCAGGTTCCCGCTGCCCTGTGACCCCTCTGGCCCCAGGCAAGACTTCTAGCTGATCACACTGCAAACCAACAATTTTGTAATGAAATGGAAGAAATAGCTTTCGGTGTATCGTTTTTCAGAAGGGCCCATGGAGACATGATGGAGAGGCAGGGAAGAAGGAACGAGTGAGGAAAAATGCTTCAGGGCCCATGTCCTTTGAGGAACCATCCTGGCGGTGCCAAAATGGCTGTGTAAGCAAAGGAGCCAATGCACAAAGAGGGCGGTGCCAGGGGCAGGAGGAGGTGCCCAAGCCCTTCTCGAGAAGTGATAACTTTCACCGAACCCAAGGACCAGGATCCTGGGTGACCAACCTGCCAAGGGAAAACATCCAGGACAGAGTCGGCCTTGGCCGGCCTCTCTCCTCCAAAATGTGCTCAACTCAGGCTGCTCCCAAGTCCCTACAGTGTGTCCCCGACTGCTCCTAGACATGCACCTGTCTCTCACCCCAGCCCCTAAATCACAGAGGGGGAAGGAGGGCTCCAGTTCATGCTTCCTCCAAGACTAGCTGAGGCCAGCCTCTCCCCAGCAAGCCCCCCATGAGCTCCTTCCCCCTCCGGCCCTCCGTTTCAGAATGAGCCTTCCATTAAAGGACCCCAGTGGGAACCTTCCTCTCCCGCAGCCAGGACGGGGTAAAACTACCCCGGCCCATTCTCCTCTCAGAGATTCTTGGATGTGTCAGGCTCCATTCCCTGACCCTCTTCCCCCCTCCCTCCCCCCTCCCCACCTCAAATAAGGCAACTCCTTGGAGAGGGCACTTCTCGGGGTGTTTAATAAACAATACGGGTCATGACCCCAGGCTCCTCATGACTGAGTTTTATGCAAATCTGATTTCAGGGGCCAGGATTAGGTTGAAGCCGAGGAAATTGCTGTGATTCGACCATGTGGACATCCAGAAGGAATGGCAGTTTCACGAGCCTGTAGCTAATAAAGCATCCGGGTATTCAAATATTTAAAACATGTTATCTGGGGCGCCTGGGTGGCTCAGTCGTTAAGTGTCTGCCTTCGGCTTGGGTCGTGGTCCCAGGGTCCTGGGATGGAGCCCCGCACAGGGCTCCTTGCTCGGCGGGAAGCCTGCTTCTCCCTCTCCCACTCCCCCTGCTTGTGTTCCCTCTCTCGCTGTGTCTCTCTGTCAAATGAATGAATAGAACCTTAAAAAAAAGTTATCTATCTTTCTTCCTGCTCTCTTCCTAAACAATACTGATCAATTTGGAGGGGAGGGAAGCGGTGTTATTGTTCTCCATAAACAATGGAGAACAGTTGCTTCTCAACTGGGGGCATTTTTGCCCCATCAGGAGGCATTTGGAAACACACAGAGACGTTTCTGGTTGTCACCACGGCATGGGATGCCCCTGGCATCTAGGGACTGGACATCAGCGATGCTGCTAAATGTCCGGCGATGCATGGTACAGCCCCACAACCGTGATCTACAACCAGCCCAAGGACCAGCGACTTCTCGGGAAGTTCTTCCTCCATTTCCCTTCAGTAGTCTGACCTGCCGGGCATTTTCAGACTATCCCCAGGCCCCTGCCCAAGCCTGTGAGTTAGACATTGGACTCGGTTCCGACCTCACAAGTCTCCCCGAGGGGGAAGGGCAGGCCACCCATCTGCCCTCCCACCCTGCCTGGCATCAGGCAAACAAAGTTCACACCACAGCGCAGCCCTCCCGACCAGGAGAGAAAGTTCCCCCGGCCAGCTGCGGTGGGCTCGCTGTGTTTCCTGGAACCTGTTTCCTGTCCCTCTCGGTGATGGGGAAGGCGATTGCAGAGGCTCTCGAGTGGCTGTATCACTTACCTCCCCCAGCTGCTGCCCTCTGCTAGGCAAGGAGCTAGGGTGGAAAGAGGCTAAGTAAATACAGCTTGTTTTCCCTGCTCATGAGCTCTATTCGCCCTTCATCTGCAGCCCCGTCAGTGCTTCCCAGCTCCGTCTGTTGGCACAAAGTCCACACGAGGCCGAGGCGTGCTCCCGTTCACTCATGAACTTGAACCCAAGGTAAGCCGCAAAAGCCACTCGCTCCAAGAAATGGAAGGAATGTCTAGAGTCATCTAAACAAGGCTAAATCGGAATTTCCAAAAATAACACAGTCTCAAAATTCTGCTCCCAAAGATTCCTAATAAAAGAGATCCCTCGGTCTCCTTCGGAAACCTGCCTGGGTATCACACGAGGTAGGACACGAACCTCAGGGGCAGGGTCGTCTTTCTGCTACCCCGGCCTCTCTCCTTCCAGCTGCAACTCAACACTCAGCAATAAAATGGGGGATCTTTTTTTAAAATAAAAACAGGAGACATATGATCCTCTTCTAATACTTAGCCCATTCTCTGCTGCTCGGAACTTAAAACCTGCTTGCAATTCACCAAATGACACGGAGTGCTGGCAGATGAAGCCAAGAGAGAGGGCTCAATGTGTTTTAATGGGACCATTAGGATTATGTCAAAAGGTGAGAAAAAGGCATTCGCCAGCCAAGAAAATAAGCATGCACCTAAAAGAAATACAATGCAGTCCGTCTCTCTTCCCTCTAGCGCCTTTTTTGCTTCCTCTGAGAATCTGATTCGGCAGGAGAGTCCTTAGTCCATACAGGACAGGCAAGTGCGTGTTTTCTTAAGCCACGCATTGCAGACAGAAATATATGAAAGTGGAAAAAGGATAGTCTGTGATAGGAGTTAGGCCAAACGGGATCAGTGCAAATTTCAGACTAAGGCAGATTACAAAATTACGACCTCACTTTCGACAAACCAACCAACCATCCATACCTTCAATGCTGGCGCTAACAAATCTTTGTTCTATGCTTCAGGATACTGGCTAGTGAGCCTCAGGACTACACCCAAGAGCTCAGAACAGGCTAGAGGTCTTCATTTGAACCAAAAACATTCTGATTACTTTCTCAGATCTTGCCCAAAACCACAAGGGAAGGGCGGGACTCACATTTGCACCTTTAAGGTACTAGGTACAGGTGATCTGGTTAAACACTCCAGGGAAGACACAGGTCCCCACATCCTTTGCCTCTATCTAGGTCTTGGTGTTCACAACAGCAAAAGCAGCTGCCCTTCAGACAGCTTTTTACCACTTTTCAAGGTACTTTTATATGTGTTTCCTCAGGAGTTCCTCAAGGGGAGAAGAAAACCCCTAATTTAAGGGAGCTTCCCATCCCCATTCTACAGACAAGGAAAGAATCCAAGGAATCAATGAGAAGAGCCTGTTTCTGGCTTGCTGGGCTTCCATTAGTCCTCAGAGCAATGCTGCGTGGCCACCAAGCCACCACGAAGGCATTACTTCTACTCCCTCTGGGGTCCAGAGATGGGGAACCGTAGTGAGAACCCAGACACCTGCGTCTGCGTGGTGATTTCCTCCCAAACCCTTCATATTAACAGTGTGATGTTTGTGTATGTGTTTGGTGTCGTTTAGGGGTGCTTAGTTACCATGTGACTGTCCCCAATCAAGAGTCTCCCGGAGGTGCTAGAGGAGTACCTCCAAAAACCCGAGGAAAATGCACACCAGGGGCGCCGGGGAGGCTCAGTCAGTTAAGAGTCTGTCTTTGGCTCAGGTCACGATCGCAGGGTCATGGGATCAAGTCCCACATGGGGCTCCCTGCTCAGCGGGGTGTCGGCTTCTCCCTTTGCCCCTCCTCTGCTCTTGCTCTCACTCTCTCTCTCCCTCACACATGCTTTCTCTCTCTCAAATAAATAAAATATTTAAGAGGAAGGAAGGGAGGGAGGGACGGAGGGAGGGAGGAAGGAAGGAAGGAAGGAAGGAAGGAAGGAAGGAAGGAAGGAAGGAAGGAAGGAAGGAAGAAAATGCACACCAGAGCATTTGCTGTTAGCATGAAAGAGTAAATTTTGTCTTTCTTTTGGTGTCACGTTCAGTGTGGAATATACTGGTTGAGAGAAAAACTGCCCCAGGTACTCCCACTGGGTATGAATAAGGCATAAAAATCTGGTGAGCCCTAATCTTCGTATCTCAGAAGCAGTATGGCGGCTCTTCCGCTCTCTTTGGCTTGTGTCCCGCTAATCACTGAGGGGAGCGGCACTCACCTGACCCAAAACCAGGCAGCTGCGTCACTTCAGAGGGAATCATTTTTTTTAAGATTTTATTTATTTATCTGAGAGAGAGAGAGAGAGAAAGAGAGCGCACAACTGGGGAGGAAAAGGAGAAGCAGGCTCCCTGCTGAGCAAGGAGTCTGATGCAGGACTCGATCCCAAGACCCTGGGCTCATGACCTGAGCTGAAGGCAGATGTTTAACCGACTGAGGCACTCAGGCACGCCCCCCCACACCCCCCAGTGAACCTATGGTGGGAGAGGTTTGTCCATGTTCCTGAACACCGACAGCACCACTTGACCCACCTTTGGGAACATGCTAATAAATGTTTGGTCTAAGACCTGGCTTTGAACCTGGTGATGAGGATGATGGGGACAAGCTGTCTAAACCTCCACCTGTTGCTAATAGGCAGAGGCGGCCAGCATTGACCAAAGAAAGCTGCCAGTTGCTGAAACGCCACATGGGGTTTTTTGTGTTTTTCAGATTAATGCGCCTCTACAATTAGGGCCCTCCGATGTGCCAGTGACAGCCAGGCTCTGTGCAAGACACAGGGATGAATAAAACAGGTTCAAACCTGTAAGGCCTGGCCCACCAGAATAAGGATAAAACAAGAGGCCAGCAAATTATGCAGAGTAGAAGGTGATCAAGGCCCACTGGGAGGTGCAAAAGAAAGGTTAAAAATGTTCCCAGGAGAGAGAGCCTGCTTGTCCCCACCGACATTCCTGTCCCTCCCAGTTGCCCAGCCTGGCACTCGGCAGCAACCTACAGGAGGAATGGGCACTGGCTGCAAAGGAAGGAAGAGGAACTTTTCCATTAGAAAGGAAATCTCCCAGCAGCAGAAACTGATGATGGAAGAGAAAATCCTGAAATCCAACTGGTAGCAGTGAAAAATAATTCCCTCGGGAACAGGAGCTCAGAGACAAGAGGACACAACTGGAAAATAGGAACAGCCTAGGCCACTGTGTCCCATTCGCATGTTCTCTTAAATAGTATGTCAGATAAAAATGTTGACACTAACAGTGAATTGAAAACCGGTATCACGTGCTGTAAACAAAAGGGAACCATGAAAATAAATATGGTGATGGCAATGTTAGGGATCCCGCAGGATCCTGAAGCCTGGGAGCCCGGGGCTTGCTCCCTCTGTGTTTACCAAGACAAATGAGAATGAGGAAGAGGATGAAAACTGAAAGAAGCTAAGAATTGGTGGTAGAGAAGTATTCAAGACATTTCAGAACCAAATGGAGACTTTTTGACTTAATCAATGGGCATAAGACAGACCTGAAAAGCAATACTTTCTGCTCTGCAACCTGATATATTATTGAGGGCCACGTATGAGTACTGCCTACAACCATCTCCCACCCCTCAGGAAACACCTAGCTTCCCCAGTGCTGTCCCAGGCAGAAAGACCCCAAAATTTCCTCAGAGGAAAGACAGTCCACACCCAAACACTCAGAGAAGGGGGGTACACCATCACCCACAATAACCACACTATAAAGTTTCATTTTCTTAGGAAATGCAATGACTATTTAGAAATGACATTCATCCTTTAAAGTAAGTATTAAGTCATTTCACCCCAGAAATCTCCCTTGAAGATGATCTCAAACCCTGGTAGCTGTAAATTCTTTGATAATATATCAATTGACTCTATGTCAGTGGGGACAGGAGAGGGGAAGCCCCCGTTAAAAATCCCATTTTTCAAAATATCTGAAAGCAGGCATTATTAAGGAGTTGACACTAGCCGGCAGTCAAACAGAAGGAATCCATTAGGAAAAGTTGGCAGAAGGAGGGCAAAAGCTTACCTTCTGGGCATGGCCAGTGGCAGAACCAAGAGCAGATCAGGACTTACCTCCCAGAGGTAACTGTCCATGGAAACTTAGCACTCGTGAGGGCTTCAAAACCTGACAAGTCACTGGTACCCAGTACTTGATAAGGAAAAGGTCCGGTCACCCTCTGGTCAGCCCATAGAGTGCTGGGCCACGGAACACTAGGTTAGAGGAAACACATCTAGAATCACGAAGGAGGGTGTGCCTCAGATTAATTGCTAACATACTGAACCCACAACCTGCCTCATGCCCCATCTTACACCCACAACTCAAGAGACTCAACCCTTCCCTCCAAAATGCCCTCACGCTCTTCAAAACCCCATCACCCCCTCTACAGAGCTCAGTGGAAGGCCTCACGTAACTGACACACACATTGGTTAGGACCACTTGTGTTTAAATCCTCCTACCCAGAGTAGGATCTGTGTCTGTTCCCCACAGCTTTTTGGCAGGCCTACTAGGAGCCAGGGGCTGTGTTGGGGGCTGGCTGGTGCCCTCAAAGAAGACCCAGGTGAAGGGGCAGAGAATAACCCAGTATCATAAAAATTATTTTGAGCTGAAGCCATTAGCGTTCCTGAAATCCCTTATCCACCTAAAAGCAGGGCCTCCCAAAAGAACTCAATTGTCATAAATCCCCTCCCTGGGAGCAACTGGAATCGTCTCTTCTTGCAGTTGAGAAGTCAGCAGCCAGACTGCTACCGTCACAAACTATCCTATCTCTCGTCTATTCCCCTAGGGATTCATTTATCTTTGCAAAAAGTTGCTTGTTTTCCCGTGAGTGACCTTCCTCCCTCCCCCTCCCAAGAAGTCATCTGTTCTCACAGAAATGCCACTCCGTCCTTGCCTAGCCTTTCTGCCCAGGTCCCCAAACTTCAACCACTCCTTGAGCCACCTTTCTTCATGAATGCCCATGCTTACCTATGTCATTAAATCTGGGTCCTTCTCCTCTTGCTGATCTGTCATCTGTCAGGTTAACTTGCAAACCTCCAAACGCTCAACATACCAGGGTAGAAAGAAGGTTTTTCTCCCCCAACACAGGGCAGTTGGCTCCACGAAGGCCAGACCCTCCCCCAGGCACTGTGGGCACTAGGCACAGGCACTAGCTGGGCACAGAACCTTCTAGTAACTTCAGGCCCACTGAGGCCTCCAGGACCCACGACCTCAGCTCGACACAGGCCATGGAGGATGGAGCTACTGAAGGGAAGGGGCTCCCCTTGAACTCAACAGACAGAATGTTGGAACACCCCCTCCCTCTGAGAGGTGGTGCCATCCATTCATCCCAGCGGCTCAGCCCACCGGGCGGCCCAGTGGGACACTTGTCCAGGGCTGTGCCGAGAATTTCCGCCCTTAGCCTGTCAGCCCAACACCTGTGCCAGCACGAGTTTAATAGACTTTAACAAAGAAAAAAATAAAAACTAAAACAAAAAATGTGAGAGGCCACATGCGTGCTCTCCCACCCAGCGTAGGAAAAGTGGAAACCCTTTCTTCTCCCTATGCCAAAATTTGTTTTGCTGGGAGAAGCTGGCTTTTCACCGAACCTCCAGTCTCTTTACCAGCCAGGGTCAAACAAAGAAGCTGAGAGAACCACAGAACAAATAAACCAAAGCAGCGCACAGAGAGCAAGGCCAGGAAAGGCCCCCAGTTGCAAAGGGAGCCAACTTGCACCGAGCCTGGGGGCCCCAGCCCAGCCCTGCACGGCCCTGATGACAGCTCGGTCTTCTCTCCATCAGCCTCGGCGGCGGGGCGGCGAGAGGGTTAGGCTAAAGAATCCATCCAGAGAACTTGTCTCTTCTCCCCACCACCCCCCACTCCTTCTTAAAATTATTAACATGCACTTAAAAGGAAGGGGCGGGAGTGGGGTGTAGCGCTTGCCCTCTTTTCAAATTGCTTGTGAAGGGAGTATTGCTTATCACAACAGGTGCGCTGGCCACTCACAAAAAACAGAGGCAGTGTGGAGCTGAAAGGCTAGGAAATTGCTTGTTCTCTTTGTCAGCTGCTCCTACGGGCCATGCAAAGCCTGCTTAGGAGAGAGATATTGTGGATCTGCTTTCAAAAAAAAAAAAAAAAAA